>WODD01000210.1:453-109646 GCA_019775935.1 Neoascochyta sp. HWLR27
TCCACCCCCTAACATCCTGTGGCGTAAGATTCAGCCCCGCTTCTACTCCACGACCACATATTACCGGCACACTATAAAATCACGCTTAGTCAGTATGCCTTGACTTGCTTCACAGCGATCACGCCAGTGCAACATCTGACAAGATAGAACAGCCATGGAATACCTCGACGAGCTCGACAACCTGGCCATGCAGGCTCTCATTAAGTTGGGTGGAGACGTTGGCTCACAGCCCCAGCCAACACACCCCGACCCCACTCCCACCTCCACTTTTCCTCCAACGCGCCGCCGTCGTCGCGTAGAGGCTACATACCTTCTTCGTCTGGAGCACTCTCTCCACACTACGTCATGTAGCCGACATTCTCGGCCTTCCTCGCCTGCCCCAACTCGAGACCGGCACCGGCGAAGACGGTGAAACCGTCTTCTGCCAGCTGCCTCAATCAAGCATCGACAAGTTTGATTTGCGGGCGGCCAAGAAGCCCAACCAGAGGTTTACGAGGATTCACCTTGGCCTCGCACACAAAGACACCGGCACGCTGCCACTGCTGAGGTGCGACCCAACGCTACCCCACCACCGACCATCTATTCCTCCCTGCCTTACTCAATACCGGACTTGCGAATATCCGGTCTACTACTTCTTCTATGGGACGCTAAGCGATCCCGAACGCCTCGAGCGCCTTTTCAGCATCCCTGCTGCAGAACTACCCAGCCTACGCCCAGCCACTTTGCTAGATAGGCGTGTTCGGACATGGGCGGGCAATTACCGGGCGTTGGTAGACTGGCCAGGGGGGGAAGTGGAAGGGACTGCATTCCTTGTTGTGTCTGTGGACCAAGAGGATGCGCTGAGGGTGTACGAGGGTGATAGCTACGAGGTTGTGACGGCAAGGATCATGCTAGAAGGGAAAGAAGTAGTGGGGGGGACTTTCCGATTTGCCGGATTTGAGGACGAGTTGGCTTTGTAGAGACTCATGTTTAATTGTTTGGTTTAAGAGATACCTGGTAGTAGTACAGTCACATGATATCATATCATTTCGTCGTGATCTCATCCCATAAGGTTTTCCCTCCATAATTGCTCTCACGTTCTCGCTTCAACCACTGCGCCGACCTATGGCTGACTTGTCTTCGGCTGCAGCGCCTTCTCGAAGGTCTGCATGAACCTCTGCACATCTGTGAAAGTATTGTAAAGCGGTGCGGGAGCAACACGGATGATGCCTGGCTTCCTCTTGTCGCAGATAACACTGTTTGCCTCAAGTCCCGCGGCGACATCCTCCATCAGATCCTCCTGCAGCAGAACACTTAGCTGAGCACCGCGGAATCGAGGGTCCGAGGGCGAGATGATCTTGAACGGGGACTCGCCGTCTTTGACGTTCCGCGCCGAGATCTGAGCAAGAAGGTGCTCGGCGTAGGCAGTCAAAAGCAAAGATTTCGATCGCAACGCTGCCATTGAGGTCTTGTTGAATACACTCAGCGTTGCGGACAGACAGGTGAGATCCACGATTGAAGGGTTGGAGCACTGGAATCCCTGTGCGCCGGGTGTGGGCTTGAACTTGTTGTCCATGAGGAAGCGCGATGTCTTGTCGTGGCCATACCAGCCCTTCAGCCCCACGTTACCCTCGTTGTTGCCGTGCTTCGAGTGCACGAATGCACCAGCTACTGAACCGGCTCCTGCATTCATGTACTTGTAAGTACACCAGCAAGCAAAATCAACGTCCCACTCGTGCAGCTTCAACTCGACGTTACCAGCTGCATGTGCCAGATCCCAACCGATAGTGATACCGTGCTTGTGGGCATGGGCGGTGATGGTTGGAATATCCAAAAGCTGGCCGCTGTAGTACTGAATTCCGGGGAGCATAATCAGCGCGAGTTCATCCGCGTTCTCGGTGATGAGCTTGATAATGCTCTCAGTCGACATGAGATGCTCATTGTCAGGTTCGACCAGCAACATGGACTTCTTGGGATCCAGCCCATGCCACTCGATCTGTGATTCGATAGCGTACCAGTCGCTGGGGAAAGGCCGCCACTCGCACATGATCTTGTGCTTCTTCTCAGTCGGCTTGTAGAATGCGGCCATCATCAGGTGAAGGTTGATGGTTAATGTGTTCATGGCAACAATTTCCGAGGGAGAGGCGCCCACAATGTCGGCCATTTTCCTCGAGCAGTCAGCGGCGAGATCTTGGTAAGGCGTCAACGGCGACTCCTCAAGCTGTGTGAAATGGCCGCCAACAGCAATGGATCCCCATGTCTTCAAGTACGCATTCAGATACTCGCCGACCGCCTTTGGCTGGAGTCCTAGGGAGTTACCACAGAAGTAGATGCCTTCATCCTCTAGGCTTGATGCGGGGGTGGCGGTCTTTGCGTCGTCTTTGAGTGTTTTTCTTGCAAGCTGTGCTTTTGTGGGAACCACAAAGTCGCTGCGGAATGTCTTGAGAATGTCATTGTGGCTGTCCAGAGACTGCGCAAACTGAAATGAGTCGGCGTTGGCGGGCCACTCTGGCTTCTGGCCCTCTCGAAGTTGGTTAATGGCGGAAGTTGCGTCCATGATGATTCAGCGCTTGAGTCGGTGAGGATGCGTGAGACGGGCGGAAGCTGGTGTAAATGTCGGAGGTCTTGGTGGGGGTGATGCAGCAGAATATATACATTACGTTTACTTTCAGCTCAAGTGCATTAGAGTACGTTCCGCATGACGCGCTTCCGACGGTCTGCTGTGGCCCCGATGTTCAAGTTTTGCACCTTCCGTTTTCGGATAGCATCCGTCAACCATCCGATGATTCCGTTCCGCTCCATTTCCAAGATACCGACGCGACGCCCCTTACTACATCGCGATCATGAGATTCTTGGATGTCTGAGCAAAGTGGATCCTGAGTTTCTGGCGTAATAAATCGGGCGCTACACACCGTGAATTCCCATGCATCCACATCTTAGTTTCTCACAAAACTATTATCGTACCCATTGCCCATCATGAGCCCTCACAAAATCGACGTGCTTCCGTCTGCTGCTGCTTTACCCTCGTATGGCATATCGAAGAACGGATTTCTGCCTGCTAGTTCACCGTTGATCCGGTTGCCCCACACCTACTACCAGCCATGGGAGAGCATCGTGGAGGAACTTCCAACGCTCATTGAACAGCGAACGATTCGTCAGAGAGTAGACAAACTGCCTGTTCTCGACACATCGAGGCTTGAAAGCGAGTCAGAATGGCAAAGAGCATACTCCATTCTGGCTATCATCGCACAAGGCTACATTTGGCAGGGGCCGGAGCCATCAGAAGTGGGTTTCCAGCTCGCTGGCTGTACCGCTGTGACTTTCATAACTGACTGCCGTATAGCGTCTTCCTCCTGCCATATCTGTTCCATTCATTCGCACAGCGGAACGTCTCGAAGTCCATCCCATCGCCACATACGCTGCTTTGAACCTTTGGAACTGGAGACCACTGTCCAAGGGTGACAACCTCACTCAACCAGACAACCTCGTTGCCCTTCATACAGCCACTGGTACCGACGACGAGTCTTGGTTTCTGATCATATCGAACGCCATGGAGGCAAGAGCAGGACCATTGATTCACATCATGCTGGCTGCTATGGAGGCAGTAGAATCGGGCGATATTGCAGCAATCATCTCTGGCTTAAAGTTCTTCGCGGAGAGTCTAGTCGACATCGGCAGACTACTAGAGCGCATGGATGAGCGTTGTAACCCCCAGGTGTTCTACCACACCATCCGTCCCTTCCTCGCTGGTAGCATGAATATGGAAGCTGCCGGCCTGCCCAACGGTGTCTTTTATGACGAAGGCAATGGAAAGGGATCCTGGAGGAAGTACCGTGGAGGCAGCAACGGTCAGAGCTCGCTGTTGCAATTTTGCGATGCCGTACTCTCAGTAAACCACTCTCGTAGCGGTGGGTTCCACACCGAGATGCGCGGGTATATGCCAGGGCCTCATGCTCAATTTTTGGATGACATCGAGTCCATTTCAAACATCCGAAGCTACGTCGACAGCCATCAAGACAATGTTGAGCTTCTCGAAGCTTTCAACGAGGCCGTCGCTTCCTTGAAAAGGTTTCGCGATAAGCACATTGCCCTGGTTACCAGGTACATTGTAATTCCCAGTCGCATGGGCAAGCCGGAGACGAATACCGGGCGCAAAGATATCGCCTCAGCATCGACCAAAATCGCATCCGAAAAGGGCCAATGTCAGGAGCTTGTGGGTACTGGCGGTACCAAGCTGATTCCATTTCTGCGCACATCGAGAGACGAGACAGGTGAAACAGCGGTGGCACAAGCACACACGAAGTGATAATGAAACACTCGATTCCGATAAAAGTTTTAATCTCGCAATACTTAGATTCGATAATCAGCGAAATCCGCTCCCTGTTTGCTGGTTGTACATAGGGAACAAAGGTATATCAGCGATTGATTCGCCGGTATGGGTGCCGGGTTGGAGAAAGTCCTGCAGACCTTGGTCGCTCTCGTTAAGCCACGGCAATGCGAAGAAATCGGCATCATAGATAGTCCAATCAGGCGGAGCTTGGGTCGAAGAAGGAACCTCTTCTGTGTGAACAGATGAACTGAATGGTTCGGCGGTGGATTGGCGGCGGCCAGACTCTATGTGGAGAAGCGGGGTGGTGGTGGTATCAGAGGGTAGCAAGCCAAATAGCTGTGAAGATGCTTGCTTTTGCTGAGAGCGTAATTTTTGTTCTCTTTTCTTGACGTGCGCAGTCGTAGTTTTCAAAAGTGATTGAACAGTGACCAAGTATTGGCGCGCGTGTGGGTCGACCATCGCAAAGTACTCTAGGCAATGAATAGAAGCTTGGCAGTCCTTTTCGAAAATCAGGCCCGAGTGTCCCAGGACACCGACCGCTAAGACAAGTGAGGTGGTAAAGAGCCACGAACTATTGCAATCAGTCGCTGCCACAGTGTACGAATCAGGGTCTGAACTCACACTATGAGAGGCATTCGGCGCGGCATTCTACCGGCTTTGATGACGTTCTGTACCGTTTCTACGAACGATGTGGCAGAGACGAGTGCGGCATCAGCATACTTTCTCTTCTCTTGATCTTCACCCCGTGTTCCTCTGCTCTTCAAATCTGCACCCATAAACTCATACAAGTCGTATATTAAGAACGGCCTCGTGAGCAACATGATTCCATAGTAGTAAGAACACAGAGTGGAGCACGCTCCAACAGCTGCCTGCTGGGATGTGTGGGACAAGGTATTGAGACTGGTAGCTTCGTGTAGAGGTTGAAGCCATCTCGACGCCCAATTCTTGAGCTGTCGAGAGACATAATTAGCGATTCTTAATGATATCCGTTTTCGAGAGTATACTTCGACGACGACGCGCTCGATGATCATAAATATTTGCACGCTCGCATCGAGCATCTGAGAGTCTAGATTTTCGGTGATCTCCGTGACGGTATACTTTACTGTGCAATCAACATCTGACGTCGAAGGCGGTCGACCCAAAAGATTGCTAATGAGCTGGTCGACTACGCGAATGCTCTTCCATATACGGTCTCTGACAGTCTTGATGGACTCGCCGAAAGACGCATTGACCTCAGTCCTGTGAAGACCTATGGCGTACGCAGTACGAGCGGCCAATGCTACAGTGGAATTAGTGGCCGACGTTAAGTAGTTGTGGATGGATTGGTCGTACAAAAGTAGAGGTATGCACCATTTGGTTGAAATGCCCGGAGCATGTAAACAGCGACAAGTGCAAACCCTTGGACGGTATGAACGTTCATACTGTTACTCAAATGCTTCAAGAGAAGTTCTCGCGCAAGCATGAACCATTGCTCTGCCTGGAATTCGTGGCTTTCTTGTCCACCAATTGCAATCACCAGCAAGAATACTGCAGCAGCAGAATCATTCCCATGCAATACAGATCCACTGGCCCATGTTTGCACTTCTTGCAACAAATCGTTCTGCTCGAATAGATCAACAAGGCCACTGACAGCCACAAAGTAGCCCTTCACCAAGCCCTTGACAAGGGGTCGTATCTGGTGGAAAGACAAGGGCATATGCTGTTGGTGGTCTGATGAAACCGGCCGCGCAACCTCAATGATAGAGTCGCGTACAGACTGCGCTGGAAGTCCCTCCGGATCAACTGTGGATGCTATGAGATGCCTCACAGTTTGGAGGAAGGAAAGCGGCGCACAATCGCCAATAAATATCACCTTACCCTGTGCATCGCGGAGAATACGTCCTTCTAGCGGTACTACTGTATCGTCAGGGTGGTCATCTCTGCTCATAGTGGGGGAGAGCGAGGTCCCGACATCAACAGCGCCACTGCGATGGTTTACCGGTTGGCGAGAGGCGCCCTCACTCGAAGCTCTCTCTTCTGGAGTCTGCGGTCTGGTAGTCGCAGTTCTTCGCTCTGCTGATTCAACAGGGGTGTTCTCAACTGAGCGGGCTCCGCGTGTTTTCGGGGCCGTGAACACGCATGTATCCGCGCAATACTTGCGCCGACAGTAACCGCATGGCTGCTCACCATCACACTTGACCTTGCGTTTCTTGCAGAGATCACATGCTGCTGCAACACGATCAAATCGACGACGCTTTTCGGATGGGCCGGCACTGTCTGACGCCATGTCATCGATGGTATCAAGCACACGGAGGTGGACAGCCGGGTGCAGTCAGGTGGCTATTCATGACATCAGTTGTTGTTGAGTAACTGGGTTGTGAGGAGTACCCCCGCAAGAGATCATACCAACTATGCGACAAAAATCGATCGATGCGTAGTATGGTCGGATGGATATTGAGTAGAGCAGCTGATGAAGTTCCGACGGAACGAAGCACGGTTTTGCGTTCGCTGCCGACGGAAGCTAGCTGCGCAGCTAACCGTAAGGTCGCAAGAAAGCCCGCGATTTTCCGAGTTTCCCGGATCATATTAGTAGCCAATAGTGTCTGTTCATTTGTAGCGTTCTTGTATGCCATGTGATTATCTACGTATCGTTCATGCCATGAACTGGTCTGGTTTAATGCACAAGACTGGTCCAAACATGGCAGTCTCTACACAGCTGGTCCTCGTCCAATCCAGATCCTGAAGCTGCGGAAAGGCCCCCGCCGGTTATCGGTATTGTTGTACTGGAATTGCGGACCAAGGGTCAGCTGGTTGGTGTTGAAGTACAGCCACCCGTCCCAGATGGCCATACTGTCCGCGTGTTGGATCATGGCGTTCCGTACGAGAGTTCTGACGACATAGTTTTCTGCTGGAATGTGGCCTGAGCTGCCTGGTGCATCGTCGTTGATAGTTGCGTTTGTCTGGGATTGTAGCGAGTCGACGTAATAGATGGCGTTCTGTTCGCTCGCTGCTATGTATACTCGGCCTCGATCATCAGCTGTGAATCCCGCTTGCTCAGAAGCGCATTGTCCCGGATTCTGCACAGCAGCCAACACCTCGTCTTCGCTCTTTGCCTTGTCAACGAGGGCCTCTTGAGATATAAAGTAGAATCGACGGGAGGCAAGAACACCCCAATAGAAGTTGCCAGAAGCTGCATCGTGAATGAGTACGAATATTCGGAAGCACGGAAACCGTCGCACACTTACCCAACGCAATCCCGTCTGCAGCCGTAGTAAGGTAGCCCTTCTTCGTGCCATTCCACCTGTAAATGGGTTCGCCGTTGTAAGACCCGACGTACTTTTCGTCTGCTCGCACGACGCTCGTGTTGAACAACCTTCGGACTCCAGTGCCGTCGTCAAGATCAATCGCGATAAGCGAGCTGTTCGTACTCGCGTCAGTGATGAAAGCGTATCCCTCTCGCCCGCCCAGCGTCGTGTTGATCCTCAGGTCATTCATGTTCATTCCATGTAACAATAGTTCCTGGGGGATGATGTAGGTACGCAGGTGCTCAGAATTTGTCTCGTTGAAGCTCATAATCTTTGCGCCGCCGTAGAGGGCATTAGAGTTGGGCTGTGCATTGTACGGGATGCCGCTGTCCACGACCCAGAGCCTGCCTCGATCATCACGAACGATGTTCTGGACATTTATGAAGCAAGTACTTAGGTTCTTCCCGGGTGTGCAATTCTGTGTTGCAGCGTCTGGCCAGGGCTTCTCGTCGTTGAACGAGGTACAGATGACGACGTTGTTGGGTGTTGACCCAGCATTGCGAGGGTATGTAAGGTACAGGTTATGAGCTGCGTCAACGGCCAGTCCGGTAGAAGCATTCTGGTTATCATGAACTGCCTCGAGTTGTGTGCCAAAAAGAGTAAAGTCCTGCGGATACGCCCCGTTGTTGTAGCCAGGCCCGAAAGGACGGTAGCCGCCAAGTGGAGTGTCAAAAGATGCGCTTGCCAGCAAAGGAGCCGCAAAGACGCAAAGGCGCAGAGAGAAACGACACATGTTAGGATTTACGAGGCCCAGCGATGTGGAGGAAGACTGGGAGGAGCTGCTGGTGTGGCAGGCAGTTCACCCCTCAAACCCCAATATTGCAACATCAATGACGTTTGGTGCTGCCTGGTTGCATCCTAGATATCCACCAACCATTGCGGAGCGATTGACAACCTGCAGGGCTGATATGTAGGCAGGGCGATCAAAAAGAAAGGCGCTCCCCGCACTGCACCTCGGATCCATGGTTGAGAAAAAGCATACAATTGCGGGGCCACGAGAGTGAGAGCCTGTGAGTGATGTGCTGAAGGATGCTGGTGCATGACGCACTAAAGTGCTAAATGGGCTGCTAGCGCGCCCGCGTGAGCACGAGCCGCGACGTGTTACGCGACAACGCGTTGGGCAGACTGCGAGCGCTGAGGGTCCATTTGCATTCGCAGTCAGCAATCGCTCGCAAAACTCCCAACGCCGCACACCGCACACCCACAGGCAGCCATGCGCAGTCTTAATGTCCACGTCCGCTTTACAGACAGATATCATGCTTGAATCGACGTCTACCAGCTCTGTACCTATCCTCGGACTCGCCGCCTCGCACCACAAACCGAACCCACAATTGCCTACCCAACGCAGCAGAGACGCCCTCAGCGGCTTGGGCCATTTCACCAAACCCTTTACGATCCACCCATATTCTGGCTCGCCACACCAGAGAACCGCCACATTCAAACCTCTACGGATAATCCGACGTTACCAGCTTCCCCTCACGTTCTTCGACACCTCCGCCGACGAACATTTTCCTCCAAACTGTCTGTTCTCTGCGCATATAGACGCTTTGGAAGACCATGGTGGGATACAAGAGAATGATAACAGGCCCCCATGTGTGCTGGTTGCCCAGCAAGAGTCTGGCAGTTTGCTGTATGCGATTGAGCGAGTGCGGGCTCGAGTGTACAGCCTGTGTAGACTTGCCCCATCGCTGAAAGAACGAGAGCTTGGGGATATACGAGATTCTCCAAGTCTCGCATTCTACCAACCACTAACACCACTTCATCATAGCGAGAATGCAGTTCTGGGCAAAGAATGGTGGCAGCATACCATCGTGCAGACGCAACCTCATGCACAACTGACTAAGCATATTAGGGTGTCAATGATGCGACCAAAGTTGAAGATGGAGGCTATGACAAAGCCAGCTGATAGTCTAGCAGAGAAGCCACCAGTGTACAAGCTGAGCGGAATGAACACGGCATCGGAGGCGCAGCCTCTGGATCATATGCTTGAGTCGCCCTCTCCACAAGAACAGCTCGGTGCGTTAGCCCAACAATACCTGGATGCTGTATACATGTCAAAGACGTCATTGGCATACTTTGCCAAAGGGCCCATCACTCGAATTCGCAACGCTTTCACGTCACCCGAAGAAGGGGCACCACCGACACTTGAGCTGGTCACGTTTCTCAGGTCGATGTTGCTTAGCCACAAAGCCAGTGAGAAGAAGTATCACGAGAAACTTCCGGCAATCATAAGGTCTATCCCACCCGACACTCTTTCAGAGGACGAGGCGGGGACCAAAGTGGATAAAGTCAGCAAGTCCAAGAAGAAATGGAAACTGAGCCGCGAAGGTGTTTATCCGCAAGAGGAGGCCGTGGTGAAGCGGTGGTGGAACTCAAGCATGTTCGCTGGGGAACACGTGGGGCAAGAGACGATGGATCAGCGCGTAAAGAGGAGAGTCGGCGATTTACGTGTGCGCGAAACGCTCGCGCAGATGATCATCATGCTTGAGATTGTGGCTTTAGAGGCTCTGTCTACCTCTAAGCTGCCCTCGGCAGAAAATATGGGCATGGAGGGAGCACAATACGAATCGCAGCCGACCGAGAAGAAGCGCAAGAAGAAGTTCGAAGACATTGGACTACAGCTCGATTTACTGCTCGACAAACTCAGCATCTGGCATGCAACTGAAGAAGACGGCATTATGAACTTTGAAGCCAAAGCATCCCGACACAACGACAACTCCGAGGGACCTAGTCAGGACGGCGGCAGTGACCGACTGAGGGACTTCTGCGTTGAAGTCATTATACCGTTCTACATGAACCGGCTCCCTGAGCAAGCACTCATGATCAACAGAAAACTAGGCGGACCCGCCAACACGACGCCGACTAAGCGCAAAGCAATGAGGCCGCCCGTGACCTCACGGAAGTCTGGAGGAGTAAAGGAGCCCGAGATGAAGAAGCCACGGCGATCTTTGGCAAGGGTAGCGACGGATACTATAGGGAGGACTGGATCGCGGCAGGGGAGATCGCTCAGTCGATCTGCCACGGACTCTACACTTGTGAGGGACGTCAAACGGGAGGGCAGCGAAGTGTCTCTATCAACAATCCCATTCCAGCGCAGTCCCTCACGAGGGGCCAGACAATCGATGTCGCAGATCAGACACCTACAAGGACGAGAGATGGACCTCACGACAACGTCAGCAGCGGTAGCGGCCAAACTCAAGCAGAAGCAGAGGGTAGAGGAAGACCTAAAGGAGGCGATCACGGCATTGAAGAAGCCCAACCGCGACTTGGCAGCTGGAAGCTACGTAGCGGAGATTGAGCAACGGGGGCTTGGATCGGCCGCTCGAGCGAGGAAGCCAGCCAATACCGTCAGGAAGGTGGTCAGAGACGTGCAAGTCAGTGCGACGCCTCGGGTCGGGCGGCGGACCAAGAACATGATTGAGCAGACGCCGCGGCGGGACGACGACAGCCCATTTGCTGGACGGGCGCCACCAGCAAGCGACTTCAACATTCCTTCGTCAGCCGTGCGGCCAACGCCTGCGGCCGTACCGGCAACGGCTCAGCGTAGTGGCACGGGCCGGGGCGAAGTGGCACGCGGTATCGCCGAGACACCATCGAAAGGGCCGAGCACGACCATGTTCGCATTGGGGCCAGCACGGCGAACCATCTTCGACACGCCATTGAAGTCGTCTCTGCGGGATCTGGATGATCTGCCAGGGGGCGTGAGCATCTTTGAAACACCGACCAAAGGCAACGGTGATGTGCAGGCAGCGGCAGGCAGCGTGTCGCCTGTGGGAGTGAATGTAACTCCCACCAAGCCAGCAGGTGTGCCCATTGCGGAGAAGGAGCCGGTCAGCAGCAAGCAGGCAGGCAACGGAGACACAGAGGTGTCAATTTACGATGCGCTGGGGTGGAATGACGACGACGAATTTGGGTGAGATTGTTTGTGCGGACAGGCAGGGCTGTGGGTGAAGGCATAAACAGGCAGATGCAGGTGGAGATGAAGGCACGTGCGCAGGCGTGGCAGGGATGGAGCGTGGACCGAGGGCCGCGACGAGTAATTCTCCGAGACGAGACGAGACGATTCGAGACGGCAGGTTGCGCAGAGAGAGGGAGGGCGTGGAGGGCGTGGAGGGCGTGGAGGGATGCCAAGGGCTATGTGTCTGGAGAGGCTTTCCATGGGGAGGACGCCTGGAGGTGGGTAGGCGCGTGTGTGCACGGCGTGGCAACCTTGTCGTCGGTCGTGGTAAATTGGCCAGACGATCCCCTGAAGAAGAACAACAAGCGGGCTGGAGCTGGAGTGCAGCGGGGCTGCCGTGGGCCGCAGGCGGGCAGGGCGCCGAGGATCAGCCAATCAGGCGGCGAGGAGGCAGAGCAATCTGGGCAATTTGCTGGGACGGATCGCTCGCGGCAGGTACGACGCCCGAGTGTAGCTTCCCCTAGTTTCTGTAAAGAGGTTAATTCGTCAGGCCCAATCTGTAATTTGGCGGGCACCAACACGTTGAAATGTGCCGCGTGCACCGAGACGAGACAGGACGGCACTCGACTCGACTCGACTCGACTTGACTCCTTTCCACTGCCACCACCGAGACAGCGACCAGAGCACAAACAACAAAAACAACGCCACTCCCTGCACAGCTCCCCCAGCTCCACGTCTCCGTCTCCGCCCATCCCCGTTCCGTCCCTACCTACCATGCACAGCGGCTTGGGCGTGCCAGCATAGCCTCGCACGCCAGACGCGACCAGACGCGACCAGATGGCGCCAACTGCCAAACGCGGCGGCCGACCGCGGTCGCCCACCCTCTCCGATGCGGGCATGATCCTGCCGGCCTTTGACCCCAGCGACGCTCGCAGCACCTCTTCCCCGCCGCCCTACGTCGAGCGCCCGCCTTCACCCTCGACCCTCTTCCCCCGCCGCTCCCTCTCCCCCTCCACCTCGACCGCCTCGTCGCACTCGACCCTACGCAACATGACCACCGCCGAGCCTGCCAACACCGACGCCGCCCAGCCAGCCGCCGACGACGCCTGGAGCCCCCACGACCACACCCACGACCACGACTATGACCACGACAACGACCAGCGCCGCGCCAGTATTGCCTCGACTATGCTGAGCGAGGATTTTGAAAACTGGCCCGGCTTCAGCAGCGACAACACCAACCACTCGGCCTTCTCGCCCCGCAATCCCTACGCCGTAGACGACACGGACAACGAAAACGACGACGACGATGACTCGGACCCTCACTCGTCGGCTGCCCTCAGTCGTCGCGCCGAAATTATCCTGGCCAACGCAAAGAAGCGCCTCAATGTAGGCGCCTCCAACAACCACGTCGACGTGACAACGACAGCTGACGGTGACAGGTCATGGAAGGCAACCTCCGCGGCGCCCGCGAATCCCTCGTCGTCTCCCCCACCCACAGCGGCCCCCACAGCACCTCGGAGCTGTCTCACCACATTGCTTCCACCCGTGATAGAGACCGCCGCCTCTACGCTGGGATTGGGCCCATCCCCCCTCGTAACCCCTCATACCGCCCCTCTCTGCTTTATCCCAATGGCAGTCCCAGCCACGCGCGCGGCTTGAGCGAAACGTCGGTTCAGCTCCCCTTCACTCCCTCATACATTTCAAGAACAGCGTCCAAACGAGCCTCGAGCGCAATGGGCGGCGCCACAAACAGCCCCTGGTCGCCAGAGGGCTTGCCCAAGGGCCGTTTTCCCATCAAGGAGTCTCAAAGTGTCGACTCCATGCGCGAACGCAGCGGCTGGGGGCACACCACCCACCACATCCCAGTCCGGAATGGATCAATAGCATCGCGGTCGCCGCCCGGCCTGGCAACTTTACCAGAGGACGGCGATGGGCCGCGGCTTCACCGATCAGCATCAGCGACTGTTGGACTCCGCGACCAGATGAACGATCTGAAGGGCAGAATATCGAGTCTCAAGCAGCGGGCGCAGGAAGACAATCTCCGCCGCCGGAGCATGCAGAACCTGCGCACACCAAGTCCATTTACCTCAGCCGACGCATGGGAGACGGGAAAGAACGGTGCTCGCGCGAACTCGGGCTTGGGAATCAGGGGTGCATCGCCAAAGGGCGATGTCATCTACGAGGACGAGCAGGACGGCCCGCACACACCCGACTCGACGGCATCACAAAGAGAAGGCGAGGCATTGCTGAACAACGGTGTCGACTACGACAAGTACAACAATGATGGGCAGGACGACGAAGACACGTCGTTTGAAGAAGACCAGAGTGCGGAAGAAGAGGACGCGGCCGATTTTGTGTCGACGAACGGAGACGACATTGAAGTTGGGGGTGACAGCGTATATGAAGATGCAGTGTACGAGATGCCCGTGACGGAGCGCCACGAAGACCGGATCGATGCATTTGACTACGAGCACTTTTTTTTGCACAGCGCTATGGGAACGTATGGGATACAGGCGCGTAGAGGCAGCACCAGTTCGACGAGCTCAACAGCGACAACACGGCCCGTGACGGCGATGCAGACGAGCGAAGAAATCAACGATGCTACCAAGCGTCTATCGATTCACCAACGCAACCCCAGCGCCGACTCGATTTCGACGGTAGCGTCGTTTGCGACAGCAGCCGAAGGCCGATCCGACGATGAGGATGAGGAAAACGAGCAGATGGACCAGTTCTCACAACAGTTGCTCGCAAGCCAACGTCCGCCTCTAGCGTCTCTCCGATCCGACTCTGCTATCAACATGCGGCGCGGCAATGCGCTGTCGCCGACGCAAACGACGGTTTCGCGGGGGTCGTCGCGAGGGTCGTCATCGCCGGGGGAGCTTGCGAGCGGGCTGCAGATATCGAAGATGTTCTCGATTGTGACGGAGAGCACGCGTGACGAGCCGCAGCTTGTGCTGAACGAGGACGACAAGCAGCTCATTTACAGCGTGACGGCGGGGTTCCAGCAAGTGTGCAAAGAGCTGCAGAGCCCATGCGGCGAGGCGTACGAGCGCAAGGTGCTACGGCGGCGGCTCGAGGCGGTGCGAGCGATTCTCAATGGCGAGATGGACGAGGACGAGGATGACCAGTCGTTTTAGCTTGTACTTGGAGCCTTTTATTTGTCGAGATTTGTCTACGCTACGACGATGACGTGCGTTATGTTTGTATTTTGTCGTTTGGTTGTTCTTCTTCTTCTTCTTCTTCTTCTTCTTCTTCCTCTTCCTCTTCTTCTTCTTCTTCTTTGTGTCGAGCATTATGCAGCCTTTCTTGTTGTATATACCTACCTAGTAGTTGGAGGTTATATCCTCAGCGGATGTTATATTTAGTACTAATGTGGCTTGGAGGATGGACAGTGGATGGGATGTGGTTGTATTGATACCCTGGTGGGCTAGCTGTGTTTGGGTGTGTGTGTGTATAGACGGACATATTCAGCAGCATTTGGGTCGGCATGACGAGTTGCACGCGGACAGTGATACTATCTGACGCAAGGTGGTGGGGTAGTTGGCTCGGAGAGAAGCGAAGCGATCAAGATGGCGACAAGGGTAGCCTGGTCCTTTGCCACTCGGGCGCTACACATACACGGCTACTACCTAGTTGGCTACCTAGTACACCGTCTGTTTGAGGTCCAAGCACACCGGTTCTCTTGCTGCAGCGGGGGAGGGGCATGTGGTGGTGTAGTGTGGTGTGGTGTGGTGGGGTGGGGATGGTGTGGTGTTGAGGACCCAGCTAGAGACCGCAGAGAAAAGTCACCCGTAACCACCTACCCACATGCAATTGACTAGCTACATGTCCATGTATGCGTTTGACAAGCCCACGACTCCAAGCCAACAACCCAGACCTCAACAGCAGCGCCCTCGAGCCAACAGCACGCCGGCCCCCGTGCTCGTCGGCCGCCACAGCCCCACGGCTCCCACTGCACATTGCATCCCCGGTGCGTTGTCGGCATCCCCGCCTCGCCCAATGCGGCAGCTCTCAACGCACGGCTCCTACCTCTTGCGCGCACGCCGCCCCGCTATTGGTCGTGCCAACTGGCGGTGAACGAGGCCTCTTTCCCGTAGCTAAACTATGCCATTGTGGCCATTGTGTGGGGGGCGTGGTTGTTAGTCGCTGGTAATTTGGTCCTCGATCTGACACTGGTGCTGGTGCTGGCTTGACGGGACTGGACTGGACTGGACTTGACAGGACTCGACTTGAGAGTCGTCGCTGTCGCTGTCGCAGCCGCTAGCATTTTTTCTTCTTCTGCGCGCCCGCCGCCTGTCGTTTGCGTCTTTTCTACGTCTTGATTGTGCGTTTGGTTGACGGCTGAGAGAGTCGTTACATTACCCATCTACCTACCTACCGGCCGACCGACTGACCTATACCGGCCTGCGCTCTCACGCACGCGCACGCGCACGCCTCCGCCTCCCGTCGAGTGCCTTGCATCCCTTTGCTGCAGCCACCGCGAGCGCCGCGTGCATACTCGCGTTCCCGTGACAGCTGTCGTCGCAACACCCGTGTCGCAGCACAGCACACTCCCCCATCCCCATCCAGCTCCACTTACAGATCCCTGTGACTGTGCGACGACCCCTCACGTCACGTCGTCTGCTCGCCTGCCCGCCGTCACCGCTGTCGCCCGCCGCAGCGCTTGCTTTCACTCGACTCCTCCCCCCCTCCCCTCGGCACTCGCACCCTGCGCGCACTCGCGACCTGCAAAGCGCTAATGTGCCCGTCTACGCGCTGCGACGACTGCTTGCGCGCCGACCCTCTGCTGCTGCTGCTGCTGATTGACCATGACCTGTGCCACGCCGCCCACGGGCGTGCGACGGAATGAGACGTGGGCTAGCTGGGCTGCAAAAGACATGGAGAGACATGCAGACGTTCAACTGCACTGGCTGCAGTATGCGCTCTCGGTACGCATCCCCCCTTCGTTGTTTGGTCCACTACGCCTCTTCCCGACCCAGACCACGCCAGCCAGCCAGCCGGCCAGACATACCACTCACCCCGCCCCTCGTCCGTGCTAACACCGCCTAGCTGTCCCCCGACGACCCTACTGCTCTTGCGCCGCCGCCTTATGACGACACCCCCGCCCATCTCCCGCCCGATTACACACACACCAATGCCCTGGCCACGGCGCACTCGCTCGCTCCCCTCTGGCCGCCCGCCTACACCTCCGCCACCGGCAAGCACGACTCCCCGCCTCCATACCCATACTCATACCCATCCTCTCTCCCCGCCATCGATGATCCGACCCGCCCTGCCGTCTCCTTGATTCTCCCGCCCTCCGCCGTGCGCTCGCACGCAAAGAAAAAGGCCAAGAAGAAACAAACCAACAACACGTCCAACGCATTCGGCGACGATGATGGCGACAAGAAGGAGGAAGAGGCGCCGCCGCCCGGCGATACTCCCGGCGGCGATCCCCCCGCTGACAGCGGCGCAGGCGGTGCAGGCGACGGGGGTGATGGCGGTGATGGAGACAAAGGAAAGGACGATGGCGACGACTGGGGCGATGACTGGGGCTCTGCAACCAAGAAGAAGAAGAAGACCAAGAAGCAGCAGCAGCAGGAAGAAGAAGAAGAGCGGTTGAAGAAGGAAGAGGAAGAGCGGCTTGCGAAAGAGGCTGAGGAGGCCGAGCGCAAGAGGAAAGAGGACGAAGCTGCCGCTGAAGCTGAGGCGGCGGCTGCGGCGGCTGCTGCTGCTGCTGCTGCTGCTGCATCGCCGCCAGATGACGAATGGGCATCTTTCGCGCCAGGGAAGAAGAACAAGAAGAAGAAGGGCAAGGTGCGTTGGTTTTTTCCCGCTTTATCGGTGCCATCACAGCTACTTTTGCAGCTGTGAACTCTTCCACATGACGGGCGCTAACACCTCCAGGCCGCCGACCCCTCTCCGCCACCCCCGCCCGAACCCACTTTCGATGACATCGCCCTTGACGATGCGCCCAAAATCGACATGAACTTCGACACTGGCGGCGGCAAGACGGATCTCCTCGGTGGCGGCCCCGGCGGCTGGTCGTCGGGCTGGGGCATGGGCTCATCAGCGCTGGACGCTTCCAAGAACGGCGGCGACAACCCTTGGGGCAGTACGGACAAGAAAAAGGACGCATCTGGGTTCGACTTCGATTTCGACGCGTTCAAGAGCCCGCCAGCGGTCGAGTCCGAGGCAAAAGAAGACGATCCGTGGAACTTCTCCTTTGGCACCAAGGACAAGAAGAACAAGAAGAAGACAGCCGCGGAAGAACTAGCCGAGTCCGAGCCTGAACCTACGCCTGAGCCAGTCCCCGAACCCATCCCTGAACCTGTCCCTCAAGTACCCGAAATCGACCCGTTCGCGGGCCTCAGCAAGTCGCAGAGAAAGAAGCTTGAGAAGAAGATGAAAGACGAAGCGGCAGCCAAAGCGCTCGAAGACGAACGCCTGCAGGCTGAGGCGAATCAGGCGGCGGAACTGAAGCGGATAGAGGAAGAAGAGGCGGAGCTCAAACGCATGGAAGAGGAAGAGGCAGAGTTCAAGCGGATGGAAGAGGAAGAAATTGAGCGCCAGCGCGCCGACGACGAGGCCGCTGCTGCCGCCATCGCCGCCGCCGAAGCCGAGAAGAAGAAGCAGGAAGAGAGCACATGGGACTGGGCCGCGACTACTACGACTAAGAAGAAGAAGAAAAAAGGCGCCAAAGAAGAACCTTTACCTCCTCCCCCGCCGCCGCCTCCTGAGCCGGAGCAAGAGCCGGAGCCCGTCATTGAACCCGAGCCTTTACCCGAGCCCTCGCCTGTCAAGGAAGAAGAAGACCCCTGGGCAGTGTCGACCTCGAGCAGCAAAAAGAAGAAGAAGAAGGGCTCAAAAGAGGAGCCTGCACCTCTGCCACCTCCACCACCTCCGCCGCCACCCGAGCCTGAGGTCATCCCAGACCCTGAACCCGAACCTGAACCGGTGGTGAATGGGTGGGATGATTGGGGCTCTACAGGGTTGATGAAGAAGAAGAAGAGCAAGAAAGACAAGGCGCTCGAGGCCGATCCGATTCGCGAAGACCCACTCCTCCCCGATTCCATCCCCGAGCTCTCGTCATCTCCAGAGGTCTCAAAGTCAAAGAAGGACAAGGAGAAGGAGGGCACAGACTGGGGGCTGAGTTCCATCTGGGGCGGGTCCAAGAAGAAGAAGAAGTCCAAGGGCACCGACACCGGCGAGCCTGCGCACATCCAAGAACCCGATGCTGTCGAGGAACCCAGGCTCGACGACGAGGATGACTGGGGCGCGCCATCGTGGGGCAAGAAGAAGAGCTCCAAGACTGATGTCTCGGTCGAGCTTGTCGAACACTCGACGGACCCCGTGCAGCAGCCCGACGAGGATGATCCGTGGGGAAGCGCAGAGTTCAACATCAGCAAGAAGAGCAAGAAGGGTAAGAAGGGCTCAACACCAGATGCAGAGCTCGAGCTGCCCCCGCCAAAGGAGATTGAAGCGCCGCCTGCCGAAGACGAGCTGGTGCCTACTACTTCGCAGGATCTGGTCGACCTCAGTGACCCCGCTGCCGAGGACCTCATCAACTTCGACGATGCACCTCCGCCCGCCGAGGAGAAGAAGAAGCGCGACAAGAAGGAGAAGGAGAAGGAGTCGTCCAAGGGCAGCATATGGGGTGCCTTCACTTCGTCGTCATCCAAGTCGAGCAAGAAAGAGATGCCCAAGGAGAAGAAGTCCCGTGAGAAGAAGGAGGCTCGAGAGGCTGAAGAGGCGGCCGCAGAGAAAGAGCGCCAGGAGGCTGAAGAAGCAGATCGCGTTGCCCGCGAAGCTGAAGAGGCTGTTGCCGCCGCTGCTGCTGCTGAAGAGCAAGCACGCATCGACGCTGTAGAAGCGGAACTCGCTCGCATCGCCACAGAAGAGGAAGAGCGCAAGCGACTTGAAGCCGAGGCCGAGGCGGCTGAGGCGGCCAAGAGCGGCGGGTGGGGGAGCGCGCTCTGGGGCTCGTCCAAGAAGAGGGAGACAACCAAGGAGCGCAAGGCACGGGAGAAGCGCGAAGCTGAAGAGGCTGCAGAGGCTGCGCGACAAGCTGAAGAGGCGGCTCAACTTGCGCAGAAAGAGGCTGATCGACTGGCACATGAAGAAGCCGACCGTGCTGCGCAGGAAGAAGCGGAGCGTCTCGAGCGTCTGGACTTTGAGGCGGCCGATGCAGCAGATGCTGCTGTCGTGGCCGAGGAGGCGCGCCTCAAGGCTGCCGAGGCATATGCACAGGCGAAAGAAGACAGCGCTTCATGGGGCCCTCCGTCTGGCAAGAAGAAGGAAAATTCAAAGGCGAAGAAGGACCGCGAGGCGCAAGAAAAGAAGCTCAAGGTTGAGCTCAAGAGGCTGGAGCAGGATGCAAACGACGCCACAGCTGCAGCGGAGAAAGCGCAGCAGGACGCCGACGACGCTGAGATTGCTCGTGCGACTGCCCGCGGCGAGGAACCCAAGTTGAGGTCTGCTCAGGCTGCTGGAGACGAGCCGCCGCCTCCACCAGAGGAGGAAGCCGCCGCTGATCCCGCACCTGGATCCGCTCCTGAGCCTGCTGCTGAGCCTACTGCGGACGATGCCTTGTTCGATCTTGTCAAAGACGTGCCAGAGGACCAGCTCCTCGCTGAGTTGGGTGATCCAGTACCGGCTAAAAAGGAGGCTCCTGGCGGTTGGGGAAGCGCCTGGGGGATTTCCCTGCGCAGCACAAAGAAGAGTGAGCCCAAGGTCGAGGACCCTGTCTTTGTCGAGCCTGTGCCTGCCCCGGAGCCTGTCGTCGAAGAACCGCTTGTCGAACCGGAGCCGGAACCTTTTGTCGAGGAAGTCGTCACAAAGTCCAAGAAGAAGAAGTCCAAGAAAGACAAAGCCGTGGAGCCAGAACCAGAGCCTGAGCCTGCACCTGAGCCCGAGCCCGAACCTGAGCCCGAACCTGAACCAGTCTTCGAGGACGCACCGGAGCCGCCTGCTGTGGAAATCATCGAGGCGACGCCGAAGAAGAAGAAGAAGTCGAAGAAGTCAAAGTACGACGAGGTCGGCACGATTGATATCCCGGAGCCCGACATTCTGGCAACGTCGGCGCCTAGGCGGTCACCTGTGCCCGGCGGGTTCCCTATGGACGACGAGATGGACTTGATTGACTTGGCCCAGGCACCGCCGGCAGAGCCTGAGCCTGAGCCCGAGCCCGAGCCTATACCAGAGCCTGCACCAGAGCCTATTGTTGAGGCTGAACCCGAGCCGGAGAAGAAGTCCAAGAAAGTAAAGAAGAGCAGCAAATCCAAGACGACACGCTCGGCACCGTCGCCACCCCCACCTCCGCCTCCTCCGCCGCCAGAGCCTGAGTTTGTCGACGCCGAGGCTGAGCCCGAAGTTGTCATCTTGGATGATGACATAATAGCTGATCCAGCTCCTGCAGACGGGGACGAAGAGGTAGCCAAACTGCTTACGCCGCCGCCTGAGGAGGAAGCCCTAGCTGAAGCCGATCCTCCTGTTGAGGAAGAGGCGCCGGCTGGAGCAGAAGCAAAGGCTGTACCCTTGCCCAAGAAGGGACGGGCCAAGGTAGTACGCACTGGTGGCTCTGGATCGTGGGCAAAATGGGGCGCAGCGCCGACAGCAAAATCAAAGCCGAGTAAGACAAAGTCGGGCGACGAGGATATCAAACGATCCAAGTCGGTGCGCACATCATCGACACGGGAGCGCGATGTCATGTCCAAGTCGTCGGGCTCTGACAAGGTGTCGCGGCCCAAAGTTCAGCGAACATCGACAGGGCTGGGCGCTCTGTTTGGAGCGAGCGCAGCGCCGCCGACGAGGTCCAAGTCGCATCGTGTGTCAGCGACGCCTAGAAGCCTCTCTCGCCGGCCGTCGGTCGACCAAGACGCTGCCATGATTTCGCCGCCACAGACGGATACAGATATGAAGTATCCGTCCAAGGCAGCGCGGGTCATGGGCATCCACGAGCCTAAGCGGCGGTCGAGCACAAGGGACCGAGAGAGGGGGAGGGACCCAGACAGGGAACGAGAGAGGGAAAGGGAAAGGCGGGACAAGGGCAAGAGCAGAGGTGAGCACGCCAAACCGCATCGGGCCGTCAGCCATCACGAGAGTGGAGCTAACCATGCACCCGCAGCTCCGCCTGATGCATACCCCATCGACGACGACATGGTGATCCTCGACAACGAGCCTGAACTCGAGCCTCCGCCCCCGCATCCCGAACCGTCCCGTCGCAAGTCGAAGCGCGCTTCGAGCCGCCCGGTCGACGTCCAGCCTCCGACTGCACCGCCGAGTGCCGACGACCCCGTCGTGGTTGACGCCATGGATGCTGACCCGTACCCGCCAGCTGAGGCTGAAGTCGAACGACCGCGCCGCGAGCGCTCCCGCCGCGAACGCGCCTCGTCGAGTGCAAGAGACGCACTGCCGACGCTCGCAGGCGTCGCCGGTGCTGCTGCTGCTGTCGGCGGCCTCAAGAGCATGTTTGGCTTGGGCCGCAAGAAGAACCCGCCGCCCGACGATGATGTCCGCGACCGCCGCCGCGCCACCTACGAAACAGACGACGAGCGTCGTCGTCGCAAGCGCTCTGTGGCCATGACCGAGGAAGAGGCTAAGCGCCTGCGCCACGAGCGCCGAAGCGTGCGCCGCTCCCACCAGGCGCCCGTCGACGACCCCGACATGATGGCCTCGGGCGCAAATGGACCTGGCAGCGCCGAGTACGACCCTGACCGCGAAGCCCGCCGTGCTGAGCGCCGCTCCCGCCGCACTCTGGACAAGGACCCCCGCCGCACCGAACTCGAGGAGGCTGAGGCCAGGGCTGAGCGCCGCCGTGAGCGCGAACGCGACAATGAGCGCGCCATCCTCGCCGAGAAGAAGGCTCGCCAAATGGCTGAGCTGGAGCGACGCAACCGGCAGGCTGAGGAGGAGCTGCGGCGTATGGCTGAGAAGGAAGAGCGTAAGCGGCTGCGAGCAGAGCGCAAGTTGACCGATGAACGCGACCGCGAGCACCGCTCGTCCCGCCGCAAGGACAAAGAACGGGAAGCGCGCCCATCCGCCGATCGCCGCCGCTCGCACCAGGAAACCGAGGACGAACGACGGCGACGCCATGATGAACGCCGTGCGCGCCGTGCCTCGGAACAGCCAGAGCCCATCAACGACTACTTTGACGAACGCAACGGGCCGCGTAGCAGCACCAAGTACCGCTCGTCGCGGCCCCCGCCCGACGAGCCCTCGAATCCCTACATCAACAAAGGGCCCGACAAGACATCGTCATGGGTGCAGTCCATCTCCGACTCACCACCACTGCCGCCGCCCATCGCCGAAACCGTCCTCGACCCGCCACCAGGCGCCGACGACGCCCCCGACGTCGACGAAGAAACGCCATCCCAAGACGAAGACATCCGACTGCGCATCGCCGGCCGCCGCGGCCCAAAGCGCGACAAGGAGCGCGCAGAGCGCCACGCCGAGCGCGAAAGGGACCGTGACAAGGATCGCAGCACTAGCAAATACCGCCGCCGCCGCGACACATACGACGACGACGACCGCGAGCGTGACCGCGACCGCGACCGCGACGCCCGCCCGAGCCGCCGCGACTCCCGCCGCAAGACGTACGATCCGTATGCTGATGCGCCCGTGCGCACTTGGGACGGGAGACCCGCTGCTGAGAACGGGACTCCGACTGGCGTCAAGCGGGGGAGCTGGTTGAAGAAGATTACTGGGTTCTAGGCCGGGGTGTGTGTGAGAGAGAGAGAGAGAGGGAGGCGGAGCCGTGTTTTCTGTTTCCCTAGGGACATGTGAGCGTTTTTTTTTCTCCTTATTTTCTGGCTGCATTACTCTGCGTTGGCTTAGGGTGCGTTTTGTAACGCTTTTTCTTTTTCTGTGTGTGTATGTTTGTTTGGCTGCTTGGCTGCTTGGTTGGTCATTCTTTTGCTTGCCGATGAATGAGTTGATGATTTGGGATGATTTGGGATGGATTGAGATGCGATGATATGCGATGAGATGAAATGGCACGTTTGAGTGCATTGAGATCTGGATGGTGGGATATTGGACACGATTGGATAGGATGGGATGGACACGAAAGGATAGGATAGTAAGATAGATACCCCTTCAATTCACGCGCTGTAGCCGACGCCCTTTCTGTCTGCGTGCGGCGTGTGATCTACGTCTTTTGAGGCCGGTTAGACGGACGGGGACAGGGACAGGGACATGCGTGTATGTGTATGTGTATGTGTGTAGTTGTAGTTGTGTGTGTGTACAAATCATATAGGCGGGGTGGGCGCAGAGGCGAGGCATGTCTTGTCATCTCTTGTCATGTCAAGCGTGTATATATATCGTCGTGATCAACAAAGCACTTTTATTAGTGCGGCCCAGCCCCGTCCTGTGCGCCTGTCGCCTTCCATGCCATACCATGCCATGTCAAGCCGCGGGCTCTGGCGGCTGTGTCGCGTTTCCCTGCGTCGAGCCGCCCCGTCCCGCTCCGCCCTTGTCCTGCTCTGCTCTGCCCTGCCCTGCCCTGCCCTGCCCTGTTCTGCTCTACGGCTGCTTCGTCGCTCTCAATCATGCCCCCGTGGCGGTGGTGCGGTGTGTCGTGTGGCCCCCGCGGGTCCCGTCTCATGTGGGGACGACGGCGCCCTCGACGGCCTCGCCCTCCATGTCGTCGTCGTCGTCGTCGTCAAGCAGCTCGTCTTCGTCCTCGAAGCCCGTCTCGATCTTCAGCTCCTTCAGGCGGTCCTTCATCTCGTCGCGCTGGTCGCCCTGCCACCTCGAGAGCGCCGCCGCAGCGTGCACCTTGAAGCCGAAGACGCGCGGCTCGTAGCGCCGCTGCGTCTTGGGCGGCAGCATCGCTGGGTACACCTGAAAGAGGATGTTGTGGAACGAGGAGCCAAAGTAGGCGCCGTCGATGACGGCGTGGCGCGACGACTTGGGGTTGTAGAGGTCCTCGCAGCGGGCGCAGTAGAGCTTGACGGGCGACGTGTTTGCGACATCGGCCTGACCCATGGGCAGCAGCGGCTGGCTCTCGCACATGACGCGCGGGCACTTGCCAAAGTCGGACTTCTTGAACTTTTCCAGCATCTTGGCCAGCCCGCGCGTCGTGACTATGTAGCGCGCGTGCACGAGGCCGTACAGGTGCCGCGCAGACTTCTCCACGGCCTCGCGCATGTCGTCGTCGCACTCAAAGTCGAACACGTCCGTCACCAGGTCCAGCGCATACTGGTAGTACTGCACCTCGGTGTTGAGCCCCGTCAGGTTGAAGCGGTCCGTCAGGTACTCTTCGTCGACTTCGCAAAAGTACTCGTTGCCGCGCGACGAGATGAACCAGTCACGCCAGTAGCTCGTGTAGTCGCTGTCGGTCTCGCTGTTGAAGTCGTCCATGGCGCCGGGGGAGAGGGCGCGCTCGCTGCCGGCGGGTGAAGATGCCATGTCGTGGTGGGGGGTGGTCCCGCCAAAACGACGCCGAGCCGCGCTAGCCCGATTCGTCCGCCTAACCGCCTGCCTCTCTCTCCCCTCTTCCCATGTACGGCTCCTCCATTCCGTCTAGCATCTTCTACGAGCCCTCTGTCTTCACGTGTCGAAGCAACTACGAAATCACGACATGGGGCTCAGATACCGGTTTCCAGGCTCATGCCAGCCGCAAAGATCCCTTCGAGGTCAGATTGGTCACGCTGACGTACGGAACACGCATGGTCGTCTTCTCCAATCAAGACAATGCATGCTAACCTGATGATAAGAAGAGTCTGGGCTGATACCACCGAGTAAGTGAGTCGGCTTCTTGAGCAGGCTCCCAGACCACAGGTCTATACGGCATAACAGAAGTACAATTCCACGATGTATTGACACATCCACTGCAAACATTCACAACCCAAAACTAGTCACTGCTACCCCCTGATCACCCTCCAGCAATCCTGTACTGGTTTGGATTCGGCTTCCGCGGCTTTGGTGCCTAGATCAATGTCTCAGTCTCTACGGCAGCTGTATGAACTGAGCACTGCGTACCTCAGCAAAGGAGTCCTTTCGTTTGGAATTATCATACTGGGGAAAGTAGCTACTGCTTTCCATCGATACAGCCTCGGGCTTAGAAGCCTCAGCCTGTGATTCTGCGGAACGTCAGACCGCGTGGATAAGGCGGCAGGTCGTCGGTAACTTACTGCTCTGGGTACTGGACTGATCGTGCATCTGTTGTGGCATCGTGGTGCGTGAGTCGTGGGTTTGAACTATTCGTTTTGGGAGTCAGTACAGTGTAGGGCATAGTGGACTTTGACATGTTACAGCCTGGTATTTATCACTCTGGGGCTTCCAGGCTGCCAGGTTGTCGGGTTGTCAGCCCTCATTCCTGCATGAGTGAGCTGTTTCGTCATTTGCCCGTCACCCTCGTCGCTTGGCTACCCAACCACATAGTCAGATATGTGAAAAAGACTGACCGCAATCAGTCCATCACTCTTTGTGTTGGTTGTCGCATTTCTTGACTAGAGTCGTTAACAGTTCTGATGGTGGATATTCCCATATTCCGCGGCTTTGTGCCTCTATATGGGGCAATACTCATTGAAACTCCTCTCACGACAGTTATCGAGTACTGGTGGGTACTATCCGAACGTTCTCGATACATCATGCCAGTGGCCATTCTTGGAGAAAGCAGTCGGCCCGAGTCGTGCTCAGGTCGTGGTCCTTGGATGTACATCGCCCACATGAAACGACCGATCGAAGATGTCCCCAGAGCGGGCGGCATATGCTCCTACAAGATTTCAATGAGAGGAACCTTCAATCTGGACCAATGGTTTCCACGCAGCGGTTGTCACCAGTAATACCTTAACTCATCCATTATCCGCAAAGTACTCAATGGTTGAGGGGCAGGCGTTTAATCTGCCAAGATATGTGCCGTGGTGATAATGTATTGAATCTCGAACAGCCACAGCGACAACTACACCCCTATTTACTACCAGCCGAGACGCAATCAACCCCTATGTCACCTTTGATGTTCTCGCACACAATCTGCCCCGGGCCCTTGGGGCTGGTGATATTGATCTTTTCCAAATGAATCCCGTCGCACGTCGCGCCAGGGCTGCAAACCAGATCCGCAACAACTCTTCCGGCTTTACCACTGCTCGTGCCCGTGATATTCGAGAAAGTGATATTCGTGATATTCACCTTTGACGGATACACCGCACACGTCGTCTCGTTGACATTGAAATAGCACTGATCCAGCACAACCGGCTTGTCTGTGTTCTCGATCCGAATGTCCTTGTACGTGATGTTGTCAATGTACCCGTAGCCTACATTGGATCCTGCCCACGCTTTGAGCCGCGCGCCGTTCTGCCCGTTCAGCAGCGTCACGTTCTCGATCCACGCGTTGGAGATGAAGTCTTTGACGCCGGGGTACTGCCCGATGGATCCCATGGACACGCCGTGCGTGCCGTTGCACCACAGGTTCTTGACGTAGATGTTGGTTGTGTTTGGTTTGGGGCTGAAGCAGTCGTCGCCAACGTTGACGCGGGTGTTGGTTACGGTTAGGCCGTCGACGTTGAGAGAATCGAAGCCGTCAGTGTTTTTTGGGAGTGAAGAGACGTTGGTGGATACAGCGTCGATGTAGATGTTGTCGAACACGGCGTTCTTTGTGCGCACCATGAAGGTCGTCCAGCAGGGCGAGTCTTTGAGGTGGAGACCGGAAACTTCGATGTTCGTCGCGTTGTCCGTCAGGAACAAGATCGGTCGGTAGAACGTATTGTTTGGGTCGAGAATCTCGGCGCCTGCAAAGCCGTCATACCATTCTTGTCCATTTCCGTTGATGACTCCGGTGCCATATATCTTGATGTCTCTGGAAATTGTTAGCGGCCATGCCACGCGAGATAGATTTCGTCACTTGCTTTCCACCCCAGACCCAGAATGTGATGCTTTTCTGGAATGGGTAGTAAAAGTTGTTGGCTTGCCAGTAGGCAATGTCGTCTGTGAACTACTTTCGTTACTGGATTTCTGAGATGTACTGATCGCCATACTCACCTTCAGTTCACCATCGATCTTCACATATATGTCCTTGAGGAAGCTTAGATCTAGCTTCTTGCCAATCACATAAGTGTGTCCTTTTTTCAAGTGTACTAGACCACCGTTATTGGCCTGCTTGATTGCCCACAAGAAGTCATCGCTAATGTCATCGCGGTCGTGTTTCGACGCGCGAATGGTGATCTTCTTGCGGTTCTTCTCAACAGCATTGCCCCAATTATCCTTAGGCTTAGGCTTCTTTGAGAGAACCGAAACCCCAGAAGAGACAATGCCCGTGTTTGGTAAAGTTATAGAAGCGCCAGATGGAATGAGGCTTTTGTAGGTAGCAGACGAAACAACTGACGCCGATGCCACGAGTATGGAGAGAATCGAGATGGGCTTCATACTGTCTATCGAGCCAGGGTTGGTAGGTGATTGCAAACGTCTGGAACACAAAGATTGTTAAATATTTTGACAACCAACATTAGATTAAACTGGTACCTTTTAGCCTTGGAGGGGGTCTAGATGAGTTTCTCCGCCATATACACTGGCACATACCAACAGCTCTTCATTTCCACACTCAGACGTCAATCGCAAAACCCCGCACACTAACATCGAGAATTACAAGCATCCTGGGGTAAAGCTTGAGGTGGCTTGGCTACTAGGGATACTCATTGGGCTTAAGGTTGTTGTGTTCGTGGGGTATTGAGACGTAATTTCCCACGAATGGGAGCTCTAGCGGGAACGAGCTCCAATACGAGTAACCTAAAATGCGACACTGAACAGTCCTCAAATGTGAGTCTGAGTTAGTGTAATCATTGCACTAGGAGTTCAATAGGATAACTGCACAAAGCTCCATGTCTTAAAACTATAGATGGACTTGCTTGTGTCTGAGAAGGTAACCAAACTCCCTCTTTCCAGATACGAAAAGCGACAGACCTTGCAAATAACGGCGTTCACTGTCCAGTCTGTTGGCTCCAACTTGTTTTTCGACACGAGACTACACCCGTGTTGATGGAAACAACGGCTGACCAGAACATGGGATCAATGTGTTTGTATACTGTGGACGGTAACAGCTGGGAAGAACAACGAAAGACCCGCATCCAATGAGACAGAGAGTTGTACTGAGAGCAGCAGTATATAAATTGATGGGTTTCTGGTTGCAGCGAGTATATTGCTGGTTAAGCCAGCAAATTTCATGGTCTACATCTAAGAAGCATGTAGATGTTACTTGCTGCCTTTGAGTAGACGATCCTTCACAAACAAATATTTACCGAGGCCCGATGGGCAAAAAGCAGAGTCGAGTAGAAGCAAGATGCACAGATTGGCGCAGGGAACAGTGGCCGTGGAGAGTGGAGTACCCAAAGCGCGTGCGCACGGACACGGATTTCGCCGAAGCCTAGCGCGGTGGCGTTCCCACTTCAGCCCTACGGACGCTCTTTGAACTCGCTCAACTACCTACTCCACTCTACTTTCTTGTGCCTGAGCCCAGCAACCTGAATACAATACACGCACACGCGCGAAGCGATACCAAATATCCACGATGGGAAAAGCCGAAGCAGGAAGCACGAAATGGGTCGCCAACAAGATGAAGTCGAAGGGGTTGCAGCGACTGAGGTGGTGGTGCGAAATCTGCCAGAAGCAGTGCCGCGACGCCAACGGATTCAAGTGCCATGTGCAGAGCGAATCGCACGTCCGGCAAATGCAGGTCGTGGGCGAGGACCCGCGCAAGTTCATCAACAACTTCAGCAACGACTTCCAACGCGACTTTGTCTCTCTGCTGCGGACGGCACACAACGAGAAGTGGATCTCTGCAAACAAGTTCTACAACGAATACATCCGCGATAAGGAACACGTACACATGAATGCGACCAAGTGGCCTAGTCTGTCGGAGTTCACCAAGCATCTCGGCCGGGAGGGAATCTGCCACGTCAAGGAAGACGAGAAAGACGGTCTGATGATCGCGTGGAGGGACACAAGCGCTGCAGCTGTTAAGCGGAAAGAAGAGATTGCCGAACTCGAGGCTGCCGAGGCGAGGAGTGGAGCTGGCGAAGATCGAATGTTGAAGAAGATGGCGAAGCGGGCGCAGGAGGAGGCAGAAGCGAAGAAAGCGATCGAGGCCAAGAGAGCAGCGGCTGTTGCTGCGATGCAACCGGAGGAGGACACGACGCCGCCAGCCGAAGGCAGCTCCCCCACCGAGAAGAAGGTCGATTCACCGCTCGACGAGGAAAAGAAGGGCGGCGAGCAACCCAAGGAAGAAGCAGCGCCAGCGGCGCCTGTCAAACTGAGCTTTGGGCTCAAGGCGAAAACAGCGCCACCCAACAAGGCTGGTCTTGGTCAGATGAAGAGCCAGAGCATCTTCAAGAGGAAGAAGGACGATGCCTTGGACCAGAAACCCGTCAAGAAGGTGAAGCTCTGAGGTTCGTCGACACATGTTTGTTGCATAGCGTGGCGCATGGGAATTGGGTTACAATAGGGTGTCGTGATTTTTCACGTCGGAACATCTCCACATAGAACTGTATTTAGCGAAGCAGGAGATACGTATTTGCATGCCATTACACCATGGACGATGAATCCAATAGCGATGTGCCAAATGGGAAATCCACACCTCAGCCAAAAGAACCGACCAGTACATGCCGCACGCTCCATACTGCCAGTTTTCAATCAGCGATGGGCATCCGGGTAAACGTGGATAAATCGCCCCTTTATGTACGCGTGTACTATATGTGATGGGAGAGAAGGGGTGCATACTAGCTGGGCTATTGCAGGGAGCGGCATAAGGTACGATACCCTGTCATAACCGCACAAAAATACACTCGGCGGTGGGAATGAACGCGTGGAGGTGGTGGGGTGCTTGAGCAGTCTTGTGTGCTGTCTTTGGAAGAGTGTGTGTTTGGGTACGTTCTGGTGCTGTGTCTACGAAGGCTGCATCGCAGTGCTCTCTACGCATTTCTGGACTTGGACCCACCACGCTTGTTGAGACTGGATGTCTTCCATATGAACAACTGGAATATAGTTCTGTGCTTTGCAAATACATCTGATGCGCGATCAAGGTTTGTGTGTGCCAATATAAAGCTATATCCACATCTCCCCTCCATCAAACCAATCATCTTTGGTAGTATAGTGGTCAGTATTTCTGCTTGTCATTCGCAAGAACAACTCGCAGGAGACCGGGGTTCAATTCCCCGCCAGAGAGATACTTTTTTTTGCTCCATCTCGGTGCTTTGCTGTTGTGCAAGGGTGGTGGTGGCCGGCTGTGTGGTTTTTTTTGGTGGACCACAGCCATAGTGGAGCCGTAGCCGACGCTAGTGGAAGGCTCTCCCGCGCAGCGGTGTCTTGCATAAGTAGCCCGGTGGAGTGGAGTAGGATTGTCGCCCCTAAGACTGGATACCTCGCATCAAATATGGAACCTGGAGGCGGGTGGGAGGCACTCACGGTCAAGGTAGAGCTTCTCGCTATTTCTAATCATCGAATTCGATAGTGCCATGTGAGGCGCAACTCGAGAGACAGTCCATGGGTCATCTTGACGCTGGTCGTTTCCATTCAGTCGTCCAGCAGAAGGTAAAGGGCGCCGCTATCCAATAGAGAAAGGCCGTCTTCAGTACCGAGTGTTTCTCATCTCCATCCACCAACACGCCCCTCGTCCCACCGCTCCTTACGCTCTGCGCGCAGATAGGCAATCTTGCGGCCCTCTGTGAGGCGCTTGACGAAATCAATGACTTCCCGCTCGCTGGCAACCGCATCGCTGCCGCCGGCGTTCTCGCCTTCGAGAAAGCTCTCCTCGAGGCCGCGACATAGAGCCTCTTGCTCGCCCACGGCGGCACTCAGTCGCTGGTACAGTGCTGGGGCGCTAAACTCGCGCAGTGCTTCGTCCTGCTCGGCCTGCTTTGCTCGCCATTGGCTCTCTAACGCTCGAAGGGATAGGAGACGTGATTGCGTGCTGTCACGCTGGTGTTGGACGTGGGCTTCGAGCTGCTTGAGCTGCTCGGCTAGTGCTACATTCTGGGCTAGGAGCTCCCTGAGAGGAGCAGTGGATGCTGGGAGGGAAGGATGTGCGGTTTCTGGGTTGTGGATGATGGCATGCTGCAAGCTAGGGGTCTGCAAGATGTGATGAAGATCCTTTGTTCTGCTGAGGTGAGTCGCGGACAGTGGCGCTCAGGGGGTGAAGACGTACGTCTTATCTTGGATGAAGTCTGGTAGCCAGCCGTCGGTCGGTGGTTGAATCGCTAGCTGGTGAGGGTCCGGCTGGGGCTGATTCTGGGCGTAGGCTTGCCGCTGATCATTGTAAGATTGCGATTGTCCGGGTGGCGGTGGCGGCAATGGCGGGCCTGCCGACGGTGTAGCTGTGCCGCTGGAATGTGTGGACGGCTTTGGCGGGGGAGGGGGAGGGGTGGAAGCGTCGAAGTGGTGGAAGCTGTGTGAATTGGGCGGTGATTGGAAGGCCATGCTGTCTGCGAAGTGGATGCTCAATTTCAGCGCAGGAGCCAGGCTTGCAGTTCAAGGCACGCACACGGGTCGTGGTCGTGGTGGCATGCTCGGTCATGCGCATGGCTGACGTCGGCGTGTGGGGGTTTAGTCTCCGTGTCACATGATGGCGATGTGCAACGAGAGGTGGTTCAGGGGCTTTGGCGTCGAGTCGAAGGAAATTGGCCGTCCGATTAGCATATTTGGCAAGCCTCGTTGTCGGGATCCCTGCTGCACATCGCTGGCAGTGGGCGTAAAGGGGCCCAGTCGCCGTCCCTGCGTGCTGGCGACGGCGGCCAGATGTGCTCTGCAGCGTCTGGCCAAATTGCCCCGGGCAGTGCTGGGTGGTCGTGCGCTGGCAGCGACATGGAAACAGCAGCAAGCCACCCGTTTCTGGGGCCGGTGCGCATGGCGTCAGGTCCGATTAAGTTTATGCAGACTGTGTCGGACAGGGAGCATGAAGTGTGATGGGCGGAGCGGAGTTTGCTGTCAGTACCGGGTGGCACGTCTGCGTGGAGTGTGTCTCACAGTTGCTGTGCGGGCGTGGCTCGGCTGGGCTGTACATGGTAGACCTTTAGGTATATACATAGTACATAGGCAGGGCAGTCGACGCTCGCCATTGTTCTCACGACTCTGACACATGAAAGACTGCTGAAAGATAGATGACGGCGCGCGCGACACGCAGAAACCCCACTCCAATCTCGAGCAGCACCCTCAGGCACAAATCACAGCGCGCGTTTCGTCTCAAGCGACGCGGGCCCCGCAGGCCATTGGCGGACAGCGGCGTTCCTGCATAGGCGCGGAGTTTTTGGGGGCGCGGCAGCTCCACTCTGGCAGCGCGAACGGCCCAGCTCGGCCATCGACGTGACCAATTCCAGCGCTTCAATCCGCCGAGCGACGAGCGTGCGCGCCCTGCACTGCCCTGCCTGGCCCTGCCCTCCCGGCCGTTGGCGTAGCTCCCCTTTTACGAGCCTCCCCCCATCCAGCCACGACTCTCGACGGCACTCCTACCCTATACTGGCCGCATTTGTGCACGCCCTGATATGACTACTGTGGGGGGCTTAATCGACAATATGCAGGAAGCCCAAGCGTCTGGCGACGCCTCACCGCCGCGTCAAAAGCCCTCGACCTTAGCCTCGATAGTATCGTTTGCTGCGTTCCGCTCGCAGTCGTCCCAGCCCGTTCCTCTTGCCATCAATACGCAGTCGCCTGTCCGCCGCAAGCCCCTGCCTGCCGACTCGCCCATCGCTGCCCGTTTCTCCCGCTCAAACACGCTCTCCAGCTTGACCAAGGACACCGGTGCGAGCCCCAGCGAGACTCGTCCCGCACCCGTCCTGTCGCCGCCGCTGACCGACGACGACCTCTTTGTCCCCCGGAATCTTGACGAGTGAGTCCTGCCGATCCCTCTCCTCTCCACCCCACCCCCGGCAAGAGCATGCTGACCCCTCCAGCGACCCCCATGGCCGCACGCCCTTGACGGGAACTGCACCGCAACCCTTTGGCCACCGCAAGAGCTCCCTCGCCATCGCCACCACCGCTCCTGCCGTCACCTCTGCCCCGCGGCATGATCGATCAGCCAGCGTACAACCCCGTCGACAAGACCAGCCTGGCGCACTCGACGTTCTAGCAGCCAAGGGCACCCACGCTCGCTCCCCTACCATGCCCAATATGCCCATGTACAACTCCGAATCACGCACCTCAGACCTCAAGATCAAGCTCGACGGCGTCACCGAGAACTTCGTCGACGGCTACTCGCTCAGCGACGACGAGTCGCGCTCCAACAAGCCCAAGTCCCCGGCTTCTGGCTTCACTTCCTTTTTCGGCTGGAATTCAAAGAACGGACCCGAATCGCCGGCCACCACATTCTCCCTATCCCCCACCGATTCTCTGCAAACAAAACAAACATCCACCAAGGCGAAACCCAACGGCCTCGACATTCCAGCTGCCAACTCCATGGCCTCCTACTTCAACGTGCCGGGTACTCCCTTGCTGTCACACTCGCCCCAGATGAACGCTCACGTGGAAGAGCTCGAGCGTGAGCTGCGCGAAGTGAGCTCGGAGCTCGCAGCTTCAATTCAACGTGAAATGGAGCTCGAAGACGAAGTCGAACACTGGAAGACGGAGAGGGACACCTCTATGTCGCCCGACAACCGACGAACGAGTGACTACTACTCCGACTCTGGTACAAGTTCAGTCCGATTCCCCATCAGCGACCCCGAATCCAAGCTAGTACAGGTCGACACACTGCGACGCAAGGCAGAACAAGAGCGTGCAACACTCAAGGTCCGCATGGCAGAACGGCTTCAAGAAGAGCTCAGATGCCGCCGCGACCTTGAAGAACAAGTGCACCAGCTCGAAGAACAGGTCAACGGAAAATCCAAAGGGGACGACGTTGTTGATGTCGGTCGAGTAAAAGAGCTCTCCGTGTCACTAGAAGATGCCAAAAGACGTTTGGCTGAAGAAAGACAGGTCAAGGAAAACTTTGAGGATTTGTTGACCGCGCTCCGCGAGGAACTCGAAAAGCACCGCAACGAAGCCGACAACCTCCGAGAGGAAGTCGTTCCCCAGCTCAAGGCCCGGCTCGAGGTATTAGAGGTCGAGGCAGCTGACACGGAAAGACTCGTGTACGAAACAACCCGTATGCAACAAGAGATCCAACAGCTGCGAATAGAGAACCAGTCACTCAATAACGCACGCATGACACAGCAGGAGTCATTGCAAAACCCCGCATTCCAAGCCATTGCCGAGGAGGCCCACGACGGCCCGCCAGCGAACCTACGCGTAGGACTTACTCGTTCCAACTCGTTGGCTCGTAGTACTGGCTTCAATTCCAAGAGAGGGTCGTTGCTCCGATCAAATTCCGTCAAAGTCAACTCTGGCGACAACTCCCCAAGGGAGGTCCCCGGATCTGGCAACCCTGTCAAGGAGTTGGAGGAACAACGCGACGCACTTCACAAGGCCTTGAGGCATCTGTTGACCCGACAAGAGCTCCAGCAAAAGGAGTTCCAAAGACGCATCAAAGAGCTCGAGGCTGAGCGAGATGCTGCTCTCAACCTCACACCTCGCCGGACTGCCTTCCATAAGGAGGTTGGCGATCTTAGGCAGGAAGTAAACTCGCTGCGACGTCGCGCTGATGAAGCGTTGGAGCAGAAGTGGCAGTGCGAGAAGGGTCTGGGCGGACTGAGGATGGATCTGGACCGCGCCCAGCAGGAGACGAGTTCGCTCCGCGATCTCCTTCGAGAGCACGACATCACGATCCCGGAAATCCGGCTTGAGAACGAGCCCATCACGCTGAACAAGGCATACGATGAGCTCCAGACCACACAAGCACTTTCTATCGCGCGTATCAAGCAGTTGGAGACAAGCGATAGCGAGTCGCTGGGTGCTGCCGGTGCCGAGGCCGAGAGGACTCTGGACCTTCTGAAGCGAAGCATATCCGATGCCGAAGCAGAGCGTGACTTCGCTCAGAAAGAAGCCGAGCAATACCGCCAACAGGCTCGCTCCTTACAAAAGTCCGAACTGGAGCATCTGGGCAAAGAACAGAAACTCAGCACCGAACTCTTTGCGGCCGCAACTCGCATGGACGAGCTGTCGAACAGGATTCAGCAGCAGCTGGAGGCCAACGGCTCACTCCGTAACCGCCTGACCGATGCCATCGAGCGCGGCGAGAAGGAACAGCAAAGGTCAACAGACCAGATTGTTGAGCTCGAGCGACGACTCAAGGCTGCAGAGGACAAGGTCATGATTGCGCAGCAATCATCCGAGGAAGCCATTGCCAAGCATGAGTTGGAGGTGGAGGCTTTGAAGGAAGGCCACAACAACCATCTTCGACGCGTCAAGTCTGGCCTACTTAGCCCTTCTGCCTTCTCGCCCAAGATTCCTTCATCGCCAGTGTTTTCTCAGCGATCCCCTCGTCTTGACATGACAAGCAGCGGACCTGCTATGACCATGGCAGAGGCGACCAAGACCGAGCTACTCGAGAAGCGTGTTGAAGAGCTTGAGCGGGCACTCAGGGACGCTGACCGCGAGATGGAGGAGGTCGTAGGTCGCATGAACGTTGCCCAGATGGAAGTTGCCAACTTGCAATTCGAGAAGTAAGTGGACTCGCTCTACAGGCCGGAAGACGGTCACTAACAGCTGCACAGGGACGAGGCTCTGCGTCAGACAAGGAGGCTCCAGGCCGACATTGTTGCTGAGCGCGAAAAGGTCAAGGCCCTCATGGCGACAAACGCGTAATTACTCCATCCAGGCGATGACTGCTGGATACGATGTCCCGACACTACATAATTCTTCTGCCGACCACCGGTCGTCGGCACTTCTTTTTGGCGTTGGATGTGGTCCGGCGTGACGACTGTACGCATACTACACTTTAGCCCTTTCACTTCTACACCCTTTGGACATGTACTCCAACCATTTGTAGTGGCCAGCGGGCTTGGTTGGCCACCGTTTTATACCCTCCTAGCGGTTACATCGCTACGTACCATTCTGGCAATTAGCGGCCGTGCAGATGGACTGCAGGCTGTTGTTTGGATGTTTAGGCCTTGGGCCTGTGTTGGATAATCAATCTGTGCCCTGTGGTGCACTCTGTAGTATATAGCAAGATAATGGATCAATGCCAGTCGGATGCACACGGTGTAGCGTGACACCATGTTCGAGCCGGTGCTTGTGCGACCTGGCACCACGTTGCTTGGAGCTCGAGGCGAGGAATTGGTAGATATGGATGGCGAGCACGTGGTGGCACAGGCATGTTTGTGTCTGCGGTGGGTTACTTTGCAGCGCACTGGGCGGGAGCGGGGTCGCAAGAGCGCGGCTGCATAACGGTCTGCGTCAGGCTGCAGGTGGCAGCAGTCTTGCCGTTCCGAGAGGCAGCCAGACGGCGAGACTGCCGCGACATGAAGTTACAGGTTACAGACGTCGCGCTGGGGGCAGTTGTTGAGCGCGGCAGACCGGTCTTTGGCTCGGCCCGCCCATTGCAGGCCGCTAGGCCATAGGCCAGCAACACCCACTCCCTGACTTGAGCTCGCCGGCGAAACAACCCCCAGTCTGCCCTCTCTCCTGCCAACTCTTCGCTCTGATTTGCGTCGGGCCTTTCTTTCCGTCCTGCGTCTTCTTTGAGAGCGTTCGTGAGCGCCTTCGTCTAGGTTCATCCCCGCTGCCCACCCCCTCCCCCCCTTCGCCGCCCCTCCTCCGACACCAAAAAGGCTGGTCCCGCAACCCCAGCACCCCCGAGCCCCTCAACAACCCCCAACAACCTCGACGCCCCCTACACCTCGCCCGCTATCTGCACACTCCACTCTCCAACTCCGCTCGAGCGCCACCATGAACAACCAGCAGCCGCCAAACCGGCTCCAGCTGAACTTTGGCCTTGGCGGCGGGGGTGACCGCAACAACCAGTACAGCCAGGAGGCCGGTCGTGCATTTCCCACCACCCCTTCGACCTTCCCCCAGCCCGTCTACCCGAACCAGGCCGGCCAGCAGGAGGTCTGGGGCGCACAGCAGCAGCAGCAGCAACAGCAGCAGAGCAACAGCTATGGCGGCTACTTCATGAACCCCTACCAGCAGGCCCAGTACCAGGGCCAGCAGGGCAACCTCCAGGCCCCAGGCTCTGCACGCTTCGACCAGAGTGCCAATGGCCTGGCCCAGCAGCTCTCGCACCAGCACCTCGGCGGAAACAACCGCTCTGGAAGCCCCTATGGCCGCCAGGGCTCGCCCAGCCAGCAGCAACGCCCCCGTACTGCCGACAACCGCGGATTTGGATACGGAGGCTACCCAGGCAGCCCGGCGCCCCGAAACCAATCGCAGGCTCTCAGCGAGGAAGAGGCTCCTCCCAAGAACCCTGAGAAGTACTCGAACAATGTTGAGCAGCAGGCCAAGATGTCCAAGGGCCTGATCAACACCTTCTTCAAGGACAGCGTTCAGCGCGCCCGTGACCGAAACCAGAGGTATGTCTTCCACCACAAGCTGCAATCACCGGCTCGGCTAACGCAGAGACAGAGCCCTGGAGCTTGAGTCCATCATGAAAGAGCCATCCATCTCCGACTCCCGCAAGGCCCAGAAGGAGAGCAACATGCGCCGCGCCGAAATCGAATACTTGCGTTTCCTGCGAACCAAAGAGAAGCCCGAGAACTTCTCAACACTCAAGGTCATCGGCAAGGGTGCTTTCGGAGAAGTCAAGCTTGTCCAGAGAAAGAACGATGGCAAGATCTACGCCTTGAAGTCGCTTGTCAAACAGGAAATGGTACAATCCCGCCACCGCATGAGCAACAAGGAGAATACATATCTGACTGCCAACAGTTCAAGAAGGACCAGCTGGCCCACGTCCGGTCTGAGCGTGATATCCTCGCCGAGTCCGACAGCCCATGGGTTGTAAAGCTGCACACTACCTTCCAGGATAACACCTTCCTCTACATGCTCATGGAGTTCTTGCCTGGTGGTGATCTGATGACCATGCTGATCAAGTATGAAATCTTCACAGAAGATATCACCCGATTCTACATGGCTGAGATTGTGCTCGCAATCGAAGCTGTCCACAAACTGGGCTTCATCCATCGGTAAGCCTTGATCTGCTGCACCCGACTGTGACGCTCGGCTAACATCTCGAAGTGACATCAAGCCTGACAACATTCTGCTCGACCGCGGCGGTCACATCAAGCTGACTGATTTCGGTCTCTCGACAGGATTCCACAAGGAGCACGATGCTGGCTACTACAAGAAGCTGCTTGCCGGCGGTGCACACAAGTCGAACCGTGACAACCGCAACTCCATGAACATGGACCAGATTCAGCTTACCGTCAGCAACCGTACCCAGATCAACACATGGAGGAAGTCCCGACGCCAGCTGGCTTACTCGACAGTTGGTACTCCCGACTACATTGCCCCGGAGATCTTCAGCGGTCAGGGTTACGACTATGGCTGCGATTGGTGGTCTGTCGGAACCATCATGTTCGAGTGTCTCATCGGCTGGCCCCCGTTCTGCGCCGAAGAGCCCCACGACACATACCGCAAGATTGTCGACTGGCCCCGCAACCTGCACTTCCCTCCGGACCAGCAACTGGGCGCTGAAGCCGAGGATTTCGTGAGGCGGTGAGTATCCCTTGCATTGTCATGATACAAATCTATTGGTTGCTAACGGAGCTCGCCACAGTCTGATCTGCGATGCCGATCACCGTCTGGGACGCATCGGCGGTGCTAGCGAGATCAAACAGCACCCCTTCTTCCGTGGCGTATCTTGGGACGGCCTGCGCCGCATCCGTGCGCCATTCGAGCCTAAGCTGCAGTCCAACGTCGATACGCAATACTTCCCTATTGACGAGATCGACCAGAACGACAACAGCGCTGCATACCGAGCACAGGCTGCGCAGGCCGGAGAGGACGAGTACGCCACCAGTCTGCCCTTTATCGGATACACATACAAGCGTTTCGATGCTTTCCGGGGTGCTTAAGTGTGCCCGTCAGCAGGTTGAGAGGACACATGGAGCGATGGCACAAACTTTGGCGACTGCCCTTGATGGGCTCAGTTTGATTGGGATCTTGATGTTAGGTATAAGCATCGCCCAGGCGTTAAATGATTTATTTATCGTGGACATGTTCGTCCGGCCATCGTCGTGTCATCACCTCCACCGTTGTGATGCACTGTTCCCGCCCAGCACAAAACAAAAACTTTCGCCGACAGCAGCGTCACGGTTGGCGCAGTCTAGTCACTGGTGGGTGCATATGGCAGTACTATGACAGTAACATGAAGGAACTGGGAGTTGGCAGGAGAGCAGCTTTTGTAGGCGCACTGGCGCTGTCTCGAGGGCACTCCAAGTAACAAAACAAGAAAGCAAGCACCTTGGATGCAACCAAAGCCAATTTCCACGCATGCAACCCAGTGATGAGAAAGTACCATGTTCTCTACCTTACTAGCCCTTACGGACCATGTCTAGCGACATATCTTGCAACTCGTGAATGCACATGTTCCCCAAAAGCCCAAAACTCCATGCTTCGCCATCAGCGTCTGAAAATGCGCCATCGCCTTCTACCCCCGAATGTGTCCACAGCACAGCCTCCCACGCTCGCTCATCGCGCCTCAAACTGGACCATGCTACTCGACGTCAGCTTGATATCCTCAAAAACGCACACAAGCACACACACACAAGCCGGCCTGTGCTGTGTTGCGCTATGTTATGCTCTGCTCTACTCGCTCCAAGGTCTGCTACTCACCGGTTGGTGCGCTGCTTGTAGAGAACGCGGTGACCGCACTGGCGGCAGCGAATGGGCTCGCCGCGCTTGAGGGGCACATCCTGGTCGCAGTCGCCGCATTTGTAGTGCACGGTGCGCGCGTTCACGTCGACGGCAGCCTGCGTTTCTTGCGTCGCGCCCGTTTGCGCCTGGTTGTACTGGCCGGACATGGTGCTGTTGTGGGTGGGTTGGTGGGTGCGAGGGAGAGGGAGAGGGGTTTCGTGCGTGCGTGCGTGCGTGCGTGCGTGCGTGCGTGCGTGTGCGTCGAGGCGGTTGGAGTGGGTGTGTGGTGGTGGGTTGCGGGTGGGGAGGACGGGCGAGGTGTGTGTGGATGGTGCTGGGTGTAAAGTTTTGGGCGCGGGCGCGGTTGCACGTGCCTTATCGATACCCGTCCCGTTGTACCCATACCTAGCTGTGTATTCGTACTCGGCATTGGACAGGGCACGTATGCCAGGCGGTTCCCTTGTTACGTCGCCGCAACTTGGTCTCTGCACTCTTTTGTTGTCGTTTCTGCATTGTCTGGTTTGATTTTGTCTCCAAAAACCCGCGCGTGTCGAATTGCTGTTGCGCATCGGAGCAAGGGCCCGCCTAGTCTGACACATGTCGTGAGCTTCTCGGCGGTTCCAGCTGGCCAGTCTCGCATTGCAAACGCAGCGCCTTAGTCGGTCTCCCCCTTTCGAGATCCAACAGTCCATGACGCGCTCGCCCTGCCTCGACAGAATCGCCGGCCGGGCGACTAGAGCACCATGTTCTCCAACGCGCTGAAATCCTTCACATCCAACATCGGGAGCAACTACTCGCTCAGCCCGCAGCCCACGTCCTACTCCGGGCCATGGAAAATATACGACGCCAAGAAGAAGTCGACGGGCAAGGCCGCGTCCGTCTTTGTCTTCGAAAAGAAGTCGCTCGAGCCCCCGGGCGGCGCAGGTCTCGGCGGACGCTCCAGCGCATCGCAACTCAAGCGCGCACATGAAGAGGTGGTGGAGAGGCTGAAGAAGGAGGCCAGCTCGCTCGCACGGCTGCGCCACCCCAGCGTGCTTGAGCTGGCCGAGCCCGTCGAGGAGACGCGTGGCGGCGGGCTCATGTTCGCCACGGAGCCCGTCACGGCCTCGCTTGCAGGACTGCTGCAGGAGAAAGACGAGCAGGAGAAGGCAGGCGGCGTGGGCGGGCGCCGCAGTCGCTACGTGGTCGAGGAGTCTGACGGCCAGAAACGCCGCCGGGAGCTGGAGATTGACGAGCTCGAGATCCAGAAGGGATTGCTGCAGATTGCAAAGGGCTTGGAGTTTCTGCACGAGAGCGCGGGCTTGGTCCATGCCAATCTCACACCCGAGGCCATCTTCATCAATGCTAAAGTAGGCAATGCCAGAAGCTTCCGTTCGCGACTCCGCTGATGTACGTGATAGTCTGACTGGAAGATATCGGGGCTTGGCTTCTGTACTCCCCCTGACAACAGCACCAAGCCGACGTCTGTGACGCCCATCTCTCTTTCCGAAATCCTAAACTACGACGCTCGCCTACCCAGATACGTCCAGCTCAACGTCGACTACACCTCGCCAGATTTTGTCATGGACGGGAATGTCACACCGGCCGCCGACATGTTCAGTCTCGGCCTATTAATCATAGCACTATACAATTCACCACACAAGAGCCCACTGGAATTCAGCGGCAGCACGTCATCCTACAAGCGGGCTTTTTCTGCATCATCGTCGGTTCCGAACAAGAACAACAACTTCATGAGCGCACAGCCGCTGCCACGCGATGTAGCTAACGGAGTATTGGACCGGCTGATTACGAGACGGCCTGCACAGCGCCTAGACGCCCGAGAGTTCCAGCAGGCGCAGTATTTTGACAACATCCTCGTCTCCACAATTCGGTTCCTCGACTCACTGCCAGCGAAGACGCCAAACGAGAAATCGCAGTTTATGCGGGGCTTGCCGCGGATCTTGAACCAGTTTCCCAAGTCAGTCCTCGAGAAGAAGATACTTCCCGCTCTGCTCGAAGAGACAAAAGACCGCGAACTGCTCACGCTGATTCTACAGAATGTGTTCAAGATTGTCACGATGCTGCCATCTGGGAAGCGGGCGTTTACTGAGAAGGTCATTCCCAAGCTGCGTGAAACTTTCCTCTCGGGCGTTACGCCGAGCGCGAAAGGAGCCGCTCAGGAAAGAGACAGCCTCAAGGAGGCGGGTCTCATGGTGCTGCTCGAGAACATACAGATTGCTGCCGACAACTCGAGCGGGAAGGAATTCAAGGACGATATCCTCCCCATCATAAACTACGCTCTCGAGTCACCGACCCACTCGCTGGTGGATGCGGCGCTGCGGACGCTGCCCATTGTGCTCCCGATTCTTGATTTCTCGACAATCAAGAACGAGCTGTTCCCTGTCATTGCTGCCATCTTTGCAAAGACGAGTAGCATGGGAATCAAGATTCGTGGTCTGGAGGCATTCAAGACGTTGTGTGGTGGTGGAGGCGAGGAGCAAAGCGACGTCCACAGTGACGGGCTTACGGGCATGGTCGAAGCACCAAAGGCAAAGAATTCTAATGTCTCGATACTGGACAAGTACACAATACAGGAGAAGGTGGTGCCGCTTCTTCGAGCCATCAAAACCAAAGAACCGGCTGTCATGGTATGTTTCTACACGATGCCCCTGCTAGTCTCCACCTGCTGACTTGTTGACCAGATGGCTGCCCACGATGTATTCAAAGCTATAGCGCCACAGGTGGACAGCGACTTCCTGGCCATAGACATCCTACCCATCTTGTGGCAGTTCAGTCTTGGGCCACTGCTCAACCTGCCGCAATTCCAGGCCTACATGGCTTTAATTAAGTCGACATCAGCGCGGATTGAGAACGAGCAGACACGCAAGCTACATGAACTGGGTGCTAACAACGCAACGGCCACGTCGCGTAACGAATTTATGAGTTTCGGTGGCCCAAGCCCCATGAACGGGCTCGACTCGACCAACGGGGGCGACGACACCAACTTCGAGGCACTCGTGCGCGGGGGGAACCCGGGCCCGTCTGGTGGATCAGACATGCTCGGGGGCGATCCATGGGCAAACGGCTCAGCATCTGGGTCGACGTCGGCAACTCTGCCCATGCACCCTGCCACGAACCGCGCCAGGACTGCATCTCCAGCAGCAACGTTCGCCTGGTCGACACCGCCCGTGTCACCGCCACCGACGACGAACTTGTCCACGGCACCTCAGGGACAGAAGGCTGCTGTGTCTAACAGCTCGTTCTCGGCGCTCAACTCTTCGTTCCCCGCCATGAGTCCGCTGAACCCAGGGATCGGGAGTCCAACATTCGGCCAGCAGAGCTCACGGCCGGGCATGAGCATGAACAGCATGGCGTCGCCGCCGGCTGTAACGCCGAATTACACACCGCAGCCTGCCAGCGTCGACTGGAGCAAAGCAAGCACCTCGTCTTCGATGGCGAACAATTGGGGAAGTAGCTCGTCGAATGCGACGAGCACCCTCTCCTCCTTCCCTTCTCTCACACCACAGGCGCCTTCGCAGCCTCAGATGCAGTCGCAGACGCAAAGCAATCCGTACTCGGCGTTCAGTATCGCACCTCCAAAGACGTCTCCGTTTAGCATAGCGCCGCCACCCCCACCGCCGTCTAATTCGAGCATGGGAATGGGAATGGGAATGGGAATGGGCATGGGTATGGGCATGGGCATGGGCAATCGTAGCACGAGCGCAGGGACCGGGATGAGTATGGCGAGTTTGAGGGCGCAGACGCAGAGACAGCAGGGCCAGAGCGGGAACGCCAACCAGAATCAGAGCCAAGGCACAGGGTGGGGGAGCGGAGGGGATAGTTTGATCTAGGTGGTACTACCTACTTACTGGCAATGTGTTGACGAGACGACGAAACGGCTTGCTATGTCGAGTGGTGATGTGATGGATGTGGAGGGACGGTCTGGGCGCCGGAACGGAGCACGCAATCCACGCAGAACCCAGGACGGCGGGCGCGGTCAGCTCGGGCGAAGGCGTGCAGACAAGCTCACAGGCGGAGAAAGAGGATAGCGGGTCGCCACATTGGCAGAGGCTTGGTGTCGCTATTACCGCGGCCAATGGCGAGTCCAAGAGGTCGCTAGCGGAAGGCGTGCGAGCTTGACCCGCTGTTTGGCGCTTGGCTGATGCTTGCATGCGCGCGGGGAGCGCCCGCACGTCGGCGGCGCTCCGTCGGCCGCGCCGCAGTTTTGTCGTGAAGGCGCAGGCCAAACTGACGTCGCAATGAATGGGTGGTGCTGGTATCGCGTCTACGAGCAGAGCAGAGTGGAGGCAGGCCCGTCCGCCTGCCCAGCAACAAGTCGATGCGCCAGACTCCACATGCGCGTGGGTCGCCCTGTGGGCTGGCTCAGGGCCGTCCAGCGTCCAGGGCTGTTCAGGGCACCCGTCTCTGCCCTCTCCGCTAGATACGCCCGGGTCGAGGCTCAATGCCTCCTAGGCTCGTCAGATACTTCGCCTCTAACTGTGGAGTACGTCACCCAAGCGAGCCGTGTGCAGGGAAGCCAGCTGCCTCGCAAATCCCGAGCGGCCAACCTGAACCGAGTTTGCAGGGCCCCCATTATTTGCTGACCATGTGCTGGGCGTCGAGTTGGGCGTGGGCGCATTTGTCGGTGAGAGGGCAGCAGCGTGCTCCAAGCCCACCACCACCAGCCGTCGAGCAACTCCAGTGAGAGGCGTTGGATATGCGACACGTGCCACCGCGGATAGGCCGTTTTCATTCACGCCGCCGGGTCGCAACCTGCGGCAAAGACAAAGGCGATCCCGGAATCTGCAATCTGCACTCTGCATCCATGGGCCCCCACTCGCCAACTTCCCAGTTCGCAGCGCAACAACGGGTACAGCGCCGTTTAGCGTGGCGTGCTACCCACTGGCTCGCTCCCCTCCCAAGCCACTCGTCGCCGTTGCGCCCCACTGGCTATATAACACCACACCCCAGCGGCTGTCCAGCTAACCTGCCGGTCGCATCCTGCTCTCGCCCGCTCGCTCGCTCTCTCTCTCTCTCTTCACGCCTCCCGCCTTGCTCTCGCAGCTTGAGTCTCACCTCACCTGCGTCTCTTGACCCCAGCTCTTGTCTGCTCGATATACCACGGCGTGGTTAATGCTCTCGGCACCGTACTCCCGTCGTCATTCCATATACACCCCTTACAAGAGGTCCCTCCGCTGCGTAAAATGGCGTTAGGACTCTTCGGCTCAAAGGCCAAGTCGGCAGACTCGCACAGCAACTCGAGCAGCAGCAACGAAAAGTACCAAAAGGATAAGAACTACGATCCCGAAACCGTAGTCCCCGGCGAGACCAATCTCAACGATAATGGCAGCGATGCGAGCTTCACCATTGGCAAGCAGATGGAGCTCGAGGCCGACAACGCTATCAAGTACCGCACTTGCAGCTGGCCAAAGGTATGCTTCCGTTTATAATGTGACAAACTCGCCGTTAACCGCTCGTTCAGACTGCCGCCCTGCTCTTCTCCGAGTATATTTGTCTGGCTATCATGTCGTTCCCGTGGTCATACTCGATTCTCGGCTTGGTCCCTGGTATCATCCTCACAGTCGTGATTGCTGGTCTTGTTCTCTACACGTCCCTCATCACTTGGGAGTTCTGCATGCGCCACCCTGAGATTCGTGATGTCTGTGATCTGGGTCAGATGATTTTCTGGAACAAGAAATGGGCTTTCTACTTTACCGCCGTCATGTTCATCTTGAACAACACGTTCATCATGGGCCTGCACTGCCTCGTCGGCGCAAAGTGGTGGAACACAATCACTGGCCACGGCGTCTGCACCATTGGCTTCTCTGCCATCACGGCGGCCATCTCCTTCTTCTCCTCGCTGCCCAGGACTTTCTCTGGTCTCGCCAAGATTGCGACCTTTTCCGCCATGTTCACTTTCATCTCAGTCATCTTGGCCGCCATCTTCTCTGGAATCGGAGATCACCCTGCAGGCTACCCGGAGTTCGGTGAGCCCCAGGTTCTGGCGGTGCCCGTGGCTGGCACCACATTTGTGGCTGGCATGAGCGCTTTCATGAACATCAGCTACACCTTCATCGGACAGATTACCCTGCCTAGCTTCATTGCCGAGATGAAGAACCCCAAGGACTTCCCCAAGGCCCTCTGGACAGTCACCATTGCTGAGATTATCGTCTTCAGCTGCGTCGGCGGTGTTGTCTACGCCTACACCGGTACTCAGTACATGACGTCTCCAGCGTTCGGTTCCATCGAGAACGAAGTGCACAAGAAGATTGCCTTTACCTTCATGGTTCCGACCATCATCTTCCTTGGTGTTCTCTACGCCTCGGTATCGGCACGCTTCGTCTTCTTCCGCCTCTTCAACAACACACGCCACATGGGTAACCACACCGTGGTTGGTTGGGCCGCATGGGCAGCCATCCTCGCCGTCCTCTGGATCCTCGCATTCATCATCGCCGAAGTCATTCCTTTCTTCTCCGATCTGCTGTCGCTGATGAGCTCCCTGTTCGACTCGTTCTTCGGGTTCATCTTCTGGGGCGTGGCATACTTCAACATGCGCAAGGCCACATACGGCCCTGACTTCTGGAAGACACGCGGTTTCAGGGGATATTTCGGATTCTTCTTCAACATTGTCCTCTGCATGATCGGACTGCTTTTCTTGACCGCTGGAACATACGCCACGGTGCAATCCATCATCGACGGCTACGCGGCTGCCTCTTTTGGAGGACCCTTTAGCTGCGAGGACAACGGCCTCTAGACGATTAGTCTCGAAGATATTATCATGCTTTTGTTGCTTGTCGTTTGAATGGAATTGGATCTTTGACACTGGTACAATTTGCTGTTATATGATGGGAAACGGCGTTACAGGTTTAACAATTGGGCCGCACAAAATAATAAGCGGCCCCGGTGTTGATGATTGATACCCAGAAGAAGGAAGACACTCATTTAAGTATTCCGTAGTATATAGGTAGAGGATAATTCGCGCATGTGCACGCCAACAGCCGTTTCAAGCCGCCCGCTCAGCCTCGCCTCGGGCAAGCTGCAACGCTATGACGTTTTGCACAGACATGCCAGCGTGCCGAGCAAGCTGTCAACTGTCAACATCCCCACCATCTTCCCTGCTCTCTCTCTCTTCACCTCTCTCCAGAAGAAGACACTTCATTGCAATTCAAATAATTCGCATACACACACCCGTAAACATGAGCAGCCTCATTGACCTCAGTCAGACCAGCTTGTGGAGTATGTAACCCCCACATGGCATGCACTTCATAGCTAACTGCTGTCCCAGTCTCCGCAGCGAGCATCATCTTCAACCCCACATTCTGGAAGTACGTTCGCGCCTTGCTTCCCAATGTCCCTCAGCTAACCAGTTCCCCTCCCAGTATAGCCGCGCAGTCTGGTACGTGAGCTCTGCTCGTCCGCCACGCGGCAACCACACCAACCTCGCACCCTCCAAACCCTAACCACGTCCAGAATACCACAACAAAACCCTCACCAAGCTCGCGGGCGGCAACCCCCGTCTAGGCTGCTACGCCCTCGCCGTGACGATCTTCTCCCTCGGCATCTTCAGAGACTACCTGTACGTCCTCGCGGCCTCTACCAACGGGGACCCCGCACCCCCACATTCCCCGTCCACCGAGACCGACAACCCCACTAACTTCCGTGTGCCCACGCAGCTACAACGAAGCGCTCGCGACGCAACCGACGCACCCGGCGCTCCTGAACCCGCTGGTCAAGTACTCAGCGATCCCGCTCTTCTTGACGGGCAACACGCTGGTGCTGACGAGCATGTGGGCGCTCGGCGTCACGGGCACGTACCTCGGCGACTACTTTGGCATCCTCATGGACGCCCCCGTCACCAGCTTCCCCTTCAACGTCTCCTCGGCCCCCATGTACCACGGCTCCACGCTGAGCTTCCTCGCTACCGCGCTGTGGTTCGGCAAGCCCGCGGGCCTAGCGCTCACGGCCGTCGTCGCCGTCGCGTATGCGGTTGCGCGCGCGTGGGAGGACCCCTTCACGGGTATGATTTACCAGAAGAGGGACGAGGAGCGCCAGAGGGGTAAGAAGGGATTGTAAGCGTTTTGGTGGAGAACGCTTCAATGCTCTTGCTTTGCTGCGCTGGGCTGTCTTTCGTATGGAGAGACGGTTCGGCTGGCTACAGCACGCGCAATGGACACGACGACCACAGACAATTCGATACGCCCAGTTCACCATGGCGACCAGACGAAAAACATCGACACACAACACCAACACTAACACCAACATCAACAACATCAACATCAACAACATCAACATCAACAACATCAACATCAACAACATCAACATCAGCACGACCGAGCATAGCGGAGCGAGCGGTACATGAGTTTCAGCAGAGCAGGTTGGCTTAGCGGCACAGCAGCGGCGTTTGGGAGGTTCTTCTCTTTCCTTGTCCATTCGGCGTGCCGGTATTCAACTGCCGGTGGCTGGTGGATGGCAGCTGGTAGGCCTGGCCGAGTGAAGCAGGCCTGCGCACGGGTAGATATAGCAGCTTGAAAGAGTAACCTTTTTGACTTGACCTCGACAGCCCAACGCAACAACGCCCCTGAGCAACACCCCATCTTCTTATACCTCCCACGCCCAGGTAGGAGCATGATCATCCTTGTTTTCCATTGCACGCTGTATGAGCTGTTCCTTATTGCGTCTTCGTTCTCAAATGTATGTTGTTGATTTCCACTACACAAGATGACTTCAGACCACCTACCCAATCCAATGGCTTTCTTATTAATTCGGCAGGGCGTTTGGTGAGTAAACAATCACATCACATTTCAAGCGTGCCAGTACCCGTTCAGCTCAAATGATTATAAAGTCTTTTCATTAACAAGAGTCGCTTCTACGCTTCAAGATATTCATGCGATGTGCTTTCCAATCGGCCGTCGGCATCAACATGTACATACCGCCAACGACACGTCTGGAGAGGCACAGCGATGATGCGCAGAGCCCAGAACATAACGTCAACGGTTCTAGTATTGTTGTCCAGAAGCCAAGTTTTTGATTTCACGGTAACTGATACAATCGCTCACACCCTAGAATAAGCTGTAGCTTACTCCTCGGCCTCCATAGGGGCCTCCTCGTCGTACTCCTCCTCAGCATCGGAGACGGAAGCCTCCTGGTACTGCTGGTACTCGGAGACCAAGTCGTTCATGTTGGACTCAGCCTCAGTGAACTCCATCTCGTCCATACCCTCACCAGTGTACCAATGAAGGAAAGCCTTGCGCCTGAACATGGCAGTGAACTGGTCACCGACACGCTTGAAGAGCTCCTGGATCGAGGTCGAGTTACCGACGAAGGTGGAGGACATCTTGAGGCCACGGGGAGGAACGGAGCAGAGGGCGGTCTGGACGTTGTTGGGGATCCACTCGACGAAGTACGACGAGTTCTTGTTCTGGACGTTGCGCATCTGGTCCTCGACCTCCTTCATGGAGACCTTACCGCGGAAGTAAGCGGAGCAGGTGAGGTAGCGGCCGTTACGGAAGTCAGAGGCAGCCATCATGTTCTTGGGGTCGAACATCTGCTGGGTGAGCTCGGGAACGGTGACGGCGCGGAAGGAGTGGGCGCCACGGCTGGTCAGAGGAGCGAAACCGACCATGAAGAAGTGGAGACGGGGGAAGGGAACCATGTTGACGGCAAGCTTCCTCAGGTCAGAGTTGAGCTGACCGGGGAAACGCAGGCAGGTGGTGACACCCGACATGACGGCGGAGACAAGGTGGTTCAGGTCGCCGTAGGAGGGGTTGTTGAGCTTAAGGGTCCTCATGCAGATGTCGTACAGAGCCTGTATCTAGTCAGCAACGGTGTCTCGCAGAGAGAATGACGCTGGTACGCACCTCGTTGTCAATGCAGAAGGTCTCGTCGGAGTTCTCAACAAGCTGGTGGATGGAGAGAGTGGCGTTGTAGGGCTCGACAACGGTGTCGGAGACCTTGGGCGAGGGGACAACCGAGAAGGTAGCCATCATGCGGTCGGGGAACTCCTCACGGATCTTGGAGATCAGGAGGGTACCCATACCGGCACCGGTACCACCACCGAGGGAGTGGGTGATCTGGAAACCCTGGAGGCAGTCGCAGCCCTCAGCCTCACGGCGGACAACGTCGAGAACCTGGTCGACGAGCTCGGCACCCTCTGTGTAGTGACCCTTGGCCCAGTTGTTACCAGCACCAGACTGGCCGAAAACGAAGTTGTCAGGGCGGAAGAGCTGGCCGAAGGGGCCGGCGCGGACAGCGTCCATTGTGCCCGGCTCCAAGTCGACAAGGACAGCACGGGGCACAAACTTGTTGCCAGAAGCCTGCAAGCGGTCAGCACTCGTGGTCTGCCAACGGGGGAACGGGCCATTTCTAGTACCTCGTTGAAGTAGACGTTCATGCGCTCGAGCTGCAGGTCCGAGGTGCCGTTGTAGACACCGGAGCCATCGAGGCCGTGCTCGCCAGAGATGGTCTGCCAGAAGGCAGCACCAATCTGGTTACCCTGTTCATTGTGAGCCATTGCGGCGACGCGTTCGGTGGTCAGATGCTACGTACGCACTGTCCGGTCTGGAGGTGAACCTGTTGGAAGCATCTTGTTAGCTCGAGTCTTGTGTTGTGGTGCCGCCTCAGGGACAACGCGGGGTTTTGTTGACCCTGAGATGCGGCACAGTTTCAGCGTGCGGGCTGTACGTACAATCTCGCGCATGGTGACGGTGGTGTCGAGATAACGGGGAAATTGAAGCTGAGGATGCGAGAAGAGCTGGGCAAAGGCTGGCGGTGGTGCGGGTGGAGAGCGAGAGGAGCAGAAGAGCGGTCAATCCCAGAAGTTGTTGTCGGTTAGTCTTAGCGCCGGTCTGTGCGCTAGCGCGCTGTTTACGACGCGACAGGCAACCATGTAGCGACAGAACACAGCAACGGGCGGCAGTGTGCGGGGTAGTGGGAGCGAGGGCGAGGTCGAGGGCGTGCATTTTCTCTTTTAGTGGATCATCTTGCATTTCGAAAAGCCTTTGTGTTGTGGCAGAATGAGGTATTTGGATAGTTGTATTGGTGTCCTGATTCGGCAACGGCTCAGGAGTTCCTTCATCCCCACGACAGATCTGCAACCCACGTTCGCTGCTCCCGCTCCTTGCTACACGAGTGGCTGTATCGACGCCATCCTTGTAAAATAGCACGGCCTTCCTCATAGTGTCTTCTTGGTTGCCTTTTCAGCAGACCTTCCCGCGTGACCGTTGCTATATGGCTTCCGCTGCTTCACAACTACGGGCATTGTCATCCAGTTCGGCCAAAGAAGCTCGTACTCGTCTTGGCGGTAGTTCAGGCAATGCCTCAGCCAGATGCCCCAGACGAGGTAGAAATATGCTCCAGTGCCTGTCATCAGATGCCTATCATCGTCAGCAACAGAACTCGAACGACGTCTGTCAAACTTACCACCAGCCGTGCCCCTCTAGCACGAAGCCCCATGGCATTCCAATTTCTCTCCGCCACTTAATCAGTGTCGGGCAGTTCTCATTGTCGAGGTGCCAAATCGCGAAGCCACCTAGGAAGATACTTAGGCCAGAGACTATCATCTTCCACATTGTGCGCAGGATTTGCTGGTCACGCAAGTCTTCAGTCTCTCGTGCTGATTTTGCATCCTTACCAGTATGGACACTGGGGTTGGCCGCTTCTCTCTCCTTGGAACGGAACTTTGGGCGTATGTTGACCTCCATGACATACATGGCGCGGAACAGAACGATGGCTGTCAGAATCGCGTATGCGTTCTGATGGAAAGCCGGGTCCATGTAATGCATATAATGGACTGTGATGAACACAGACAAAGCTAACAATCCCAAAGCCAGGGCTACTGAATACAGTCTGGATCTCCCATATGAGAATGTTGCGAAACACATCAGACATGTGGTATAGATCATAGACAGCTCGTCGACGAGCTGCATAGGATCTGTGCCATGTCAGAACCAAAGCACCGCTCCTGTCCAAGTCTGCTTACTTACATTTCAGAGTTGCGTGGAAGAGGAAGCTACCTGTACCGACGAGGAGGTAGCCGATAAAGGCAACAAGAAAGACCGTATCATGATCGTTTGCCAGGCAGTTTCGAATGCCTTTGGCGGCAAGGTACATGAACAACAGGTTTGTGAGGGTGTTGATGATCTCCGCAGAGTACACTGTGACAACATAATTCTTGGCCATATGTCAGCAGCATTCACATTGCCAGCCTTGTGTCACGAACTTCTTCGCACCAGTCAAGTGTAGCTGTCACAGGCGACCACCTCCCTTCCTGCTCTGGAGGGTAAGGTATCGATGGCAGCCAAGAGAGGAATGCAGCAGCCATTGTGTCGTAAAGTTCGAGATGAGAGGGATGTTTTGGGGAAGGTGAGAAGTAGGTGGCCATACAAAGCTTGTTTCTAGTCCCGGACGTCTCGGATATCGGATTGCTGAGCGCGCCGTTCGCGAGATGTCATCGTGCCAGATAAATAGGCTAGCACGCGGACTGCAGAAAACCGCGCAACGTCAACCCAGAGATAAGGATAGTTAGATTCGGTTGTAAAGTGACATGTACAGATTGAATCTACATGGCCGACATGCAACTACGTTTGAACAATGACACCGCGCGCAGTCGCTGTTTCCGTCGTCAGCATGTGTCTACCAATCACACCACGCATACAGACAGGGGCCAACTCGCCTTCCCTGAACCGACAAAGCCTTGACCCTTGCATAACCGCAGCCAGCAACTTACCCACTCACCACCAAAACGTCCATATCCGGATATCCCTCTCACAATGTCGATGCCAAACGAAGCGCTGCAGAAAGTGCGTGGAATCCCCTCGTAGCCTGCAAACGGCGGAAACTGACCTGCCTAGGTTCTGCAAGAAATTAGCCAGAAGAAGGCTTTTGCTGAGCAACAGCTGCTCATTGTACGACAACAGAAAGCAGCGCGCACCCGTGAAGGCCGCATGCTGCAGCTGACAGCGAGCGAAGTCGAGGTACTTCCCAAGGAGACGAAAGTCTACGAGGGCGTGGGGAAAATGTAAGTCAAAGCAGCAACTTTTCAACCCCACTTCCCAACACGGCTGTGCGGGCACACGTGTGCTTGTTTTCAAAAACCTGTGAAAGCGAATTGACACATCGACAGGTTCGTTTGCACACCAATTCCAGATGTGCAGAAGAGACTGAGCGCAGAGGAGGCGGCTTTGAAGGCTGAGATGTCGAATCTGGACAAGAAGGAGGACTACCTGGAGAAGACGTACACGAACAGCAAGAACAGCCTCGAGCAGGTGCTCAAGGGCACGAGCTGAGCTCGAAGAGAACGAGAGAAGGCGTAAGAGATGGTGTTTATGTCTCAATGAGTAGATGGCCTGTGTGTTGACGAACCAGCGTTGTCTTCATACTCAACCTATACTGCAGCATCTTCGAGTCGATGCCGGCCGTTCGGAGGAATTCGCAAAACGAGGTTGGTGGGCTGAGTATTGGATAGTTGGCATAACGAGGCATCAAGAGAATAAGCCTTATGCAATCAAAATCAAAATCTTGTTCATTCATTGCCGATTGGCCTGGGATGTCATTCAGATTCTATGGTGTTGCGATTGCGGTTATTGTTATACGAATCTTGCATGGAAAGTGGCAAGTACACTCGTCTCAGCCCTGCAAATTCCAATATTGACTACGAGCCGGCTGGGGTGGGACAGACGGGGCATAGGTGTTGTGTGAATTTGTTCGAGTGAAGACCTCAATATGCTTTTTAACTTCTATATGACACTCATCTCATTCTCACCAGCATATTCTCCACGCCTTCGATCGACTTCCTTACCTCCTCGGCCGCCCTGGCAGCATAGGCCCCATCGATGACCCTATGATCCGCGCTCCAGCTGAACACACACTCCTCTCTGCGGATCAACTCATCGTTCTTTCCGAAAGCAGGTACCACCTTTGCTTTACCGAAACCCAGGATTCCCACTTGTGGAGTAACTATGACAGGTGCCACAGCCGCTCCGCCTATGCTTCCAATGTTGCTGATGGTGAACGTGGCGCCACTCAGGTCGCTAGAAGAGAGCTTTCCCGCGCGTGCGAGATCGCCGAGTCGCTTGATCTCCTGTGCAAGGGATGCGATGCTGTGGTTCTGCACGTTCTTGATGACTGGCACCAGGAGACCCGACGGCGAGTCAACAGCGATACCAAAGTTGTGGCTTCCTTTGAGCAGAAGCTGGGGTTTTGTTGGGTTGGTGGTGGTGTCGAGGTGCGCATTCAAGAGCGGGAATTGTTGGAGAGCGAGAGACACAGCTTTGATGATGATCGGCAGAGGAGTAATGCGGTCTGCTTTCTCACGGTTGTTGTTGTACTTCTTGCGCAGAGAGTTGAGTGCGCTGAAGTCGATGCTGTCGGTGTACAGGAAATGGGGTATGGAAAGGGATTTGGTCATCTGTTTGAACATGCCAGACTGAATTGGTGTCAGGGAGTGGACGCGGTCCTCGACTTGCGGCGAAGAAGAAGAAGCAGCTGGTGCTGCAGTAGTTGTTGGTGTGCTGACAGCCTGTTTCGCTGCCTGCATGTACTTCTGAATATCCTCCTTCAGAACCCGGCCGTCCCTCCCGGTGCCTTCAATGTCTTCAATCTTAAGGTTTAAATCCTTGATCATATGTCGTATCGCTGGTGTAGCCAGCGACGCGTGTGTTCCTGGCTGCTTTCGTGGTTTCGTCTCGGCAGACGGCTCGGCAGGCAGCGGTGTGGACTGCTCAGTGTCTATAGTTGCAGCCTTGGTATCGTTCCTCTCAACTTCCAACTCTTGTTCTTGGGGTTCTGTTGGCTTTGAAACCTCTTGTGTTGACGCCTGGTCTGATCCTCCGTTCAACAGCGCCTCGTCGGCAGAGGATATCTCGCTCTGGATGTCGATGTCCACTAGCGGCTTATAGTTGTCAGTCTCTCTTCCTCACATCTAGCCGGGCGCCTCACCTTTCCCACTTTAGCCATATCGTCTGGCTCATAGTACAGCTTCTTAATCACACCATCGAATCGTGATGTAATCTATGCTGGTCAATCTTTCGCTTCTTCCCATAGACTGGTGTACAAACCTCTACAGATGCCTTGTCTGACTGCACCTCACAGATTGGGTCGAATTGCTCGACACGCGCTCCAGGCTTCACGAACCATTGTATGACCTGGCACTCGGTAATACCTGACCGCAGGCAATTAGCTATAGCACATGAAGTGCGAAGTAAACAAACGTACCCTCTCCAATATCTGCCAGAAGATACGGTTTAACCGCCAGCAGAGAGTTTGTCCCGCAGAATCCTCTCTGCTGCGCCTGTCCCCACCTCCGCACGTTCCTAGCAGCGATTGGGGCTCTCTGCACCTGGGTAGGCCGGCACAGCAGCCGGGAGGCTTCTCGACAGGTGAATGGTTTCATAGCGATCGGGTTACGGGTGCAGGTTCGGTCGTGAAGAGAAGAACAATAAAGTATTGTGGCCCGGCGATTTGAGCCCTCGTGTGTAGCATAAAGCCGACAACAACCGGCCTCGGTCGCAGCTGGATGACATCGGGAAGGAGCTGGGGTAAGACTAACGTGATTGGGTATCGCGCATTGCGGGTTAGCAGAGCGGGCTTGGAAATGTCTGTGCGCGGATGTTCTGCCGTCTTCAGCGTCGGCTTTAGAATGTCACTTGATGGAAAAGGTTGTTTCGAGCTGGTCTGAGAGAAATCTTCAATTCTGTGTGTGGGCTCTTCGGGTTTTGCCATACGTCCACCATGTTAGCTGCAGCCCCCAACGCAATTCTGAGTACAGGTTTGTTCGTTGCCAAATTTGACGTCGAACTATGCCCCCACGCTCACAAATCTGACACCCTGCCTCGGCGGACCCGCCGTGAAGTGCTCCGTAATCCTGTTCCAGTACTCCTCTGCCACAAACCCTTCCGGCATTAGAATGTCGTACTCGTTCACCACTCTACTAATCACGCTCCTCATCTCCATCTGAGCCAGTGCCTTTCCTGCGCACATGTATGGGCCTGTCAGAAACGGGAAATAGGCGTTCCTGTCCAATACAAGCTCGGGTTTCGTAGTCCATCGTTCTGGAATGAACTCTTCAGGGTGCACAAAATTACGGGGGTCATGATGCGATACAAACGGCGGTATCTGGACAATCATCTTGCCTGGTATGAAGTGGTCACCGATGGTGAGTCCCTCCGGAGGTGTGACACGCGGGGACGCGAAGAGCACAGGAGGCCATATACGCATCGTTTCCATAATGACGGCATCAGCAAGCGGCTGAGGTCGTTCGCAGTTGTAGTTGGCTAGGCTGCTCCGGAACTCTTCGCGCAGAGCATGCATGTACTCAGGATGGGTGGCAAGGAATATGAATGCAAACGTGAGAGCTGTTGCAGAGGTATCGCTACCCGCAGTTACAATAAGACGGGATTCGCCGTGGAGAAGCGAGCGTCCTGCGCGGTCTTTGGGCGTGTTGTTGATGAGATGGCTCATGACATCTTGCGGGGCACCCACGCGCTGTACGAGTTCAGTCAGTCGGGCATGAAAGGAAGGTGATAAAACGATTACTTACAGCTACTCTTTCGTCCATTTTCTTGATAGTCCAATCTGACCAGTTCTTCATAGGACCGGCAAACAAGCTCATGGTACCAAAAGCTTTCAGCAGCCAAGGTAGATGATACATGAACCCTATAGTCTCGATGCCTTGTTCAAACATGCTTAGGAAGTAGTTGGCTGCATCGTCCGCATCACCCTTGGTGAATCCCATTGGACTCCCGAACGCAAAATCTGTTGCCACGTCGTAGGTGTAATGCGACATGTAATCCAGTAAAGGTATAGGCTTCCCTTGTGCAGCTACAAAGCGCGCAAGAAGCTGATCCGTAAATTCCTCGACTCTTGGTGCGTATCCCGAAAGGGCCGTCTTCATCGCATTGTCCCAAATCTTTCTTCTCTGACGGTGCCACGACCTGTCGCGAGTGAGGTTGACAGACTTCTCCAATATGTCGTAGTGGGGTCCCTTGGAGGTTCTCGACTGGAAACCTAATATCGGCTGCACAGCAGCAGGGTCGAAGATTGTGAGCTCTCTTGGGCCTGTCCGAACGTAATCACCATATCGTTTCTGGAGTTGCTGGTGCCTCCTATGGAAGCGCCTTTCAGTGTCCAACACTTGCTTTATAGACCAGAATTTTGATAGTCTTGCTGCAAACGGGCCCGGGTACCCTTTCAAAGGATGGAAAAAGGCTCTGTATGCTCCTATGTAAAGCCACAGCGAAGTCCAGAAAACAGCGGCAGCAGCTGTAGCATCGCCAAGATTCGTTGTGTAGATGAGACCACCGTAGACAACAGCGGATGTTGCGATTATCGATAGGGCGAGATGGTCGACCTCGAATCGTTTTAGAACGAACACATGTAATGTGACGACGGACAAGAGAATAGAGAAGAATATCGTAGAGGAAATCATGTTGATCCGACACTCTCAGGTATGAAACCATGCTGGAGTCTGTCGAGCGGTCTCCGCCTTTTATACGGCTTCACACTAAGAGTGGGCTTATCACTGCATCAATTGAGAGGGATGAAAACACGCTTACTCTATAAGCTAGCCCGTAGGTATCCTTGTCGGCCGATGCGGCATGGTTGTTGCATGTTGTCAAGGGATACAGGGATGCTAACAACCCTTCTTCACCGAGCATGAGACAAGATAGTACATGATGCATCCATCTCCCTAAGCACTGTCATTCGTGTAAATCTCGGTCGTTGTATGAATCTCATCATTCTGCGATTTTGGCAATTGGATTTGCTGCGCATGAAGTTTTTGAGGAAAGACGCACAAAATCCACTGGTTTTTCTTTAGCTGTGCTCAGTCTGACTTTCAGTAAATTGCCGTGCATCGGTGACACCACCGATGAGTACAGAGCGGGGCAAATGTGCAGAAATACGATCCATGTTGCTTATGGGATCTGCAGTATTGCGCTACGCGAAACGGTCAATCCTAAGGTGCAGTAAAGGTGCGGGGACAGAAGGATTCAGACTTGCCCAGCGTCAGTACAAATCCAAAGCACGCTAACCACTGGGGATGAAAATGAATACCAATCATAGACTTGGCTGAATCACATTGTTCCCCCGTGTGCAGTAGAAGTCGGATTGTTGTCTGATACTCTGACCTTTGAAAGCGCCGTGACGAAGACGCTAATTAAACGCTTGGCATTCGTCAACTGCAACTGCACTCGCAGGCAAACCATTCCGGACAGCCGACAACGCGCATCCACATCCACCATGACCGGCACTGCAGAGTCAGACGTACCACCAACCACTATGGTCAAGACCGATCCCGCTGCCGAGGGTGTGTCGCCAGCATCAGATGACAAGGCAACTTCCGCCGACGCTCCCGCCGATCCTAAAGCCGCTCTCGCTGCGCGCATGGCACGCTTCAAGTCTCTCCAAGCACAGAAAGAATCTGGGCGGAAAGCTACCGAGAAAGAAGTCCGAGACGCCGAAGACCGCAGTCAACGCCTTGCGCAGCTCTCCAAGCTACAGGACGCCCACACCAAAGCTTCGTACAAGCTGCTCAAGACCGAGGATCCAGACTTCGAGCGCAAGCGCAACTGGGACTACACAGTCGAAGAGAGTGAGAACTGGGACAAGCGCCTCGCCAAGAAGTCGCGCGCTCGCGACAACAATGCCTTTGCCGACTACCGCGGCGAGGCGAACAAAGTGTACAAGCGTCAGGTTGGGCAGATGGGCAAAGTAGACTTGGAGGCATACGCTGCGGAGAAAGCGATGAAGTTGCAGCGCCAGGTGCAGTCTGGACAGTTGCAGCTCGTCGAGACCGACGCGGGAGAGATATACACCGTTGATCCATCCGGTCGCATTAACACACCCGTGGAAGAATCTTACTCGCACGACCATAAGCCTACCCAGGAGGCGATCGATAGACTGGTCGGCGACATTGAGAAGGGCGAGAAAGCACGACTGGAGGCTAGGCGCAAGAGAGGCATTAGGGACGAGCAGGACCAGGGCGATATCACGTATATCAACCAAAAGAACAAGCAGTTCAACGACAAGCTGGGGAGGTTCTACAACAGGTATACGACAGAGATTCGCGAGAACTTTGAGCGCGGAACGGCGATATAAATGGAAGTCGAGGACGAAGAAGCAGATGACGAATATACCCTGGCGTGGCGTGGAGAGACAAGGCATCTTGAGACGGCGTTGCTTGTATGAAAGACTCGGACATGGCGTTATTGATCTGCTGTTTGATCGTGTATTGAAAAACATTGTTCCCCAGGCCTACGGGCCATTCTAAAGCAAGTTTTGAATTGTATGAAAAAAATCGTTGGATATCATATTCTCTTCTGGACGCCTCAAAAGATCTGGCTGAGCACTCTCTGCACGTTCTGACCCGGCTCGGGCTTCTTGTCCGCTTTGCTTGTAGCCGCGTGTTGCGTGAAGACGCTCTTTCCCTTCCCTCGCTTGGGCTTGTCATTCCCATCCTTCGCACCAATCATCTCCTGAGCATCCCTCTGTGCCTCGTTATCGCCTTCCCCATCGCCACGCTTCTTTCGCGTTGCTTCAACTCCACTAATCATCTTGCCCTTCTCGACATTCTGCAAGAACCTCGCGTTCTCCTTCTTGCTCTGCGCAATCTCGAACCTCAATCGTGCTGCTCGTTCAGCGTTCTCGTTCTGGATCTGCTCCACCAGATGCGTCCACTTCACACCACTCAGGTACTTGATGTTCCAAATCTCGTCGTGCCAGCGGCCTCGCTTCTTGCCGCCCATTGTCTGCGAGTTCAGGTTCTCCGCAACAAATTTAGCGTCCTTTTTTTTGAGAAATTCTACCCATCCATCGAGGAACAGTTTGCGTCGTGTGCCACCGCCACGGAGGCGCTGTTGCCGCGAAGTCGTAGACTCAGGAGTGAGGAATATGCGGCCAACGGCACCGTAGGGCGTGAGCAGGGAACGGAGGACAGCGGGCTTCATGAAGGGTGGGACGCGCGAGATGTAGATGACGCCGGATTTGTCCTTCTTGAGATCCGTGAGACCCAGAGGTTTTCCTGTCTGCAACTTGAGTTCTGTGGGGAGGTTTGCGGCAAGCTGCTCGAGGCGTTCGAGCTCGGCGTTCTTGCTGGGGAGATCGTCGACATGATCTTTGCTCGCCACTACTGCTCCATCGTCTTCCGAGACATCCTGGTCGTCCTCGTCGTCAGAGGAGTGGTCTCGCTTCTGTCGCTTTGAGTTGGGCAACATGCGCGACCTGCTTTCCTCCTCCGAATCGTATCCGCGCTCTTCATCATCGCTCTCTGCGGCATCGAGCCACTCGTTGCGTTTGCGCGTTGACATTGCGGGATGTAGTTGTGTATTCGATTGTGGTGAAAATCGTCGCAGGCGGTATTAGGGAGTTGAGCTTTGTGCAGTTTTCGTTCAGAAGATTTTGTTGATCATTTCCCGGTGCGCTCGTGAAAGTGGCTATCCAAAACTTTTGCGGAGAAGTCACGGAGGAGACGCTAGCGCCTTGGCGAAGGCAGGCTGGAATTTGAGGTGGCGCAGGACCAACGCTCCTACTGTTCACCCTCCTCTTCCAGCACTTCCAACGATAAACCACAACCTCGCTCGACCTACCAAATAACGCAACGCTTTCGCCGCATCAACTGCGACTGCACTAGCGGTCTACAGTCTTCGAGACCACCTGAGCGCCATATCATATTCGACAATCACTAGGCCGCAGCTATGGGCGGTGATCTCAACTTGAAGAAGTCCTGGCATCCGCATCTGCGGAAGAACCAGGAGAAAGTATGGAAGGAGGAGAAATCTGCGCTTGAGGAGCGCAAGTTGATCGAGAAACTGCGCAAGGAGCGCGAGGAGGAACGTCAGATCGAAGAGCTGCAGAAGTTACAAGAGGCGGCAGGCGGCAAGGTCGCAACCAAGCGTGTCGACTGGATGTACTCTGGTCCTGGAGGCGATGGATCGGGAGTTACAGAGGAGCGCGAGGGCTATCTACTAGGCAAGCGCAGGATCGACCAGCTTTTGACAAACAACGACACACAAGCCTTGCAGAAAGGTGCCGCAGTTGGGATCGATGCGATTGGAGCTACGAACGCAAACTCTGCGCGTGACACGCAAAAGAAGGTGCTCGAGGATCCACTCCTGATGATCCAGAAGCAGAGAATGGAGTTGCAGCTGAAGGCTATGAAAGACGCCCAGAAGCAAGCCAAGTACGAGGAGAAACGGACAAAGGAGAAGGAACGCGATGGCAAGCACAAGAGCAGAGATGGAGATCGGGAACGACACCGCAGCCGACGCCATCGATCGCGCTCACGCTCGCACGACCGCGGCGACCGGGACAGGAGCGAACGCAAGCACCGCCGACATGATCGTGACGATAGGGACGATCGTGACAAGTACCGACGTAGATCAAAGTCGCGCTCACGATCTCCGTTCCGTAAGAGCCGCCACGACGACAACCGGCGGCGCTCGCGGTCGCCACGTAGGCGTGAAGACCGCGAGGAACGGGACGACTACCGTCGCCATGATCGCAGCCCGCCGCGCCGTTCATACGACAACAACCGACGTGGCTTCAACGAAGATCGACCGCGAAGGCCACGCTCGCCTCCTGCAGCGCAAGAGACGGCCAAAGAAAGCGCAGCTGAGCGCCTTGCCAAGATGCAAGCAGATGCTTCCTCGCTTGAGACAGAACGCAGCCAGCGTGTCCGCGAACAAGAAATCAAAGACGCAGAGGAGGAAGCCAAGCACAAGCTGGACAAGGACGGCAGTCAGCGCTTTGTGTCTAGCGTGCGCAACCAGGCTTCCAACATGGACATTGGAAGTGCTATCTCGCGAAGCCGGCAGAACTTTAGGGCCGAGGTGGATGTTTAGTCTTTTGTAACAGTGCAGTGACTTGAGTGCTTGGATTAGCCAAATTTGATAGAACGATAGTGATACCCGGTGAATAGAATTTTCTCATCAAGACTGCTCCATGCCCATGCTTGAATGCTGCTTTCAGGCGGAAACATTCCGTTTGTCAAGGACTGCGCCCCAGACGTGGTTAATGATTCCTCGAGAACTATATGTGCTTACTATAACGGCAGTATCCCTGCGCTGGAGGAAGCGACATGAAACAAGCTGTCCACATATTGATGCTTCGGCAAACCAACCCATGTGCGAAGACACGGAGGGTTCACCACGACCACGTGCCAGCCCCGAAGATGTTGTTGCAAGAAGCCACTAGCAGCCAGACGCGCTGGGATCATCCTCACAGCAAGGGGCAGCTAGATGTGTGCAATGCGGGAAGCTCGGCTAGGTACTCTTTGCGCAATGGCTGATGGCGATCTCGTGTGATTCGTAATATCGTCTACACTGTTCACATAGTGGCGTAGTGCTCCAGAACATCCTGATTTCCAGCATGGATATCCAAGTGAGGATCGTGACGTGCTAATGATAAGCTTCGAACAGTGTGATACCAATGTGGATGGCGATGTTTCCTCGCCGTCCTATCTCGTCGGCGGGACAGGCACATGGATTCTGTTGAGAAGGTGACGATCCGTGGCACGGTAATCCGACCCGAAGGACCTGACGGTGTTTGTTAAGTCGAAACGACTGAGTCTAACGGGCGAGGCGGTGCCCAATGGGATGAAGACCTGGCGTGATGAGGACTCGACGGCAGAGTGTATCTGCCACCCTGCTGATGGGCCGATAGAATTACTTCTTCGACACACCCAAGCCCTTTACCCCGCCTGCCTGGGCTCAAGCCAGAGAGTTAGTAACAAGCTGAGCAGAGACACGATCAGTAACGGCGTGGAGAGGCGGCATTGTTTGGACAAAGACAAGAGGCCATTGGTGTCCCAACAAGCGATACCGGCAGTCATCCGAGGAGCGGACGCGTCGCGTGCAAGAGGGTACACAATGCGTGGATACCGTGGAAACCGGTGGGAAAGAGCATTTTGCTGGGTCAGGTACGTAAGTGCACTGACGAAGGGGAGCGAGGAGCCGGCGTAGTGGGCTCTGTATGGTCGGCATGGTGGTCCTGGCTAGGAAGTCTTAGTCGACAGTCATGCACTTGTTCAGCTTACACGGGGGCCTGAGGCGTGGGTACGTGAGGATCCAGTGCGCCCCATAGGCGTGGGTTGATTGCACAAACAACGCTGTATCTCCACCAAGCACGAGGCTTGCCATGCCGTGGCAGGGGTTCAGTGTGAGGTTGCGTACCGAAGGCGGCCGTGCTGACGACGAGATATATCGAAAGGTCCAACTGTCAGGCCGAGACGGGACACAACCCTAGGCAAAAAGGCACCGAGGGGCATAGAACAAGACCAGGTCGACGGTCGGATTTGCCGCCACGCTATCATCGGAGAGTAACCAAGCGCTTCTGCTTCCCCATATCCCAGATCCGCGGTGCGTCGGCTACTTTGGACGGGCATCACATCTCAGTGCCATACGACGCGGCGATTCGCTGGGACCAAGTGACGTCGCTTGTGGCCCCGCTTATGATGGACCGCGCTCCCGGCGGGGCCTTGCCACAAGAGGCAAAAACCCACAAGCTACCACGCTCTGCGACGACGACATGCTACGCGATAGACGCGTCGAGAGGGTTGTTCCCAGTTGCGTGCTGATCATGGTGGGTAGATTCTGGATTGCGCCTCTCAATGTCTGGGATGCATGCTTGCGGCACTCTCTCAACCAGGCTGCGCGCGAGGCAGTGCCGGGCGCCTCGATCCGAACGGGCCTTCAGCTACCCTGGTCTTTGGCACTTGATTGGACTGCGCCCCAAGATCGGTCTTCGCCGCGCTGTCCAACGAGGAGCCGCAGCACCATGTTGGCAGCGACATTGCCTGTCCCTCGACCCACCGCAGCTTGCGTCGTACTGGCCCAACATGTAGTCTCATCAGGTGTACCAGCAAGTCACGGCGCACGCTGCTGATGGCAAAAGTCGAGGTACCTGGACCCCTGGCGGGCGAAACGGCTTGCCGTCCAGTACCCGCTGCGCAGTCGTCCATTGCTGCCATGCGAGTGCTCCAGCCGTGTCTCTGAGCGAGCATGCTGGAAGGCGCCCCTCAGAAATGGCGACGCCGTGTGGACTCTACCCTGGTAGCGGCGTAGCTGCATCTGGCTGCAGGTACTGTACTCGCTTCAGCGGCCATATATCTGCCTGGCCCATCCCGTGCTCCTGGACTGCCAGTGATGCTCCTTCATTCATCGTCCGGAATCGATTGAAGTACACACTCTGTCTGTACTTCGACATCATCTATCCTTGCCCTCGCCATGAGGTCCGCACCCCCGGAGGTCCTCAAGACATGGCCCAAACCAAACTATATCGATCCCGTCACGAGGGGCCCAGGCCTCATGATCGTTGAGTTGACCCTGCTGCCTCTTGCAATGATCACTGTCTTCCTGAGGATGTGGGTACGAATTGCGTGGCTCAGGAAGAGCTGGTGGGATGACTATCTCATGGTCACCGCCATGGTGAGTGCTGTGCACCGGAGTCGCCGAGTGGCAACACTGACCTATAACAGATCTTCTCGATTGGAACTACCGTCTTAGTTATCATGGCAACACAGATGTACGGCTGGGATAAACATGTGTGGGACATGCGAGGCCCGGAGATTTCAACGGGAAGAAAGGTACGACATTGTGCACAATGTGTCACCGAAACCCATTCTCACAGTCCCACAGGCGTCAATGGCTGGTCAGACACTGTTCGTCCTTGCCTCGAGCACCGTCAAGATGTCCATTCTTGTTTCGTATTTTCGCATCGCACCAGCCAAGTCTGTCTTTCGTAAGCTTGTCTGGGGCACCTTCGCCCTCGTGTTTGCCGCCTTCGTCGTCTTCTTGGTTGCACTATGGGTGCAATGCATGTAAGCAATACCTTTGCAGCTCCAAACCTCTAAGCTGACCTTTGTAGTCCCATCTCCAGCTACTGGGACCTCACGGCTGACCACCGTGACTGTATTCCCGAGGGACCACCCTTGGTCGTACAAAGCGTGCTCAACGTGGTGACCGACTTTATGATCTACACCTTGCCGATACCCACGCTCTTCACCCTCAGGCTACCATGGAACCAGCGAATCGGGCTCATGGTGCTGTTTTCTATTGGAGGCGTCATTGTCGTCGCCGGCAGCTTCCGTGCATACTGGGTCCACTACACGCTGTTCGAGACGTACGACGCAACCTGGGAAGGTTACAACATCTGGATCTGGACTGCCATCGAGACCAACGTTGGCGTCATCTGCGGCTGCATTCCCGCTCTTAAGCCTTTGCTCTTTCGCACTCGAGCAAAGAAGCAAGGCTCCAAGTACGCCAATGGCTCGAGCCACAGCAGAAGAAGAGAAAAGATCACGCCGGTGATTGACCAGGTCGAGATGGACACACGCAAGTTGACAGAGACGGATGAGTCGCAACCTGGCATAGCAGTGCCACCGCACGACAGTGCATCGCTGTCCGAGCGGCCTATGAGCGGTGTTACAGACAAGAGTCGCTATGATGTCGATGTCGAACAGCAAAAAGCGTACATGTACTGAATCTCAGTACCCCATATATTATCTCTTTTAATATTTTATAATCAGTAGAGGCGTGTGCCACATCTACTCGGCTCAAGCAGATCTGACCAACATACTCTCTCTTGTCAATGACCCTCAAGCATACCACTGGTGGCAGGCTCTCTTGCTTTGGCGACATGCTTCCTTCTTCTCTGGGTCGAGATGAAATGCATTGCATTGCTGGTGCAAACTGTACTCTTTGCTGCTGGCTGCAGTGTTAGCGCACGATAGCTTGAATCAACCACATAGAGCCGGTTCATGCCCAACGCCCTGCTTTGCTTGTTGCCTTTGCTGATGTGCTGTTGCTAGCTGTCCCGAGTAGAGGATGACGACCAAGGGGCGTCTTTTGAATCATCCACTGGAAATTACGCATTGACGGCGATGATGCTTTTCGCGAAAAAGAGATGGGGTTGATGTCATTTTGCCAGGTGCTGGCAGATTACTGAATCGGTGGCAGGTCATGGCCGTCGCATCTGAACATGGTGCGGGAGCCCGTTCTCTGATTTCGCATCATCGGTGGTGTTTGCGCTGGTCCTGGCCCTGGTCGCAGTCTGTGCTCCATGATGTCACGCCATCGTGTTGCTCTTGTTAGTCACGACGGTCGCCTTCCCAAACAATCTGTTTCTTGTCGCAGTCTTGTCAGCCTGCGAGTTGCATTGCGATGCGCCACCCGTCTGAGAGGGGTGAGTTGTCGGCCAGCGCAGAGCGAGCTGGGATGACGTCTACACAGCCCGCTGAGGCGCGACTCGAATCAGGCGAGCCGGCGAGCCCGGGATGCGAGGACGTCGTCGAGGATGCTGCAGCCCAGGCATGAAGAGAGAGAGGGAGGGTGAAGGCGTCGCGGCGACAGTGTCAGGGTGTGTCGCTTTTGAAGAGTCAGGGACCACCCGCGTGGGTGGGCCGGCGGACAGGTCAAACGAGGTGTAGGGGCGGGGCTTAAGGCTGAGAGCCACCAGCCACCCACTCTGGCACCAACTGCCAACTGCCCGGCGCCTGCAATGCAATGCAATGCACACGATCAACCGGGCTTGACATGTACAGACCGCTGTTTACCGCGACCCGCGACCGTGTGCGCCGTGTAGCAGCACCGCCGTCGCTGCTCCCAGACGGCCGGCAACCGTCTCTGCCCTTACTTGAGCAGCGCCGGCGGGTGTACGAGGCGGTGCCTGAAGACGGAAAGCGTGCCCTGGCGGTTACAACGGTTTCCTAGACCGCCCCAGAGCATCCGGCGCACAGGCACATTCAGCCAGCTCGACCAGCCTCCAACGCTCCGGGACGTCATAGTATAGGCACACGTCTTCGACGCACGACCTCTGCCCCCAGGCACCCCGGCTCTTCCTCGCTTCTTTGAGACTGCAAGACCGTCTGGCGTGTTGAGGCGGCAACCCGACCTTGCTGTTTGCCGGCTCGCTGCCAACGCACCGTGCAGCCCGTGGCCCTCTGCGAGGTAAAGGAAGCGTCGTAGCAGCTCGTCCTGCGCCTATAACCTGCTCATGCGCTGCTGCCTTCTCTCTGCCTTCAATTGACTTCTTCTCATCATGAAGTGCGCTACCAGGTGGTCGCTCGTCCTTCCGCTGCTCGCCCTCTCCTTGACAGCCTCAGCTTGGCCTCACCGCCATGGAAAGCATCCCGTGTGCATCATCGGCGCAGGTCCCGCAGGCCTGGCCGCGGCAGGAAGGCTCGAGGAGAAGGGCATCAAGGCCATGATATTCGATAAACAGGCAGAGGTCGGTGGTAAATGTCAGGCCTACTACGACGACGAGTGAGTGTTGCACGGCATCGGTAGCGTCTGAAGCGCGGCTGACCACCCACTCAGAGGCATCTTTCACCCGCTTGGAGCCGCATTCTTCTCCAATGCAAGCTACGCGGAAACAATCAAGATTGTCGAACAGACCAACATCACCATTGAGCCATTTGCGCTCGCAGGCGCCAGGGAAATGTTCCGCTACAACTATTCGGATGGCGCAATCGAGGCCAACCCCTCTCTGGTGCCGCAGTTCCTGGCATCTCTGTCTGCAGAAATTCCCCGATACACTGCGCTGTGGAACAAGCGCTTCCAGCCAATCAGCGTAGCCAACTACAAGGTGCGTTATACACATGTCCACGGCACGAGACGTACCGCATGCTAATCCCGCGACAGAACGGCGTACCTCGAGAATTCACCGTTTCAGGTGCAGAATGGTTCCGCCAAAACAACTTCACAGCTCTGCCAATACTGCTGGTGAACCCAGTAGCACTTTACGGATACGGCGATATCAACATTGTTCCAGCAGTACGTTACACTCGTCTTGAAGCGAGCCTTGCAGGGATGTTACATGCACGTACTAACGAGCGACTAGCTCTACATCCTTCAGTACTTCACTCCGGATATCCTGACTGCGTTCATTGGACTCCACGGAGTCTACTACATGGACTTCCACAAAATGTTCGTCGAGTACTCTAGATCAAAGCTGTGCAAAACACCCATCCGTACCTCGACTGAGATCCGCTGCATCGATCGGTCAGGAAAGAACCCAGTGGTCAAGTTTACCGAGCCACACGGCAGCTTCTACAAGTGGGGCAAGCAGGAGTGCTCGTCGCTCATCTTTGCGTTCCCGCCGAACATTGAAAACCTGGAGCGGGCTGGACTCGACTTAACTGAGAAGGAGTACAACGTCTTCGGGAACGTGTCGACGATCCAGTACTACTCGTCGGCTGTCGAGTTTGAGCTACCCTTTGGCGTATCGTACGTTGCGAACACGACAAACCCTGCCTTGCCACCGCCAAACGAAGGCCAGCCAGTCGCCGTGTTGCGCCTCGACGAGCGGTCAAACATATCTCTTGCTTGGTCCTGGGGCCCATACGAGTACCAGCCCGAGTCAGCTGCGCGGCGACTGCTCATCGAGGGCATGTCGGCGATCAACAAGGACCCGAGAAATGCCACCGAGCCTCCCGAGCCGGTGACTGACAGCGACGTCAAGGCGTTCAAAAAGTGGGATTATTTCCCGCACTTTGCAAGCGAGCCTCTGAGAAACGGTGCATACAAGAAACTCAACCGCCTGCAAGGACACAAAAAGAGCTACTGGGCCAGTGGACTCAGTGGCATGGAGATTGTCGAGTGGGCTGTTCGGGGTGGACAGGAGGTTGTGGACTGCTACTTCTAGGCAGTGCTGCCACGCCTGTCGCTGCCTCGATGCCCTTTCGAGTGCCGGACGGCACGCAAGAGATGAGATGACAACGAAGAGATGGAAGGAAACTGGGCCACGGCGGATGTTCGACCTAACGATTTCCCGACACACTGGCATTACTAATTGACGACTTTATGCCCTACTCTAGAGATGATACCTACGCCTTCAATGGGCGATGCATGGATATGATCACGATCTGGATGGACTTTTGATAATAGCGCTTGTAGAATAGTCATGAGACGGAGGTACGATAGTTAGCTCCTTGTAGATACGTTTGAATAGTTAGTTACTGGCATTAATGACCCCTGATGTTGTTCCACTTGCAAAGTCTCTTTGAAAAGGGGGTCCGTTAGGTCGGTGGTCGGTGGTCGGTGGTCGGTGGGCGCTCCCGATCTGCCAGCCTCCGATTCAGGTGCCTACCCAATCTTGCTGTCTCCATAAGACCAGCCGGTTTCCCGTCCTACACGCAGCTCCAGGCGGCGCCTAGAAGACCAAGAGCTTTGGCAGAGGGGGCATGTGTCCCGCACTCAAAAGGGCCCCAAGAAGGCAATAGGAATCCCACTTGGCGAGCGTCTAGGCGACTAACCCCGACTACCGCACGATAAATTACGATGTGCACTGTCACCAGCAAGCGGGTGGTGAAGGATCCAACCTTGGAGCCATGACCTCGCCCTCCCGCGTTGCGAAACGTGCACGCCGGCCCCGCGATAGGTAGGTAGGTAGGTGGCACGTTCTCCCTTGGACAGCGCCACACGTCCTGCGCAAGACGACGAGGCTGCCTGCAAATCATGCCCTCCCCTCCCCCCTTCTCCCGTTCGGGCGTCGCAGGGGCAGAAAGCGTGCAAAGGTAACAGGACCCTGTGCGGGCCGTGCGATTGCTTAAAAAGTGGAAATGAAGGCCCCGCAGACCAAGAGCAGTGCGGGTGCGAGTGATTGGTGGCCTGGCTGCACTTTCTCCGCGCTGCTATAGCCACCATGACTCGGCGCGCTGCCGTTGCGACTCGATGCTCCCGTCACGGCTTGTGCGATGCGCCATGTGCGCACACGGCGAAGGAGGGAGAGAGAGTGTGTGTATGTGTGTGTGTGTGTATGTGGGAGGCGGCGTCTACGTGGGCGCTGTGCAAGGCTACATTGCTGCGCTCATACGTCGCACGGCGCGTGCTGGGGATGCGGGTGCAGGGCGAATCACCGCCGTGCTTATCGCTGGCCGGCAACCATTTGAGCCGCCGCAGCCTTGTTTGCTCATTTTAAATCATGGCGAGCGAGCCCATGGGCGTTATTGAATCTTAGCCGCCCGCCCGCCGACAGGATCGTGAGAAAGAGCTTGGTGCCACAGAGGCCCCGTTTCAAATATACCCAGGTGATCCCCAGAGAGGCCGTTTGCCATCTCGTCGCTCATTCCTTTTCGCTCGCTGCTTGCTCTGCTGCTCCACCGAACGCGTGGTCTTGCTCGCCGTCTCCACACTCCTTCACGACCATCATCAAACATGCACCTCACGTTCCTTGCCGGCCTCGCCGCTATGGCCGTAGGCGTCTCCGCCCAAACCTCTGTCAGGTACGCGAACACGAGCGCGCTGCGCCCACGCCCACGCCCTGCCTACCTAGCCCGTATCACCGTCTGACAGCAACGTGCAGCCCCGATGTAGCCAACTCTGTTCTGCTCGTGCTCGCCACTGCCCTGCCCGCCGAGGAGCGCAGCTACGCTCTCGCCTCTTCCTCGGCCTTTGCTGCCCAGATGGCTTCGTCGCTCGCCGCCGGCAACACCCCCAGCTGGTACGCGTCACTGCCCGCAGAGGTCAAGAGCATCCTGCCCCAGCTGTACCCTGCTGTCGCTGAAGCTACGACCACCCCCGTGGCTTCTGCGACACCCACTCCCTCTTCTACCGCCGTCTCCGTCAGTGCTGCCCCCACCGGCGCAAGCAACTCGACCGTCTCCTCGGTCCACTCGGCCACCCTGTCGGTCGGCAGCAGCACTGCCCCTAGTACCCCTGTTCTCCCCGAGGCTACCGGCGCTGCCTCGAGCACCCGTGTCGCTCTTAGCGCGGGTATTGCCGGTGTCGTTGGTTTCCTGGGCATGCTTGCTCTGTGATAGTGCACTCACTGTACACGGCACAGCACGAGCAGCAGAGCAAGACCAACGGCATCTTTGGCGGGAGATGCATCCGGACTCGACTGTCCTTTCACGACGCAACGCTATTACTGTACTTGGAGACCTTTGAGACGCGGGGTGATTAATTATACCTATTTGACTTTGAGGGGTTGGTTGGCTTCGGCTGTAATGTTTAGCACTCATGATATTTGGTGTGTTGGAGAGATCGATGTAATTGCCGTTTTTAGTTGGATATGACTGATGGGACTCAAACGGAGGCGACGATAGTAGTTTGTTGATAACTTATAATTCGATGGCGGGCGGCTCAAAGCTCCATTTACTGATTAAGAATGTCAGCTATACTTGAAGTGAATGCTGGGAGGAAATGTATTTGGGTTGAGCGGAAGGTCGTGTGACCTTGGGTAGAAGATTTGTATTTTGTACGTGGCTGCCATCGACGGCTAAGGAACTGGCAGTCTTGCCCATAGTCAGCTCGCCAGCGATACTGACCAGAGGTGGCCGGGTGTCATCGTCTCGAGATATCACCCATCATCTTGCCCCCATCGTTCATTTTCCCTTCCGCTGCTTCGCATCCCCGTTGTTCGCTTTGGCGGTAGTCTTTGCTTCGCTCTTCTCCTTCTCCTTCTTCTCCAAAGCCCTCCTCTTCGCGCCCTCCTTTTCCAACAGCTCGATAGTCTTCTCACTGCTTGCCCAGAGCTTCTTCTGCAGATCCTCGTCGTCGATGTCCTTGCGTGCCCACTCGACTCGTCTGCACTCCTTCAAGAAATATCCTCCCTCGCCCCTGCCCCACTGTGCCTCCATTGCTGCATACAAAAACGTTTGTGCGCCTCGGTCGGCGCTCTTCAAAACTAGCCACCAAACGGGCCACATGATGAGGTACAGTGCCAATCCCCAAAGCGAACCAAAGGAGAGATGGCGGCGCATTCCGGGTGTACGGGTCCAGCCAGGGTCGACAACAATGACATGAGTGTTCATGGGCTTCTTGTCAGGGCGAACATAGGCGTTCAGGTGTTTTTGGAATGCGACGGCAAAGGTGTTCAAGGCGAGCTTCGACGTAGCATACACGTTAGACGGTATGAACTCAGTCGGCTCCGTATCTCCCTTGGCCTTCTTTGGTTTCGTGTCGAAGTCTGGCATCTTTCCTCCAATGTATGAACTGCACGTTGCGAAAATGATGCGCACGTCGCGGTCTGGAGGTTGGACACGGAGCGCAGGGCTGAGGATGCTAAGTAGGTGGAAGTTGGCAATGTAATTCAGACCCCATGTCGACTCGAGTCCGTCGTCGGTGATTGTTGCTTTGCTTCCGGCGGGAGTCATTGTGTTGGCACAGAGGATGACCATGTCGAGGCGGCGAGGCGGTGCGTTGTCGACCCATTTTGTTGCAAACAATCGGATACTGTGCAGCGAGGTGAGGTCGACATGCTCAGCGGTTATAAGCTCGTTGCCCGTCGAGGTCCGCACGTCTTCGATGTAGTCGACGAGAAAGGGGTCCGAGAGGGGCTGCTGGACCAGCAGGATAATCTGAGCACCGCGAGAGGCAAGTCCCTTGACTACTTCAGCGCCTATGCCAGACGTGCCGCCCTATATATTGCGTTAGCGCAGTCTCGGCGTCTCTCCAACCGGGCGTATGGCTTACCGTGACCATGATCACTTTGGAATGCATGTTCCGCTCGGAGCCGTTGATTGCGCCATTGAAGAACCATTTCAGTAGATACAGCACTCCAAAGCCGATGGCAAGTTTCAACCCGGTCCAGCCATAAGGGACTGAGTCCAGGCCCTCGGTGAAGCTGTATGTGACGATTCCGATAGGCATCGCGGCGTGGCTGTAGATCGGAAAAGGGTTCAGCGTGTTCGGAACGAAAGGTGGCACGCCAAGCAATCACGTAGCGTCATATTCATGTGATTACGCGAACCGCGTTTGTGTCTTCGACGCCTCCGTTGTCTCAAGCTCTTTACCGTAGGGTCAATGTACAAACTCATTTGAAAGCACTCACGCTGGTGGCGGTGTCGCTTTTACCGTCGAGGGGTTGTTGCAGCTCCACTACGCCCAGCCATACTCAACGACCCGACCCTTGCAGACCTACTATGAACGCGGCAGCTCGCGACGAGTACGAGGAGGACCCTCGCTACGATGATGTAGATATCTCCACCGCCCCCTTTGTCGAGCATGCTGCATATGGTCGCGGTCTCTGGAAGCATCCTATCAACTTCGTTGCAGCTACTCCCGATGTCCCTATACCAGCACCTGGCCCCGTAAATGGCCGTACCATGGCCGAGAAGTACCTTGCTATCATGTTCCCCAATGGGCAGCCCGCCCCGAAGACTGAGGCGTATCCTCTCTGCGGAATATGCAGCGAGCCAGTCAAAGAAAGCAACCACCGTATACATTACCTGAGCCCTGCGCACCAGGCCGCCCTTCCCCGCGCCCCGATCCCGTCATCAATAGACCGAACAAGAATGGGCCTCAAGTATTTGGAAACCTACGGATTTGATGTCGATGCACGAATCGGGCTAGGAGCTAGCGGGCAGGGCATGTTGTTTCCGATCGTGCCAAAGGAGAAAAGAGATAAGCTGGGCTTGGGGGTGGATAAGAAGGCGGAGAGGAGGAAAACTGGCGGAAACGTGGGTAGTGCCGGGGTAGGAAAGGGGCTAGATGCAGGGAAAGTGAGGAAACTGGTCATGGTTGAAAAGAAAAAGCACGAGAATCTACAGAGGATGTTCTATGGAAACGACGAAGTGGAGAAGTATCTAGGCGAGCTGGGAGGGTGAAGCAAGTGGCATGTTTGAGTATCAAATTGTATTGGCAGGCTTCCCGTGATTTGAAATATCTAGAGAGGGCGCTTGGTTTCCTTCATTTCAAGATACCCATAGATATTTTGCCTTAGACAACCCACATAATCAGAGATGAGAGGGAGGTGAATATATTGGCCCAGCTGGAGGATGTCTTCCGTGATACTCTTGGGATATCACCTGGTTGTCCACTCTCGAAACGCCGTCCTCTGACATCCAAATACTCAGATTAGGTAGACTTGAAGAACAGTCAAGCTCAGAACGGATGATCATGTGCTGATCTACTCTCCGTCAAGGATAGCCTCGATCTCGTCAACCTTGGAGCGAATCTCCCGACAGAGCTTACGATCGTGTGTGACAGTCTGAGAGGTGGTCTGCTCGGGCGGATAGGGTGAAGGCGAGGGAGAGCATCGGGGGCGCTTGTTGCTAGCGGGATTCTCGACAGTAGCTAAGAAGCGTTAATGGGTACATGAACGGACGTTGAGGAAATGGGAGACTTACGGCGAAGGCCGCAACGGGCACCATCACCGCCGAAATGGCAGTTGCCACAGCTTCCCTACAAGAAACCTTCAGCCACCCGGAAAACTTTGAAAGGGCCGCCATTGCTCTTGCAGAGGTTATAGGTGAGTGTGGAGTCGGTGCCAACGGCCTGTGTCAGAATCGCCTCAGCGTTGCTATCATGGAGACCTATGATAGTGATTAGGCGACTTCGCGACCAATAAAAATGGATAAGGCATTTTTTGACATACGAGGAAGAGAAAGCAGGCTTCCAACACGCAGCAAAACTATGTGTCGAATTGGGAGCTTGGTGAGGAGCATCGCAGTCTTGCTAGGGTCATTAAAGAAGTATTGCTGGAAAAGCTTGTGGGCAGGATGCATGCTAAAGCGTTAGCATATGTTTCAAGAGGGGCGTGGTTATATACTCATCGGCTTGCTTTGAGCGGACGGTGACGGTGAAGTTGGGTGTACGAATGCAGATGAGAGAGTGCTGTCGGACTGAGCCCTAATCTTTTATTTTTTAATAAATAAAATACATTAAAACCTACTCCTTCATCAATAAAGACCTGGTCGCTTAGCTCAGTTGGTTAGAGCGTGGTGCTAATAGTATCTCTATGATACGCCAAGGTCGCGAGTTCGACCCTCGTAGTGACCAATTTCCTTTTTGCCATCTTTTTACATTCTCAGAAAAGCCCTTTCTATCCAAAGTATGGGCCGTAGGTAAAGGAACCTATCTGGGATTTTTTTTGGATCAGGACTATCTCTAGAGCCTCTCAGGTTGTAGACGGGGTACCTGACGCTAGTCTACAGCTAATTGTATATTCCTACACCTTCCCGGTTGAAAGACTTTTGTATCTAGAGCGAAATCTCAAGAGGCAACAATAATCACTGTGTTAAACGAAAAAGATACCACTACTTAAGTGACTACGGAAATGGGAGAAGGCGATACCTTTTCCATTATATTAACCGCTACATCCTCCTGCTTCTCCAAATACGACAACGCCATTATCTTACTCCACAGCTGTCTTGCAATCCGCAGTACAACCACATCTAGTTCTGCGCACTTGCACCATCTACTGACTCTTCTTGGACTTCGCCTCTTCCTGTGGCACAAATCTCTTCCGAACGGCCTTGACCATCTGACTGAACCAGTAAAAGTTCAATAGGCTCAACGCCGTGTTTCCAACTAGGTAAACGCTGACCAGCCACATGGGCAAGTCAGTAAGCTCGCAGCTCACAGGTCCACCATAGCTTCTACCGCTCGCGTTGCGGCCACACATGTCGTCGTCCAACAGCGAGTTCATGAGGCTATTGGGGGGCGTTGTCACCGCCTTGTAGATGTCCGAGTAGATCAGAATCGACTGGTAGGTTCCCCATACGATGCGGCAGGCAAAGAACGTGAAGAGCAGAGCAATGCCGTTGTACATCTGGAGCTTCGACCCGGTAAGGCCCAGCTTGTCACAGAACCAGTGGATGTTGAGAAAAGGCGTAGATAGCTCATACAGAACAAAGGACAAACCGTAGTAGTTGCCAAATGGTTTCTGGAGAATGTTAGTTCCAGTCGCTCCAAGTAGCTGTCAAGCTTACAAATCCGATACAAGTCACAGCCAAAGCACCGATGGCGTGTACCAGGGCGCTGACGCCGCAGACTGACATGTACTGTATGGAAACCTGTAAATCCCACAGGAAGTATCCAGCCGCAAATCCCTGCACCATGCCGGTGGCTGGCGTGTAGCCCCACAGCCTGCCGACCCAGTTCATCTGCTTCCTCTCGGGGTCGGAGAAGATAACGTAGAGAGCAGCGGTGTTTATGAAAAGTGCTTGTATCATGGACACCCAGTGGATATCCCAGTTCAGTCGTGTGCGCTTGTTAAATCCAGCATATGTCTTGGGGCAAACTAGTCGCGAGATGGCGGGTGAAAGGACGTAGAGTACGAAGTGGTAGGCCAGAAAGCCCAGCAGCACCTCGTGGACATGGTAGGGTAGTGTTTTCAAGTATAGATGATCGGCCAGGGGCTGACTGAGCTGCACGAGCAGCGTCGGTGGAGGGAGCGGATCCCGCATGGTGGTGAGAATGGGAGGGACAGAGGCGGACATGGGTATCGTGCAGGAAGAAGAAGAAGTGATCAGAAATGGCGCCCGATTACGACGGCAGCCACATCTTTATAATACGACTCTCGACCTGACATGTGTTGCAGCGGCTGACCCCGGCGCAAAGGTTCTCGTGAGTTTGAGGTGGACTGGAAACGTAGAGTGCCCCGCAAGCTCGACACTAAGCGAGGCCCGATCCAGAGAGCAAGTCGGGCGGCCATCGCGGATTGAGCACCTCTCGATCAACAAAAACGCGCACCACCACTACCTGACCATCATCTGCTCTGTCAGCACCTGCATACCCAAACGAGGCCCGCTACATCTCGCCAAGCGCTGTGTAGGTCTATCCGCGCCCTCCGAGATGGCGGTTCAAGGGCATGCCCTGTCGAAAGACTAACGCCCCGGCTCAAACAGCGGCCTTGACCAGTGTCCCTCTGGCCATCCCTCTTTGAAACCTTACGCTCTTCACACCGGTGCCTGTGGGGAAAACTTCTGACGACTCTCGGTGCCTGTCTACGAGCGCGTCGCCGCTCAACTCACCGCCCGATTCTGCCGTCGCCAAACATCGCAAGCTCTCAGCAGTCTTGTTGCGCCGGGGAATTCTTACCGTCACAGCCACCACCCACTTGCTCCGCTGTACCCGCACGTGCTTTGGAGGAGCCGAACATCCCATCGGAGTCGCGTAACTGAGCCGCGGCGTTTGCCTTCTAGGACAGGCCACGGAGCTTTCCAGGGTCGATTCCAAGACAAGCTCGTTGCGTCCGTACACGGTAGCACAGCGTACAACTTGCGGGCTCGCTCAAGTTATTTGCGCTTTAGCCGAGTTCAAAACCCTGACCGTGGGCTTTCTGGACCGCCCAGTACGCGTCAATCATGACTCACGAAGTCGTCGACAACCCTCTCAACGAGGCTGAGCTTACTGCTGAGACGCCGTTGAACAACCAGACTGACCCTGCCAGCAAGAAGCGCAAAGGTGGCCAAGCCAACGATGTCAGTACATGTTGCTCTCACATACCAGATGGCAGCACGCTAACAATGCCACGCAGGCCAACAAGAAGCCAAAGGTGCAAGAGAACCGCGCAATCTACGTGACCAACCTACCCCGCGACACCAACGAGCATGAGATCGAGGACGAGTTCAAAAAGTACGGCATCATCGACCAGGGCGCCGACGGTAACAAGCGCATCAAGATGTACAAGGACGACGAGGGCAACTTCAACGGCGAGGCGCTGATTGTCTACTTCCGCAAGGACTCTGTGGAGCTGGCGATCCGCATGATGGACGACTACTACTTCCGGATTGAGGAGCAGTCGCAGGGCACCATCCACGTCAAGGAGGCCGACTTTTCGTACAAGAAGCACAAGGACGGCGACGAGATTGCGTCGAAGCTGACGCGCAAGGACAAGAAGGCATCGGAGCGGACACGCGCCGAGCTGAACCGGTGGGTGCTGTCTTGATACCTATCTATACATATACGTGGCACGTGCTTACCATGCGCTCAGCAAACTAGCAGAATGGTCCGACAACGAAGAAGAAGTCGCCGAGACGTTTGCACCCAAGAAGAATAAATGGGCCAAAGTGTGCATAATCAAGCACGCCTTTACGCTAGCGGAGCTCGACGAAGACGACGCAGCGATTCTCGAAATCAAAGAGGACATGCGCGACGAGGCCGAGACGTTTGGGCCCGTCACAAACGTGACGCTCTACGATAAGGAGCCCGAGGGCATCCTAACGGTACGCTTCCGCGAGTTTGACGACGCCGAAAAGTTCCGCGCCGCTATCCATGGGCGCCATTTTGCAAAGCGCGTACTCGAGGTTACGCTGGCTGAGGACAAGCCGCGGTTCAGGAAGAGCGCAAAGGCAGAGGAGCCGGATAGTGAGGACGAGGAGCGCTTGGAGCGGCTGGCGAGGGGTTAGCTGGTGATGGCTAGCGCATGGTGTTCGTCGTCGTCGGTGTCGTCGATTCTGATACCCAAGGGATGGGGGGATGGGCTGTCTCTGTCGTGCTCTCTCGTGCCGTGCCGGGTTGGCAAGGGAGGGAAGGTGTGGGCGAGGTCAACAGGATTGCGTCCGAGTGTGTGTGAAGGATGGTGATTCTGTCTAGCATTCTAGCAATCCGTTACAAGCAAGCAAGCGCCCACGAGTACGAATCTGCTTTCATGTCTCGGTGCTGCATACTTACCTGATTTGATGTTTCAGGGGCTGACGTGGCTCAGCCAACACGGCATGCAGCGGACAACATTGTCACGTCCAAAAGAGTTTGGCAATTGAATATCAATTTGAATTTTGATTGTGATTGATTAGTCTCTCGAATCTATCAGACTATGAAAGAAGTGCATCGAATTAAAACGATGAAGAAGGTGACATGTACAAGAAAATGCCTTGAAATCAGGCCATTCGAAGAAGAAAGCTCAAGTGAGCGCACAATTGGTATCGGTAGCAGCACCCAGAACGCCAGTAAGCACGAAGCCCTTAGTCATCGACTATCGTCGCGAGCAGCACTTAGAGGGCCAAGGCGGCGAGAGCGAAGGCGGCACCGAAGACGCTGGCGCCGAGCGTGGCAGCGGCGCCAGTGAACTCGGTGGGAGCAGGGCCGGTGGAGCTAGGAGCAACTGGGGTAGGGGCAGCAGTGCCGGTGGGGAGGGTAGTGTTGTAGTGGCCGCCTTCGGTGGGGTAAGGAACACCGGTGGAAACGCTGCTGGGGAGGGGGGTGGCCGAAGGGTAGGGCTCGTAGGGCTCGTAGGGCTGCTCGGGCTGCTCTGGGGCCTCGACACGGGTGAAGTTGGCGCAGGCAATGCGCGTCTTGTTGGAGAGGTGGACGACGACCGACAGGTCTCCAAAGTAGGAGGGGTCGCTGGGGTCGGTCGACGAGTAGGGGTCGACGTACTCCTGGGACCACTTCTGGGTAGTGATGTTGCCGAACTTTCCGCTCAGGTCGCCGGTCTGGCACGTCTCGGGCTTGGAGGCATCGCAGATGGGGACCTCGCCACGGACGTAGGGGTCGATGTGGGCACCGGCGCCCGTGCAGTTGCCGTCAGAAGGAACAGGCTTTGCGTGCAGGTGGTACATGAAGGGGCCACCCTCGGCAGGAAGACCAGAGATGGAGACGGTAAACTTGACGCCGGGGCCGTCGTTGTTGGTGGTGGCAACGACGGAGCCGCGGACGGTACGCTCGGCCTGCTCAGGCAGGGTAGCGACGTAGGAAGCGCCGGCGGGGTTGTCGCTGACGACGGGGGCAACAGTCGAGGACTGAGCAGCAACGGCCGAAGCGGCGGCAATGACAGAGAGGAGCTGGACACGCATTTTGGTGGATTGAGAAAGCGAAGAAGAACTGCGGTTGTTGTTTAGTGATTGTAGGTAGCAGTAAGCAAAGCAAGGGAGAAGCGAGTGTGCGCGTGCCTGTGAGTGTGGGGTATGGAGTGAAGGATGGGGAGTGGGGAGCAGGTGATAAATAGAGCCGGTCCTAGGCGGGGGGTCTGATTGGAAGGGCAGGTGAAGGGCGGGTCATACCTGTTGTGGATTGACGTCAAGTCTGTGTGGTGAATGGCAGGAGCAAGTGACGGCTTTGAGCGACTGGAATGGAAGCTGGGTCAAGATGGCGAGAAGCGACCGGTGGAGAGAAGAAGAAGAAGAAGAAGAAGAAGAAGAGGCGGATGTTGTTGGATGTTCGCCATGGCGGGCGCGTAAGACGACTATATAGCAATGCGTCTGCTGGGGAGCTGGGGCGGGAGGTTGGGCTGGTCAGTGACACAGGCGCAGGTGCAGTGACGGAGCCAAGAGTGCCGCAGACGCCACAAGCCCGACGCAAGCGAACTGTCAGTGAATCACTTTTTCCGGAAGGGATGGCTGCGATTGGCAGGCCGGGTAGGCGGCGGGGAGCTAGGCGGGCTTGAATTAGATGGCAGATTGGAGGGAGTGGATGGGTGCGTCCTGTTCGGGCGCCGAGTGTGTAAGCTTTGGCAGACGTGTTTTGAAACGCCTAGATTGTTTGACGCCACGCAGCCAATCAACAGGGCGCCCCCCTCAGGCACGGCGGCGCAGAGCAGGCCAATCGATGCGGGCAGACGCACACCGTCTGACGCGGGGTGACGGACATGGAGGCGGTGATGGTTGTGGTGCTGGTGGTGGTGCTGGGGCTGCTGGGGCTGGTGGCGGCGAGGCTGGGAGACGCTGGTCTGCGCAGATGCGGGCGCCTAGGTACAGGTACAGACAGGTGCAGGTATACGCTGCACCCCAAGGCGTCCCGCCGACGGCCATCGCCAACTGCCCTCCTCGATCCTTCTCGCGCCTTGCCCACGTCGTCGGTGTTGGCGCTGGTGCTGGGCTGCGTGTGCTGCTAGGCGATCCTAATTTAGCCCCCGGGGCCCACTGCCCTTGGCTTGTTTGGCTGTGCCTTTGCCTTTGGCTTTACCTTTGGCTTTACCTTTACCTTTGGCGTGCAGGGACCGACTGTTTCCATCGGTCCCAAAAAAGACCAAACAAACCTCAACCCACTCGTCTCACTCTCGCCCTCACCCTCTGCATTCCAAACCGCCGCCGTCCTGCCTCGCCACTGTCGCAGCCGTTGCTGAGCCACGCTGCAAATCACCCGGGAACCACTCTCGACCGCATGCCTCAATCGAGCCTGGCCCCGTATGACATGCGTCCTGGGTCGCAGGGGCACGCCTCTACGTGCGGCACAGACAATCTACCTCCATTTCCGCGCCGCCTTGGTCCAACCGATTTTTTTAATTGCCCTCTTGCCCGTCGACACACAGAGCTGTCATTGTGCAGTCAATCAGCAAGCAAGCAAGCCGTCGTGTTGCTTGCAGCAAATCTCCCTCGTCGCATTCCTCCCGTGCCCTGCCTGTATGTACCCCCCACCACGTCGAGGCTGAAAACGTCGTCGGTTGGACAAATACCCGTCGGTGTTCCTCGCAGACCCGGTGGCGGCACACAAACTCCATCGTTTCCACCAAGCCAACAAGGCTTGGTAGCCGCATGTAAAAATAATCCTTCTCTTGGTGCTGGAGTCCCGTTTTGTCCTCACTGCGAGGCCGCTCCACGCCCGCACCTTTCCCTAGCTTGCCTGCTATCTGCAACGTTGGTTTCGTGACCTTTCTTCAACTCCACTCTTCGGTGCCGGGCGTGCCGGCCAAAAACAACATCATGGCCGATCCCGGGAAGCGTACGTAGATAGGTAGGTGCTGCTGTAGCGGGTTAATTATTGGTGTGCAGTGTCTGGATGCAGATATCGGAGGCGGCGGCTTGGACGGAACACGGTGGGATTCTCGCTGCTGTTAAACAAAGTCAGGTCTGGTCGTGACACAGGGCCGAGTGGGAAACGCTCTCAAATGTGCTCAGTCTTGGTTGGATGCACGAGTCAACAATCCAAACACTCTACTCTTGCCTTCAACACTCAACCACAGCGTCACGTTAAAACGTCAAGATTCATCCAGATATCTACATCAACTCGCGAGTGCGCTCCTCACTCTCCCTGATCCACCCATCAAGCTTCTTCCTATCTCTCGGCTTAAATCCAACCTTGAAGTACTTGGGCTCCATGGTCAGACTCGTCGGGATAGAATTGGCCTCCAAGCAATCCATAACCGGCTCGTCCCTCGGATCCACCGGCGGCGTAAACTCGAACGCCGAAACCAGCCTCACAAACGCAGTATACAGCTCGCGGTTCGCAAGGTGCGAGCCAACGCACATGCGTGACCCAGCCCCGTACCCGTAGTGCGGCGTGCCCGCGCCGTCGGGCACGTCGAGGTACCGCTCTGGGTCGAACTTCATCGGGTTGCTAAAGTGCGCGTCGTCGTAGTCGGCCGCGTACGCGTTCATGTAAAAGGTCGTGCCTGCCGGTATCACGACGCCGTTCCACTCAATCGGCTTAATAGACACGCGCGGCAGGCAGATGGGGATGACGGTCCAGTACCGCAGAATCTCCTTGTACAGCGCCGTGATGTAGGGTACTTTTTCCTCGTGCAGGCACCGCTCCCAGGCGTCGCCGTCCGGGTACACTTTCATGATTTCGTCGTAGGCCCGCTTCTGGATCTTTTGGCCCTCGGGCGTCGCCAGGTACGCGATGCCCATGATCAGGTTGCCGGGGACTGTGTCGAGTCCCGCGGATACCATCGTCAGGCAGATTGATTTAATCTCGGCTGGGTCTGGTCAGCGGCTGCTCCGGTTCGTGAAAAGACGTCAAACCACACACATACCTCTACTCAGCTTCGCATCGGGATCCTTAATGATATTGCCAGTAATGCATGGCTTGTCGGTCCCGTTCGCAATCTTCTCTTCCAGCGTGGCAAGCAGTCGGTCCATGTACACATCTCTCCGCTTCCTAAACATATTCGCCTCGTTGCTCTGCTGGGGGAAGAGTCGCAGCAGCGGAACATAGTCCTGCCAGTTATTGCTCGTTGACCGGAAATTACCCACTCCACGCTCGACATCCACAATCTCCTTCAGCAGCGGCGCGTCCTTGTTTCCATCAATCCGGTATCCGTAGTTTAGCGTCAGGCTCGTGTTCAGCGCATACCGCTGCCAGTAAGCCCGGGGGTCGAGGTCGAGCTCTCCGCCCTTGCTGTCGCTGAGAAGCTCCTTGATGGACACGGTCGACTCGAGATCAATGAGCGGCATGTACGACTGCACGGCCGGGCGATTCAGCGCAGTAGCAGCAGCCTTGCGGCGGTTCTTGCACGACTCATCCCACGGCGAGGTCCCGATTGTAAAGCCTTGCGACGACGAAACCACCTTGTGGAACGTGTGCAGCATGGGTCGAGAGATGAGCGCAGACTGGTTCGTGATCCACAGATGGCGAACCGACTCGAAGCTATTGGCAAACACGATTCTCTACATTCTCACATCAGCCGCCGTCGTCGCCGCCTCAAAGGGATCCCGTCGCGCCACCAGACGCCTTTGCTTACCCTGTTGCCCATGCGCACCTGGAATACAGGCCCGTACTTCTTCGCCCACCCCTGCGCTACCTTTGCGTGGTTGGTGCCGAGCTCATACAGGCTTCCGAAGAGCGGGAGTCCGGGCACTTCGGGGAGGCCTTTGATCTTGGGCGTGTCGGTCCCGTACAGGACGCGGTAGAGCACAATGGACAGGACGATGGCGCCCGCGACGTAGATGGGGATCGACATGGTGCTGCAGACAAGTAGACCTGGTAGGGGAGGAAGACCAGGCTTGACACTCGGGACGGCTGAGAGGGAACCGCACTTATAGGTAGTAGGTGCTATTCTATCAAGGCCCACGCGCTGCCGTGGTGGAGCCAACGGCGTCACCCGTCATCCGATGCCGTCTCCGCAAGATTGACCGCTGCTTCGTCGGCTACCACATCCGGCTCTTGTTGCAGAGCAGAGCGGAGTACTGCATTAGCTTCGAGTTTGCTGTGCCAAAACAAAGGCCGAGCTGCGGAATTGCACCGTAGGTTTCAAGGTTAGAGGTCTAGCGTGGTGCGGGGTGTTGTCCTGGGCTTGACTTCTGGGGTTGTGGGGTAGAGTGGGGGGGCTCGGTGCGGAATGCTTCCTCAACACCCTGGGCTCCTGGCTGTGCATCTGTCGTCACTGAAACTCTGACCGAGCGCTGGTACCCATATATTGTGTGGGTACTTCCATGTTCGATATGCCGAAGAAATCACCCGGCTTTTTGAACCTTTTAAGTCGGATTGATGCAGCATGTTTACATCACTCCAAAGCTCTAACTTCCGCATAAGGAAGCCGTATCACTTGAATCATGCTTTCCTCGCATACCATGCTAAGCAAAATCCAGCTCCAGAGCAGGCTCAATCCGCCCAACACACTCGCCGAAGCCAACCAGGGCTTCTTCGTCCTCTCCGCACACACCCTTGATTGTGACTTCATCGCCGTCCTCCAGGAACGTCCTCATGTCTCCTCCGCTCAATCTGATGGGAGTTTTCCCGTTTTCGCTTTGCTCTAGGAAGCTGCCGTACTCTGATGGCGAAGTCCCGCTGATTGTCCCTGAACCGAGAAGATCGCCTGCCTGGAGATTGCAACCGGTGATGGTGTGGTGTGCCAACATCTGCGGGAAGGACCACACGAGGTTCTGTGCGTTGACTTTCGATACCGTCGTTGAGTGACCGGAAGGTGCTGATGTGAGTTAGCCTGGGTTCAAAAACACAAGGCAGCGGATGACATACTCTTGAGATCGACTTGGAGATTAATGTCGTAGACAGTCTTCTCGCTCTTTTCTCTGAGATATGGCAGCACGTCCGCATCGTTCTCCTGGCCCTTCACCTTAAACGGCTGCAGCGCTTCTGCCAGAACGACCCATGTGCTGATCGTGGTGCCAAAATTTTTTGCGTTGAAGGGCCCCAGAGGTACATACTCCCACGCCTGGATATCTCTCGCTGACCAGTCATTCATGAGAACGACGCCGAACAAGTTGTCCTCTGCCTTCTCAATTGGAACAGGCGTCCCCTGCTCGTTAGAGCTGCACACAAATGCGCCAAGTTCCAGCTCCATATCCAGTTTCTTGCAGGGGCTAAAGGTAGGCACCTTGTTTCCGGCTGTGGGGTTGAGCAGGATTTGGCCGTTTGGCCGACGAATTGGCGTCCCAGATGGCACGACGGACGACGCTCGCCCGTGGTATCCGACGGGCAGATGCTTGTAGTTGGGCTGCAGAGCGTTCTGGGGCCCGCGGAAGATGACGCCGCAGTTATAGGCGTGGTTCATTCCGGCGAAGAAGTCGGTGTAGTCGCCGATCCTGAATGGTAGGTGTTTCTTGACTTGGCTGAGGGGGAGCAGCACCTGCTCTTGCAGGGCCGGGTTGTTCTGCAGCACATCCGGGTATGGCGTGCTATCGGAAAAGACGCTTTGGATATATTTGCGGACCACCGAGTGGACTGGTCGACCAAGTGCTGCAAAGGCATTCAATGAAGGCTGCGAGAAGACAGCCTGGTGGGGCTGGATAGTCGATAGCCCAGAGAAACCATTGTTGGCTGCGAATGCCTCGAGGTCGAGAGCATGGTCTCCAATGGCAACAGCCACTCGTGGGGTTTTGGAAGACTCGGTCGAGATGATGCCGAAGGGGATGTTTGCGAGGGAAAAGTGCGACCCTCGAGGGATGCTGAACCAAGACCGGAGCGAAGTCATGGTGTGTGCGTGTATGTGTTTTGCAGATGACCAAACCAACGCAAGAACGCGGCAAGTACAGAAAAATTGTGGCGTGAGAATCAGGATAACTATCAGACGCTCGAAACAGTCATTCTGGAACGATGAGTGGGTGCTGTTGCGAATCTCGCAGGCGACGCGACGGCTGGTGACGGCGATGGCGGCGGGCCGGGAGCGGGTAGATTCCGCCTCTAGCCAGCAGTGTGGGGTAAAGCCGACGTAGCTTCTCCGCCCGCTCATGCGACGGCTACAGTCCCAGGCGGGCAAGCCGCACATTACCGCGGCCATGACCAAGCACTGGCTTGCCTATGACTATTGTAATACTAAGTGCTGCCCGCGGCATCCGACAACACCCCTCGTAGCTGTATTAAAGTAGCTCACGAAACGAGCAGCAGCTTGAGCTTTGATTTGATCCTCAACTAACCGCTCAGTCCTCACCTCACGTACGTCTCCACCACAATGCCGGTGACAGCGTTCGCATTCAAAGAGAAATACCGGTACCAGAATGGCTTCAATTCGTACCACGAGTAAGCAGCAAGAGACGCGACTGGAAAGCAGCCCCACTCACGATCCACCAGGACTGAGGCTGTAGAAGGCGCCCTGCCAATCGCCGCCAATTCGCCTCAAAAGCCGCCTCTAGGCCTCTACGCCGAGAAGCTGTCCGGCACAGCCTTCACAGCCCCCCGCCACGAGAACCAGCAATCATGGCTGTATCGCATCTTGCCATCATGCGGCCACAGCAACTTTGAGGCGCGCGAGTCGACGACGTACAACACGAACCCAGAGAACAAGCCGTGGGAGAAGATTCACTTCATCCCCAACCAGCTGCGATGGGACCCCTTCGATCTCGACGAGACTGTTGACTGGGTGCACTCGCTGCATCTGGTCGCCGGAGCCGGCGATCCCACAATGAAGAGCGGCGTCGGATACTTCATCTACGCGGCTGGCAAAGACATGGCGCCCAACGAAGCCTTCTACTCTGCTGACGGTGACTTCCTGATTGTTCCACAGCACGGCGTGCTCGACATCCAGACCGAACTCGGCCGCCTCGTTGTGCGGCCCAATGAAATCTGCGTAATTCCTCGTGGCATCCGGTACCGAGTGACGCTTCCCGACGGCCCTGTGCGCGGATACATCCTCGAGCTGTACGAGGGCCACTTCCAGCTGCCCGAGCTGGGTCCCATCGGATCCAACTGCCTGGCCAACGCGCGAGACTTCCAAGCTCCCGTGGCCGACTTTGACGAAGACACAAACTCGGAGTGGCACATTCTCGCAAAGTTTGCCGGCCACTTGTACGCGGCCAAGCAGCCGCAGACACCGTTCGACGTAGTCGCCTGGCACGGGCTATACTACCCGTACAAGTACGACCTCGGGCGCTACAACACCATGGGCAGCGTGTCGTATGACCACCCGGACCCGTCCATCTACACGGTGCTGACGTGCCAGTCGGCGCAGCCTGGCACAGCCATTGCCGACTTTGTCATCTTCCCGCCGCGGTGGCTGGTGGCCGAAGACACGTTCCGCCCGCCGTGGTACCACCGCAACACCATGTCGGAGTTTATGGGCCTGATTGGCGGGCAGTATGACGCAAAGACGGGCGGCGGTTTCCAGCCTGCGGGCGCGTCGCTACACAATGTCATGTCTGGCCACGGGCCAGACGCCAGCACGCACCAGAAGGCGTCCAACGCCGAGCTGCAACCGCACAAGGTGGGCGAGGGCAGCATGGCCTTCATGTTCGAGAGCTGTCTGATGATTGGTGTGACGGACTGGGGGCTGAAGAAGTGCCAGAAGATCCAGGACGATTACAACGCTGAGAGCTGGGAGCCGCTCAAGCCGCACTTCAAGATGTCCGGGTCTGGCAAGATTGATAACCGCGTGAGTCCCAAGGTGGATGCGGTCGAGGGCGACGGGGCACAGGTGCCGCACTACACATAGTCGATGCGTGGTTGGTTTTTAGTTGTCGGTTCGTCGTAATTGGTTAGTTAATAACTACACAAAAACTCAAGTCGTTTGGTCACATTGCGTAGAGCAACTTGTCTGAATGGAACCGAGTGTCTGTAGATGGTATTCAAATTCGAGGAAGACGAGCAACGCCTGGCTATGCTGAGGCCCAGATTGAGCAATAATAAGATACAAGGAGAAAGATGATACATTTTGGGACAGACAGACTCGACATGGCGAGGATGATGGAAATGCCCTCGTTTGCAATCGCAACACCTCCCAAAGGGCCCGTCTACTCGTCATCTTCGTCATCGTCGACGACACGTCTCCGCTTGGTGCGGCTGACAACGACTTCATCGTCATCGTCGTCGTCGTTGTTGCCGCCCCGGTGCCTCTTGGGGCTGGCCATGATGCCCTCGTCGAGGTCGTCGTCGTCGTCGACAATCTCGGGCTCCTCGTCGCTGGCGGCAATGAAGTCGTCCTCCTCGTCGTAGTCGTCCTCGCGCGTCTTGCCGGACCCGCGGCCGTAGTCCTCGTCATCGCTCCAGTCGCGGCGCAGACCCGTCTTGGCGCGTGGCTTCCGGGGCCGCGAGGCGCCGTCGTCGTCTTCCAGGTCGCCGATACTGAGGCCGGCTGTACGGACGCCGGAGCGGCCCATGGTGCGGTTTGCGCGCTCGGCCTGGCGCGCCTCGTGCTTCTCGCGGGCGCGGGCCTGCCTCTGGCGCTCCTTGAAGGTGGCCTCCTCGCGCTGCCGGCGCAGGTCGGGGTCCTCGTTGACGTCGACAAAGGAGATGGCCTGATCGGCCTCGTCGCGGCCGCGGGTGGCAGCAGCGGCGAGATCGTTCTGCAGCTTCTCAAGGGCAGCATCCTTGAGGTTGGCGGCGGGGACGACGCTGAGGGCAGTGGTGAACTTGTTGGTGACACGCATAACGTTTGCCTCCTCATAGGGGGCGACGAGGTATGTGTAACTCTCCTTCTCAGCGCGCTGCTTGGCGGAGCGGTCGCGGGCGACGGCGCTCGGGGTGGGGATGCGGGGGTTGACGAGCGGGGGCGCGAGCGTGTTGGCGTCAATGTCGAACTGGGTGGTGGGGTCGTTTGCCATCTGGAGGGTGAAGGAGCCGTCGGACCAGCGCAGGACGCGGGCATTGGACTGCAGCTCGGCGTGGTTCGAGGGCGAGCGGCGCCAGCGAATCGTCGACAGGGCCGTGTCGTAGGGGGAGAAGTGCTCCGAGGCGGCGAACTTGGAGTGGTGGTCGGTCGTCGGAGGCTGGAACGAGGCGTGGGAGAAGGCCGAGGGCTCAAAGGAGAGGAAGCGCGGGACCTTTAGCAGGTACAGCTCGCCGTCCGAGGGCTCGGGGACGGCGTGGCGCGCAATGTCGGCGTCCATGAAGGCGAGCGTCTGCTGCTCCTGCTCGTACTCGACGGCGTCATGGGGGCGCGCGCGGTCGTTGCGGCCCTCGTCGTCGCCCGAGTCGAGCTCGTCGTCGTCGAGCTTGCGCTGGAGGCTGGACGAGGTGGTTAGCGGGCGCCGGGGCGTGTGGTCTGGTCCAGGGCACACTCACGCGGGGGGCTCATCGTCGCCGTCGCCGCCGTCGCCAAAGAGGTCGTCATCGTCGTCGTTGTCGTCGTCGCCAAGGCCAACGTCCTCAACCGTGTCGCGCGGCGTGTCGCCCTGCTCGCTCGCCGGGGCCGCGGGCTGGTTGGCGATGTCGTCGTCCGAGGCGTGGGCGTCGGACATGGCTGGGTTTTGTTGCGCAGCGCGGGCGTGGTGGATGTGCGGGGGCGTGGGCCAGCGGTCGAGAGGCAATGGCGTGGGCGTGGGCGGGCGCGTCGGCGTGGGCGTGGGCGTCTGGCAGTGCAGGCAGAGGGTCTGAAGTCGACAGCTTCGCGCGTCTGGCCGCCCACCGCTTGCCCAATGCGGCTCGCGTCCCCCATCGTCTACCCATCACACCCCCGTCTGCCATCTGCCATCTATCTGCCCTCTGCCCTCACCAACAACGCCCGCTCGCTCTCTTTCTCCCTCGCTCCCTCTCTTCACTCCACATACGCCCGCTGTCCCCTCACCCCAGCCAAGAGCCCGCCAAATACCTCCACCCGCCCGCCCGCCGCCGCCACCGCCGCCATGGCTTCTTTCTTCTCCAGCGTGTGAGTGCTTGGCGCCCGCTCCCTCCCAAAATGCTCCCCGTATGCCTCCCGAGCTCGGGGCTCGCATGCTCGCATCTGTTTCTGGTCCCTGCACGTCGTTTCACTCTGCTCTCCCCGCTCGCCTTATCTCTCCTCTCTCCTCTTCACTCTCTCGCTGTCCCCATCCCCTGGCTCAGCCTGCTTCCCCCTCGCTCCCTTGCTCAACCCACACCCCTCTGACTTTCACCCTCCAGACGCCAGGGTCTGGCTGGCCGGTCCAACAAGAGCAACCAGCAGCAGCCCTCGTCGCAGCAGCAGCAGCCTCACCTCCAGGGCAAAAGCGGAACCCCCCCTCCCACCGCCCAGTACTCGCAGTCTCCCACCTCCCACCAGGGCCCCGCCATGTCGCCCATGCCACACTCGCCCGCCATGTCGTCGTCCATGTCCTTCGATGCCGCAGACGGCGCTGCCTCGTCGGGCTCGCGCAGGCCGCCCTTCTTCTTCCGCGAGGAGTACTCGAACCTCATCGTCAAGGGCAACTTCATGACACTGGCCGCCAAGCCCAAGCTCGTCGAGGAGGGCGAGTGGCTGGCCCACCAGGGTACGTCCTGCCCACGCCCACCTTCTCACCCACGTCCAGTGCTGACCATGTGACCAGTCGTCGAGCAGTACCGTCTGCTTGAGCAGATGATCGAGGTCATCAAGGTCATCGACGACCGCACAGGCAAGCCCATCTGCAACCCCGACATCTGCCCTACCATGTCGGCAAGCGGGTAAGTTCCATGCGCCTCGACTGCCCCTACCACTGCCATAACCACCCCTAACACAATTGCAGCCACACGTACACCTGGCTCGACAATAACAAGAAGCCCATCAAGATCCCCGCCATCCAATACATCAACCTTGTCCAGAAGTGGATTGTTGGCAAGATCAACGACTCCAACATCTTCCCCACAGACACCACATCCGTAACCCTCGCCGCACCTACCTATGCCTCGGGCTCGCTGACCCCTGGAACTCAGACCCCCCAGCCCCTGGGTGCCACAAACCTCAATGCGCCGCTGAACCAGCTCGCTGGCCGCGAATGGCTCGGCAAGTCGTCCGGCTTCCCCGAGACATTCGAGTCAGATATCAAGAGCATCTACCGCCAGATGATGCGCTGCTACGCCCACATCTACCACGGCCACTGGCTGGAGCCTTTCTGGAACGTCAACGCCTACAAGGAGCTCAACACGTGCTTCATCCACTTCATCAACGTCGGCCGTCTGTTCAACCTCATTGGCGACAAGGAGATTGAGCCCATGCAGCCCCTCATTGAGCTGTGGACGGAGAAGGGCCTGCTTCCCGTCCCTCCACAGAGAGAGCCTGCTCCCGCGGCGGCTTGAGGTTGACGTCCACGTTGATCTTGGTCTTGGTTGCGTTGCCTGGCTAAGGGCTGCCGCTTGACTTGGCTGGACTGCGTCGGTGGCGAGTGAGATCCCCCTTTTAGCATAGATAGAGCAACAATTGGCATGCACAAACCGGCGTTCAAGGATCCACTGGTCTTTTTGTTTTGATTCGATTTAGTTGGGCGCGACCCGTTCACCTTGCGAGCGAGGGAGATGATGAGAGAGAGAGAGAAAGAGAGAGAGAGAGAGAGACAGAGAGATCGACAGCGAGAGACAGAGCAAAACAAAACAAATCATGACATGACCTCACCCACCTAATCCCCCACCACATCTCCCTGCATGCTGCCTCGTAACGTAACCTCAGCAATGCATACGATGACGCCACATCATCACGTGATGACTTTCAGCCACCCAGGCAGCCAGGCCTGCCCTTGCTTGTTTGCTCAGAAGACCCTCCTTTTCTTTTCCGAAAAAAGACCCCTCCATCTCGCAAAGCCAAAGTACGGGGCAGAGGGGGGGACAAACGAGGGGAAACAAGAAACATGTAGGTAGGTAGCCAACGCTCCTCTAATCACATCACTACGAAACACCAAGCACCTCATCATTATCATCGTCGTTGTACGTAGTCCCACTCTTCGTCATGGTCATGCCCGTCGTATAGTTACGCTTATAGTAGATGAGGCTCAAATTGGATAGTAACACGTAAAGTAACCAGAGAGACGGTTCCCGTTTACACCACCAACGCTCCGTGAGACGCAGAATCATGGCATTTCACTCAAACTCCAATGGTGAAAAGGAAATCTGTCCGCTCCACCACCAATTCGTTAAACATCAATGCCCCCGCTTCCTCGGCCTGGCACTGCGAAGCCCATGGCTGCCGTCAGCCATGGGAGAGATATCGTTTTTGCTGTCTGGGCTCGCAGACGTTGACAACGGCCCGTCGCTACCGACTTCTGGGCGCCAACCACCTTAGTTGTGGCCCGCCTTGCGGAGCGAGTTGCTCAGCCACTCGAGACCCTCGTACAGACCGTCACCGGACGTCGCGCAAGTCGACTGGATGTACTGTTCAAATCGTTAGCGCCATGGCACCCCTTTTTTGCACGTAGCGCATCAACATACCCAGGCACGTTGTCGGAGGCTGTGAAGGCCAAGCTTGTCAGTGATCTCAGCAGCGTTCATGGCGTTCTAAAGCGTTATGTCAGCGGTGTGTTGTCTCCAAGTCTGCGGCAAGTCATGTGCTTACGGGCAGATCCTGCTTGTTGGCAAAGACCAGAAGGAGAGCGTCGCGCAGCTCGTCCTCGTTCAGCATGCGCTGGAGCTCCTCGCGCGCCTCAACGACACGGTCGCGATCGTTGCTGTCGACGACGAAGATGATACCCTGGGTGTTCTGGAAGTAGTGCCTCCAGAGAGGACGGATCTTGTCCTGACCACCGACATCCCACACGGTGAACGAGATGTTCTTGTACTCGACGGTCTCGACGTTGAAACCTGCCATGTCGGTCAGCGCTCCACTCACGGCCGCGACTGTGCGGGGCGCAACGAACCAATAGTGGGGATGGTGGTGACGATTTCACCAAGCTTGAGCTTGTACAGAATTGTCGTCTTTCCGGCAGCGTCCAAACCGACCATCAGAATGCGCATCTCCTTCTTTCCCCATAGCTTGTCGAACAACTTCGAGAATGTAAGACCCATGTTGGCGGTGGGGTGTGTGGGGTGTTGGGAAGGGGGTGGGTGTATGAGGCAGTCTCGAACCTGGGGCGCACAGTTAGAACAGTCGACGAGGGCAGCGGGAGAGAGTCTCGTGGGACAGGCGGGCGGGCATCGGGCATCGCGTAGGAAGGGCGTGGTGGGCGCAGGCCGAGCAGGGCGCCTGGCAGTGCCCGGTCGAGCGAAGTGAGCGCCGCAGCGGCTGGCGTTCGCCACGAGGGCTCCAGAGGGCCGGCAACGACGGGGTGGGGCGGCGACGGTGACTTACGGACGATGTTCAAGAGAGCCTGGGCGTGCTGGAGATGGTGTGAATGGGTGGAGGGTGCAGTCTAATTGATGCACGGAGAGGGCTGGAGAAGAGACGTGTGGACTTGGAGCGGCAAGTGTGCTTGGATCGTTTCCTGGCAAGTGCAGCAAGTGCCACCTTCACGTGACGAGTATCTATCGTTCCGCGCTTATCGAGTCCCTCGCAAGAGTTGCGGTGTAAGTGATGGGCCTGGTTTTGGCGCGCCTTTGTTTCGCGCTCCTTTTATGTCCGGCTCTAAACCTTCTTGACACGTTGTGCTCCCCCTTGGAGGTGCGCTCGACTACAGGCAGCCATCTGCGGCGGGCGATCGCTTTAGCTGCCCCAGTTTCCCACCGGCGCATTGCGTGTTGAGAGGCCCACAGCTGTCCCGCTATTGGCCCCGTCGAGGCCTTGACAAGACGGCACTCGACGGCAGTCCACATCCACAGCACTCTGCAGCACTCGACAGCTCTGGCCAGCGCGATCCACACTGTGCCCAGGATTGCATACGTCTGAACATCCAGTCTTGTTCAGGCACGATGTCCCGCGGCTTACCGCCAACTGACTGACGTGGTGTCACCGGGTCAGCCTGTGCTAAAGCTACTACCGCGCTGACAAGGACGGCGGCGGCGGCACAGGCATCAGCAAAACCGCAAAACATCAAACAGCATAGTTACGTTCATGGTTATCCAATATAGACAAAGAACACTCTAACCTTGGTACATCTGCCGCTGCCACATATGTGTTTGGAACATGTCACATGTGATTGAAAACTCTAAGTTTGAGCTGAACAGCCAAAGACCTCCTAGCAGACACGTCGAGCAAAATCTACACCTCACTCTGCAAATACGGCGTCACAGTTATACATACCCGCTCGTCCCAAGCCTTACCAGACGCATCGTACTGTCCAAACGCCTGTCACGCCATGACGTCGTCGCTCCTGCAATGCGCATGTACGCCCAACCATAATTTTGATACAAGGGCAAGGCTAAACAAAACCAACAAGGAAGGCAGACGCCCACCCGCAAAAGAATGGAAAAGGGTGTCTCTAAATGTCTGTAACCATGGCGTGATCGTCCACTCGCTGCTCGTTCACAATCCCGAGCAGACGTGCATACGGAACTGTGATGCGTTGGAGATCGCGGTGTTTTCCTGTCCAAACATTAGCTTGCTCCTAGATATAGCTGGCATCACTCGACTTACCAAGTATCAATACAACCTCCCTCAATAGATCCTCCTTCTTCCAACCGCAGATGTACTCGTCTGGCTTCTCTTCTTGCTTGCCCTCGTCGTCCTCTTCCGCAACAAGATCGCCCGTCAGACTGCGGAGGAGTTCTTCAATCTTACCCTTCAAGCCCTCTGCACCGAGGCGCTTGACGTACATGGAGAGATAGATCTTGAACTCCTCTCGTGCACCCAAAGTTTTGGCAGCAGCAACTCGGTTCTCCAAATGCGCAACGCTGACGCAGCTTTCAAACGTCTCATAGCCCTCTGCGGAAATCAAGGCCTTGATAAGGCGTTGCAAATAGAAGGCTCGACCTTGTAGCAGAAACTGACTTGTTGTGTTGCGCTCGAGTGATGGAATAATACCCGCAGATATGTTCTCGACAGAGACCTGGTCGTCTTTCTCCTTTGGTGTGTCTTTGTTCTCGGAAGATCTTATGTTTCCAACAGACGAGTCTGCAGTATTCCAATATTGACTGCCGACTGCCCACCAGGGCTCTGAGATCCGTTGCCAGATGTACATGTTCGGGTTATATGTGTAGCCATCACCATTAGACATGGCAACAACAATTCGACCTTCTGAGTTGAGGCGTGCGAAGACAATGCCGGGGGATTTGGTGAGATGAGGACCTTGGGTGTGTGCTGCAATATCCAGGATTGGTGCAACCGATATAGGCGGGTGAGGTGAAGACATGGTCTTAAGGTTCCATACGTGACACGTGCCGATTGCTGAGATGCACATTAGCCACCAACCACGGCAATCCATGATGACCGGTTGCGACTCGAGTATCATGGCGTTCAGTGTCCGTCGACCTGCTGGTGACCATGCGTAGATAGATCCATCTTCACATGCTGCTGCAAAGAAATTTGTGTTGCCAGTCGCCAACAGAACAGCCTTTGGTAGGTAATCTTGCCAAAGAGCCTGGCCTTTTCTTGTGCAAGTAATCCTCGCAGGATCGTGGTCTTGGAAACGCCCTGTCCGAGACGGTCCAGTGGCATTTCGAGCTTCTAATATGACGTTGTCCGCAATCTCTGCTTTGCCGGTGCTGGCGTCAACTCCATTCTGCTGAGGTGGCCCACTGCCATCCATGGTCCGGACAATGACGCTTCTGAGCTTCGGAACAGCGAGTCGTACCTGGCTGACGCTCAACGAGGGGTTAATTATAGCTGGTCGCAACACCTTCGAAGGCTCTGTTGATTCGCCGCTTTTAGACGCAGCAGCAGGTGGAACAAGACCATCCTCCTTGTTTAGCACAACGGCTGCACCGCCCGGTCGAACAGTCGCAGCCAACCTACGCTCGACTTGTCGGTCTTCGTCGCCCTCGATCTCGGCAAACTTTCGCTTGTTACCGAGAATGATCGATGCTAAGCCCCCCTTGGGAAACCCGTCGTAAGGTTTCGACAAGTCTAGGATGTTGTGGGGGTTGTCGTTTCTGCCGCCTGATGTCGTGGTTGCAGAAATAAGTTGCGTTTGAGGCAAGGAAGATGCGCCGATTCCCGATGATGAGGATACCAGCATTGGCGTGATTCGCTTCTTGCCATCTTTTGTAACGGTGACTCGCTGCTTAAGCTTCTCAACTCTCTGGTCAGGAGGGGGCTCAGTGGGAGCTGGCGGTTGAGCCGGAGCAGTGGTTCCGTTGGTAGCTGCTGCTGCCGGCGATGCACCGTTGGTGCCATTTGTGATCGTCGGAGGTTGCACTGCACCGCCATCGCCCATCAGAGCTCCCATTCGGCCCTGCACACCCTTGAGTTCTCCATTCTTGGCGCTTTCTTCGAGCAAAAGAGCATCTGTGCCTTCGATGATCCCGACTCTTCTCCCTGCACCAAATTTGGATAGAGTCTTCTCGTTCTCAACCAGCGGCGCAGGGTATCCCAACTCCCCCGGCTCAAAAACAAGGGTCAGAATGCTTCCATCCAGACTGGTAGCATAGAGCACCTCCCCATTGGGCGCCCACGCCAAGTCCGATATAGACTTCATAGCCAACTCTTGCGATATCATGAAAGGTCTAGGGAAGCTCGTGTTCCATACGCTAAGACACTTGTCCTGTCCGGCACATGCGACGATTGTGACTGTTTGCTGGTAGGCCGAGTCGTGTTCTGGTCTTGGAGGGTCCCGATAGAATAACCGGGGCGAAAAGGCCGCCACCTCTACCGGTCCTTCGTGACCTACCAGACTGATGTCTCCGTCCCACGTTCCACGAGCAAGGATTGCAACAGAGCTGACTGGTCCGTTTGTGGCATTCGCGGCGGCGATATGGGCTCCATCTGGGGACCAAGAACATCGGCGGAAGTAGGTAGTGAGTGGTGAGGTCTGGAAGGGAGCGGTGATGGTATGCTCGAGCATGAAGTTGTTCACCTGATCCTGCTGGGTAGCGTTTGGTGGAGGGGAGTTGAACCGGTAGACTTTAATGGTGCGGTCGTCGCTTGCCGTCGCGAAGTATTTGTTCGCTGGGTCGAATGTAATGCCCTTGACATGACTCTGGTGGTTCGACAGCGTCTTCAGTTTCTCGAAGCTGTGCCCTGACCAAACCACAACTTTCGAATCCAATCCTACGGACACCAAGATGGAAGAGTCGAAAGACCAGCCAATATCCTGCACATCGTTATCGTGGCCTATAAGACGGCGTATGACGCGCCAGTTCTCAACAGGTGGAGCTTCGTTTGATCCTGCCCGCGGGCGTCAGCGCTCCTCTATTAAACCGTCAAGCCGCGCTCACCAAAAGCTGCATGCGTGGGCGCAGTGGGATCCAGCGCATACACACAGACAATCTTGTCGTCGGCGCCCGAGGCCAGGTATTTGCCGTTGGAGGAGAAACGCACCGCGTGGATCGTGCCCGAGTGGTGGCTCACAGCTGCGAGCTGTTTCGGTTTCGTGTAGTCGGGGTTGTTCGAGTTCAAGATAGCTTCGGTAGACCATATCCGGACATAGCCATCTGCAAAGACTCAGTCAGTCGTGCTTCCCGTGACGCTGCATCGACCGCAAGCGCCGTAACGGTGGGATAGCGAACCTCCGGCTGCCGTGACGAGGCGCGTTCCATCGGGCGATACGTGGCAGCTGTATACCTCGAAATCCTTAAGTTCACCTAGATTGCGGAGGACATGTCAGCGCATTGCTATGGCTGCATGCTGAACGCGCGTAAAGCTGCTCGTGTATGGAGTTGCACTGACCGGGGTGCGTCAACCACTGCGGCTTGATGAGATGCATGGTCGCGTGTATTACCCAGGCAGATGTAGCATACTACTACGCGACCATGGGAAGGTTCGGGGGAACGAGATCGGAGGTGGTGGGTGACGTGTGGTGGTTGCGTTGTACAGCGGGTCAGGTCGCGACAGCTCGACGCGAGTTCCATGTTCACGCTTGGCAGGGCAAGGCGTCGGCGTCAAGGCGTTTAGAGGTTAGCTGGGGCGCATGCACATGCCGATCAAAAAAGTGGATTCGCGGGTGCTGGCTCAAGCTACGTAAAGGTCTAGACAGTGTGTTCGATTTGCTTGCGGGTAACGCTGTCTACATGCTTGCACTGGTGCTTCGTCTCCCCAGTCCCAATCGACAACCCACTTCAATTATAGATGCGTCTTAGGGCATTTGACCTTGCGAAGCAGCTCTCGACTCTTGAGCAGCGCCCTGCAGCTTCATACTTACTCAACGAGGCCAATCGTCAAATGGACCAGTTAATGGTACTCGTGTGCTGTGCATCTGTCGAAGCGGCTATGTGGTCGCGCCATCATAAGTGATCGAAGCTGGTGTTGTTGTGCTAGCAATTCGCTTGATAGCCGCTCATGTGCAGTGGGTTAGCCGCCCATGGCATGTAGGGATATCTTTGAGATGAGGTCGTTGTTCTGCTGTGACCACCTTCGTTCATTTCGCAATCTTCTTTCTCTTCTTGAACACGACAGCTGGTGCAGCCGGCGCATCCTCCTTCTTGATCGTCGCCTCAGCAGCCTTGGCCTCGGCTTCCTCTGCAGTAGGAATGTCATGTAGCGCCGCCGTCTCTTCCTCGCCCTTCACCGGATCCTCGGCTTTTACCTGCTGTTCTTCCACCTTGACCTCTGGTTTCTTTGTGGCGAACAAACTTTCTATGTCGTCGTCCCCTCCTTTGCTGCCGGGAAATGCCTTGTACGTGTGGCCCCATCCTTTCCTCTTTGTGATTATCTCACCCGCAGCAGCGCTCTCCTCTTCATATTCGTCCAGCTTCCTCTTGTGCACGCCCTTGTTCAGCTGCTTCTCTTTGAACTCTCCGTTGGCGTCCACCTCACCGACAACCTGTTTCGTAACAACTTTCCAATCACCAGCCATACCCATGTCGCTCCTCGCCTCCTCCGGAAGAGCAACACCCATAGCGGCTAGTTGTTCCCATTGTTTCTTCCTGTCTTCGACGGTGGCTTTCTTCTCGGGTTCTCGTTTCTTGAAGGTCGGCTTCTCACCCAGTCCAGTCGCGACGTTCGGTGATGCGCTGGCGGAAGGTACAAGGCCGTTGAGGCGAGCGATTTCGGCTTGTGCTTGGGACTTCTTGCGCGCTTCAATTTCTTGGTCGCGGTGCAGGTCCTTGAGACTTCGACGGATGCCACCCTGGTGGCGGCCGGTAGCCTCATGCTGCTGGCGCTCAAACTTTGTGTCTTTGACAAAGACCTCGCAATACTTGCACCAGTATTTTGGCTGGGAAATGTTAGTCTCGGTCAATCAGTATAGTTGCGCTGCGCTTACCGTAGACTTCCAGTACTCGGCCATGGTGGTTTGTGCTGTGGACGGTTTGCGACGGCGGCGAAGGCAAGTTGGAGATGCACTTCACGGGAGCTATCACCCAGAACGGAAGGCGGTCAGTGCGAGGCTGCATCTCTAGAGTCCACCGGCGTAGGTAATTATAGTAATCCTCGAGTCCGATAACTAGTTATCAAACTGTTATGAAGACATATCAACTTGGCACACTTATGCATTCGTGCCGATGCTGTATCTTCTTGGTTCTACTCCAGATTCGTGATGTTACAAAAAGATTACTCCGTGAACAACTTCTGAGCGTGCATGTCCGGCTCCCTCTGCAACAACTAATTGACACAAACTACTGCATCACCAAAGGCAAAGAAAATCCAAATCCCATAAAACATCAAATCGCGTCGGCCGAACTCCTGATCCTCCGGTCCCCCAACGGCTTGGCTTCGCGCCTCCGCGATCCCATCTTTCCAACCAAGCGCGCACACTGAGCCGAGGCATGTGCACTGCCGTTTCGGAACTAGTCCGGCTCTGCTCTCCTGTCAGTACTCCGTAATAACACGCACTCGTTGACTCAACCCCCGGGCCTCCTCTCCAGCTAGCGGCGGCAGATTTTCCTTCTAGAATGTATACCGCCGCAAGGTTCACCTTATCGAGACATGTGGGACTTGGGGGCGCGCGTGGCTTGGGTGCGCCGCTCCGGCGCGAGCTCGGCGGTGCGAGGCCGCAGAGTATAAAGCAGATGCCGCGACACTCGGTGGCCTTCCGAAACCAGATTCGTTATCAAAGCAGCACTGTTTGTGAGTGGTCTCTGCCAACTTGTGGGGGAACCTTCTCTCCGGGTCGCCCAAGATATCTTCAACAAAGGAGCCTGAACTAACAGTCCTGCCCAGCATCAGAGCCCAAAGCCTCAGCATCAGCAATCCCCCCACCAAGCGACGCTCCTCCCGCCAAACCCAAACGACCCATCTTCGTCCGCCTCCCGCTCGCCCTCGTCCTCACCATCCTCACTTTCGGAGCCGGCTTCATAATGGCAGGCGCCCCCGCCATCGAACCTATGCTGGCCCTCGCGAACCCGCCCACCGACGAGGAGACGCTGACGCTGTTCTCGCCCTCGTCCGACGATATTGCCGAGATTGAGAAGAATCTGTTCGCGCACCCGCTCACGCAGAGCCTGCTCGCCGACGAGCGTTACACGGCCTCGCGACCACACCTAAAGATCCCTGAGCAGCTGCGCAGCCAGAACCTCACGGGCGGCACCCTGCTCGGCCCAGACAAGATTGTGGTTCCCCCGCTGCAGTTCACCACCGAGGACGGCTCTTCGTTCGTCTCGTTGCAGTACCTCGGTCCCGCCCTCTGCGGCCACCCGGGTATCGTCCACGGCGGTCTGCTCGCTACGCTGCTCGACGAGGGCCTCGCCCGCTGTTGCTTCCCCGCGCTGCCCAACAAGGTCGGCGTCACGGCCAGTTTGAACCTCACGTACAAGGCGCCTGCTATGGCCGGTCAGGTGGTCGTGCTCAAGGCCGAGACAACAAAGGTGGATGGCCGCAAGGCGTGGGTTAAGGGCCGGTTGGAGACGCTGGCTGATGAGTCCAAGGGCGAGAAGCCCACTGTGCTGACCGAGGGCGAGGCACTGTTCATTGAGCCCAGGCAAGCGGCCCAGCTGAAGAGGGTCGTTGTCTAAGCGGGTGTTCAATCGATTGATAGCATGGCGGCGTTTTGGAGTAATTTGTCTGCTCGAGCTGTGTTGGAATGTAGATCTTACCAGCATCTCGGGTGGGCTTTCGAACAATTTCGGATAATATTAGACGTGTCGTCGGCATATCACTGCAACCTTAGACCTGCATCAGTCTCAGTTGCCAAGTAGTTTTCACCAATTTCATCACATTCCCACATCACTTTCGAAAGACTGGAAATCATCGAACCAATACTTGCTTCATCATTAGGTTTGAGTACGCCCAATACCGACGTAATGCTGCACTGAGCAGCCGCTAATAGCTACAAGCAGAAAAAGATCTTTCCTTCTGTCGACGCCGATCAAATCTTGATGGAAAGAAAAGGAAAAGTGCTCATATGCACGCAGGGATGCGAGATACATCTCAATCAGGCAGAGCTGAAAAGGAAAAGCTAGATAAAAGAAAGACAAGAAAGAGTGTGACAGGAATGTATTTACAGATCGAGTGTTCAGGGTGAGGAGTGACGCCAGGGAGATGGATGCGTCGGGTATCTGTAGTGACCGGTCGCGAAGCAAAGGCTTCGATGAGGAACGGGTGGAGAGCGGGTGGAGCGCGGGTGGAGCCAACAGAGAGCAAATGCAAGAGAAGCAGGAGAAAGCCGACGCCCAGCGCTAAGGATGCATGCTCGATCAAGGAGGAGAACAGCCCATGTACAAGCCACGGGAGATCCGCCGCTGCTGACAGTAACGCTTTTCCAGGGACCGTAGATATGTATATGCAGTACACGCTGGTTGAGAGGGGCGTGCAGTAGTGGACAAGATGGAGCTTCAGGTGCTAGGATCATCGGCTAGCACCCAGATTCAACCAGGACATGTTGTCTGCCTGCCCATCCTTCGAGAGACCCTGAGCGTCGCCGGGACCACCGGGGAACATGGTGGCTGTGCTCTCGTGACCCACGCGCGGCGGAGGGAAGAACGAGCCGACTTTGGGGCTCGGCATCTGCTCAATCTGTGCCGACTGAGCCTGCGGACCACCAGGGAAGACGGTGGCCGTGCTCTCGCGGGCTTGTGGCGCATCAAGGCGGGGAGGGGTAGGGTACATAGAGCTGAACTTGCTCCGGGGCGCCTCTTCAACTTGCGCAGTCTGTGGCTGCCCAGAAGGGAACATGGTCACAGTGCTATCGCGATCCTGTGGCATGCCAAGGCGAGGGGGGGCCGGATACAAGGAGCTGAACTGGCTCGGGGGTACCTCCTCGAACTGTGCGGTCTGTGCCTTGCCCGAAGGAAACGTGGTGAACGTGCTGTCGCGAGCATCCGGAATGTTGAGCGAATCCAAGCCCTGGCTGGGGTAGAAGGAGCTGATGCCGCTCTTGGGATAGAAGGAGTCTGTGCCATCAGGATAGTACGAGCTGGCTCCGTCGTACTTGGTGTAGTTGGTGTCGATGATCATGCTACCAGTGTAAGCACTGCTGGTAGGGCGGTTGTGGCCAACTGGCGTCCAGCTCTCGGTTGGCTTCTCAAAGAAGCGATCGTTGTTGTAGCTGTGAACAGACCTGATACTGCCGTTCGAATTGGCGCGGCCGAGCTCTGCCTGCATAGGCTGGTGAGAGATTGTGCTGCTATGAACGCTTCCCAATGTCGGGCTTCCACTGGCGACACGGCTGATATGTTGTCCGTCAAACCTAGGGATCTCAAGAGGAGGAACATGTGTCGAGGGGTGCTTGCTGTACATGTGCGAGGTCGTGTATTGCGACTGGCTAATCACGCTGGTCCTGTCAGATGCGAAGGTTGATCGATCGGACGGCATATTTGCCAAGTTTGTAGCCTCGTTGTTAGCAAAGTAACGGCTCCATCCCGAGCTGCGACTCCGATCGTCTGTCTTTGCGGCAGGCGTTCGGCCCGAGTTCTGTCGTACCATGTCTTCGTTCACGTGTTCGGGCTTCATGTCCAACTTGGAGAGCTCGAGTGGCTCTGAGTATCCAAGCGGGCTAGGCTTCTTCACCAGACCTGCCGTGCTGGCATCGCTAAGCATGTTCTTCTTGTGGCCAGTGGCTCCCCGACCCTGGATGATCGCGAGGGAAGTGGTTGAGTCGTTGGCCATGGAGTTGTTATATGTCATCACTGATCCGCCAGCCTCCTTCATGAAATCGGCACCGCGGTCAGCAAAGCTCATGCGGTCCTTCTCCACGTAGCCAGTCGGCTGAGCCTGCTTGCTCTTCTTCTTCCTCTGCTTGAGACAGAGCAGGATGAGGATCAAAATAATCGCAATTCCGAAGATGGTGCCCAGTGTAGCACCAAGGACAGTGAGCATCCTGGACTTGTTGTTCGGAGGCGCAGCTGCTACAGCTGCCTCAGTAGGGGTAGAGCTGGGGGTCGCCGTCATTGTCGGTGTAGTGCTTGAGATGGAGGAGGATGTCGACACTGATGTTGTGAGAACCTTCTGTCCACCAAAGAGCATTGTAGCGTTGACCCATTGGTTCTCCTGTGCGTTGAAGATGCACAACGGATCGATATTACTGCCGCCACTTGCGACGGTGGTGCCGTCATCGGCTTGAGCAAGAGAGAAACCGGATCGTGTCACCTTGGGCGCGTAGGTTCCGTTGTATGCCGGCCAGTCAGAAATGGTTGCTCGTTTGGCCTTATCGCCAACCCTTGTTCCGGGGGCAGCGGCAATACCGTCCTTTCCCAGCAACACGATGTGGTCGACCTTGTTGGGGGCAACACTCATGTCGAACTTCAACAGGACTTTGCTTCCGTCTGATCCAGAAGCTACCGCGCACTGCACAGTGTCTTGGTTCGCAATTCCCTGCTCCAGCGTGACGCCAAGATTCTCCCATCCTCCTTTGGCTTCGCTGAACGTCCAGACGGCGGTGTTTGCGACACCACCTCCAACCATGACTGCAGAGTTGGAGTTCCAAGGCAACAGCAGGGGCTGCACAGAAGGCGGTGCTCCGTTTGAAGGGAAACTCTGGACCGTGTAGGGCTCTTTTGTCGAGATGAGGAAGGTTTCCGGCGACGGGCTAACATCGCCCGTGATTCGTGATCCGGAGTAGACGAGGATTTTATTCGAGTCGGGCAGATAGACTGCGCCGTGGTTCTGGCGGTTTTGCGTATTCCAGCTTTCCGACCGTTGCCAATCCCACTTCTTGTTCTTGAATGTATAATGCATCAATCCCGGGTAGTTCCATGTCGAGGCCGTCTCGTTGACTGATCCTCCAACAATGAAGAGCCGGTCCTCTGTCTTGACACATTTTGCTCCCGTCAACGAGATGTCCATTGGAAGCTTCTCCCATTTTGCGCCTTCTTGAAGCTTGAGCGACTGGAAACCGGCGGAGGAATATGCGTAGAGGGTGTTTTCGTGGACAATGGAGCAATGTCCGTCGAGGGAGTAGTGGGGTTCTGGGTGGCCGTCCTTCATGGCCAATGCGATGGGTGGGTGGGTACGGGAGCGCAGCGGTGGAGCGAGGGTAATGAGACCGAGATGCGAGGTCGATGGAACGGAGAGAGCGATGGACAAGCGACTATCGTTGGGACCGAATTGGCATATCGTGATGGTGGGTGGAACGTATTAAGCTGGCGCCAGGTCGGCTATGGCGGAAGGATAGACGGTGGTTATGGAGTGGGTTCCTCTGGGGACGAGAAAGCGATGGACAAGAAGGTAGTGACAGTCGGCAGCGTCGATCTGGGGGCTGTAGCTGGTGGAGAGCGGGGGGTGGGTGGTCCGGGTAGGAGGTGAGTGGCAGGCCAAGTGGGCTGTACAAGAAGCAAGTCAGTGCCTGTGGTCGAGGGCGGATGGCATTCGACGCACTTGGATCGAAGACCAGTCGTGGTGGTGGTCTGGGGCGAGGTTGGGCTGAGACAGGGCAGCAGGAAGAATGCAGAGCTCAGCGGAGTGGCCCTCTGTCAAAGAGGCGTGGTGGATGGGTGCAGGCAAGCAAACGAGTGGAGGGGGGAAACGAGGGGAAGCAGCAAGGCGCTGCAGAGGGGAGTGGGCGAGGCCGTAGTGAGGCTGTTGAGCGCTGAGGAGGAGTAGTGAGGACAGTGAGCCGGAGCACCAGAGGCGATGGGGAGCGCGCAGGCCAGCGGAAGGGGTCCGGCGCCGGGTTGGCCATGTCGTAGTCAGTTGTGCGCAAGGGCAAGGGTGGCAGCAAGTGGGCGGGCGTTCAAACAGGCTAGCGGGTGGGCTATTCAGGGGTAAACCGTGAGACAGGCCAATGGCAAGTCCGGTGGGCCTGCCACGCCGGCCTAAATGCCTTAAGTTGCATCTATCCGCCTAGGCGGTTCGGGTCGGTGCAGCAGAAAGACACTGTTGGTAGACGGCTCAGGCGTGATGCCATGCCAGTGGCGGGCGGTGGTGATGGTGGCGGCGGTGCTGCTGCTGCTGCTGCTGCTACGGCACTGCTACTTCGCGCCCGCTGGGCCTGGCTGTGTCATCTGTGTCATCGCCTGCCAGTCCGCCTGCCAGTCCGCCAGTCCGCCAGTCCGCCGCCGCTCGTATCGCACTGTATCTGCTGTGTGTGCTGCCATTGCCTGCACCGGGCTATGCGCAGTACGGCAGCCTCTCCGACGGATGGGTGCAGCGTTTCCTTGCACGCCTTGCGCGCCCAGCACGGCCGCAGTGCTGGCGAAGCTTCTGGCAACAAGCCCCTTAGCGGCGTGCCAATGGGCGTTCTCGTTATCATTCTCCTTCTCCTCAGCCCAAGGCTTGGCCGCATCGACTTGCTGCTGGCCAGCACTCGACCACCTGGACCACCATCACGCTCTGCAATCACAGCTGCCCTGCAGCGATTCGTGCCCGTTGAGCATCGTGGCCCAAGCGCGCGCGCTAGGATGCCCCGCCAAGCCACTTGCCTGACATCTGAAACGGAGCGTCGAATCCTTATTATTGGTCAATTCAATCCTGCTGCCCTTCTCCTCCCGCCCTCCACCCACCACCCACCACCCACTGTCGACCGTGTGGTCCGAGTCGTCGCTGCAGACCTCTACATAGCAACTCTCCTCCACGACTCGCCCTCGCCATCGTTCTCGCCACTCACGAGTCCGGCGTACAGGCTGCCGACCCGACCCCCCAATGGCCACACGTGAGACGACACAAACGGTGGCTTCCGCAATTAGAACATCCCGCTGCTGACCGCACTCGAGCGATCGTCAACCTGACACGAGCTCCATATTCCGCAATCCTGCATCTCCCTATTGGTATGAGATGGCACCTTCGCCAACGCCCCTCCATTGCACCACTCTTCCCACACCGCCCGCCTCCATACGTCTGCAGCCGAACAGCGACGACGACGTTGGCTCGACGCGTTCTGGACGCAAGACCTGCGGTTGTTAACAGTAACCTCCTCTCCACCCCCTCAATGATCGGCCTTTTGTTTGTTTCCCGTACCCGTTCGGCCGCCAGCCCACAATTGCGAGACCAGGGGGAGTTGTGAACCCCTCCCTGCCTACACAAGTCAGCATTCCCACGTGCACCGCGCTGTTCATCCACATCTTTGACCGTTGCGCTTTTCATTTCCCGCTCCGTCAAGGGCGCGTCGTCATGCGTTCTAGAAAAATGGAACCTAGGAAATTTCACGTGGCTCGGCACAATCTCATCCACTCCTTCGCAACCTGGGCATGGACGGTCTGGGCGGCGTAGGCTGCGAGTGTACATGATCGTCTATTTGATTGAGATGCGCATCGCTGTCAATGTCTACGTACAAAAAACATGTAACGTGTTCAGTATCCAGTACAACACGGTGCACCAGCGTTGCTGCCTGTCAACGCTGCTTTTTTCGTACCTGCACGACTGACGGCCTACTCAAAACCGCTCTTGTTTCTACACCTGCGACAGTTTGTGCGCCTCTCCCGGGGTGGGGGAGGGGAGGGCGGAACGCGTCAACCCACACCGAGCAACAGGACAGAGACCCCACAGTGCGTTTTACTCCGCCTTAAGTGGGCACCTCATGTATGCTCGCGATCGAGGCGTGCACAGTACCTGGCTGGCGGACAGTAGACATGATGTGCCCATCCACTTGGTCGGACTACAACGGTCGGCCACCGGAAGTCCGATCGCACCATCACGACACCACATGACAGGCCCAGAGACCTACAATCGAAGCACACCGCCCGCAATTTGGGACATCCTCGTGCTACCCAAATGTGCATCTTTGGAATGCAAGTGTGTTCCATGTGTGTGTATCAAGCAAGCGAGAGCCATTGCTTTACCGTGGTACGATATTGACCCCATGTGTGGCTGTCAGTGATGCATTAGATACATCCAGCATGCGGCTAGTCACGATGCTTCCTGCTGCATCTTCGGGTATGTGTAGCATGTTCTCTGCCGTTAAAAGAAGCAAATACCATGTTGATGCTTTTCTTGACACGAAGCCATAAACAATTATTACATTCTTTTTTTTTGAGTCAAATCGTTTCTGGGCTTGGTATCAACTACTCATACGAATTTGCGGCAGTTTCTGTATTGTCAAGAGAACATACCTGGGATATCCTGCTGTCGCTGTCTTGCCTTACCAACAACACTCATTGGTATCTGAAAGTGACGAGTGCATATAATAAAGCCTCGATATAAACCGATCGCAGCCATACACGAGAAGACAGCATGGAAGACCGGCATGAATTCGAGTCAAATCGCCCTTGTGACATGTTGTCTCCACCATACTTACCCTTTCCAGAGCACTCAGTATCCTTTCCAAGTATGGATTTTCCAGCTGACAGATAGCTGGGGAGCACCGCGACGGATCTCCGTAAGAACGTTATTCAGGGACAGTTTTGGACCGCGAGCTTTTATGCTTTCTTCCAACAAACTCTCAATACCGATAGATTAGGCATGGCACCATCACTTGATGACGTGTCATTCTCAAATATCGAAAAAAGCTCGAGACAACCGGTGAATTGAGCTCGGGGATCGTGATCGAAGAAGCTCCCCTTTGGCGTCTTTAAAGGCATCGGCCGGTACCTAAAGGACACCGACGTCATTGTTCGGGAGCTTGCCGCCCACAGTGATAATTTGAACGGTAGCATCAAGAGGAGTAACGCAGCAATAATCAAATGTATTGGGCGCTCATAAAGAACATACCTAGCGGGAGAGTAGCCATGTTCGACGTGGATGGTGGTCATTGCCAAGCAACAATGTCCTGATCGCAGCGTCCCGCCAATCTCTCCACATAGCTGCCTGTGATGCTGGAGCTACAACCCCACCAGCTCGAACACCCGGACAGCTCCCCACCTCCGTCCCAGCATCCACGATGAAGCCTATAATAGCGATTCCGTGCATCGCGGTTCTAGTGTATCGCGCCTGGTCCCACAGATCTCTCACGCCTGCGGGCATTGCCACGGCCTTCTTGACAGCTATTGCGCACGCGGTGCACCCGTGGGGTGTCTTCTTTGTACTGCTCGCGACCTTCTTCCTGGCTGGAAGCACCGTGACAAAGGTACAGTTCATACCTCGAATCCCCCGTCTCTAGGCCCTAACTAACACACTCAGGTCAAACAGGATGTCAAAGCGAAGCTCACGCAATCCGCGTCCGGCGCATCCGGCGGAGAAGGCCCTCGCAACCACGTCCAAGTTCTCGCGAACTCTGGCGTGGCTTCAGTCTTGATACTGCTGCATCTGTGGCAGCTGCACAAAGAGGGAAGATACCAGGATCCAGGTCTCTGTTGGCACAAGAAAAGCGATGTTCTGGTCGTGGGAATTGTTGCGTAAGTATCATCTCCTTCATATTACACCAGAAGCTGACATGACCTAGCAACTACGCTGCCGTAGCCGCCGATACATTCTCGTCTGAACTGGGTATTCTCTCAAAGACAGACCCCTTCCTCATCACCGCTCCTTGGCGCACTGTGGCCCCAGGTACAAACGGCGGCGTAACAACAACCGGACTGGCAGCGGGCTTCTACGGAGCCTTGATCATCTCGATCGCCGCCATGTTCCTCACACCTTTCTGCGGAGACTGGGACTCGCGAGCTGTGCTGGGTTTCGCTTTCGGAACAACTATTGCTGGCATGTGCGGAACGGTCCTGGACTCTCTCCTCGGCGCACTCTTCCAGGCCAGCGTTGTAGACGTTCACTCTGGCAAAGTCGTCGAGGGAGACGGAGGCAGAAGAGTCCTTGTACACGGCAGCACCCCGATGCACCTCAAGAAGACATCCAAGGTGCGCAGCCAGGTCCTCGGAGGAGAAGGCAAAGACGCCATCGCGAAGACGAGTGGAGCCGACGCTACAGGATCTGTTCAAGCGTCCAAGACAATGCAGACGGCTGGCGCAAGCGGCAGCGCTGTCATTGACGCGCAGCATGAGAGCCGGAGGGTCGAGACTGGCAGCGATTTGTTGGATAACAACGCTGTCAACATTCTCATGGCGGCCTCGATTAGTGTGGGGGCCATGCTGGTCGCGTGCGTTATGTGGGATCTGCCATTCAGCAGTATCGTAGCATTGTAGTCTTAGGATCGCAACAATACTATCGCTTAATCGCGTTGTAGTCTCTCGGGTGCAGCAATGTCAATCAATTGGTCGTTTGTATAAAAAACATAGTTAGTACTCTCGGAATAGTAGCATTACTTACACTGTAACCTTCGAGGTGCAGCGATATCAATTAATTAATTTAAATTAACTAGTTAACTAGTTAACTAATCGACAACTATACATTCTTGAAGTCATCTAGATACAACAGCAACAATCATGTTGGAATCAAACCAGCACCTTCTAGGAGAGCAGGCAGCAACTCGGTGCTAGGCCCAGTTGGGCCTGGTACTGACCTGGTTGTTTGCTGCTCTACCTATAACTTCTCCTCC
>WODD01000210.1:118315-226920 GCA_019775935.1 Neoascochyta sp. HWLR27
TTCGCAGATATTCCAGGAGTTCTTTTTTGCCTTCTGCTGCTCTCTCTGGGCTATGTCTTCGTATTTTTTGGTCCATGTTTTTGCTCACTTCGCTGAATCCTATGCTTCCTTCGAAGTATTGGGGTCATTTCCTCTTTTCCTTCTCGACATGAGTAATGAAATCTAGGAACGACTTTCTATCGTGTATTTTTTGCGCGCATCACTGTTGTCTACGAGGGGCTGAGCACTGCTCCCTGTTAACCCCACCACCACCCCGCCGGCTAGACACGGGTGACGTCACCTTCGCCTGCGCAACGTCCCATGATCGTCTGCAGCCTGGCTGGGATCTCGACCAAACGCCTAACCAAGGTACTCATCCTGCATAAATAGCCACGTCCCCTATCCTTATCTACAGCTCTTACACCAAGCTACAACCAAACGGCAGCATACTCCAACGATCACTTCTCCCACGATCCACAGTCCGCACCTTTATCCAAACAACCACCTTCAACATGCCTCTCGTAGTCCCCGGTCTGCAGTCCAAAGACGGTAACAAGGATGACTGGATGAGCAAGCTCATGGGCAAGAAGCTCGGCGACCAGAGCGACGAGATGGTATGTCCACAGCAAGCCACGGCGCCTTCCCAGCACGCGTGTCCTTTGTATCCACTCGCATGCCTGTGTCAGGCTAGTCTGGCAGACAGAGTGCTGACGTTGTCTAGACCTTCGCAAAGACAGACCTCCCCAAGGAGCACCGCGTGTTGAAGCCCGACAGCATGTCCACCATGGATCACAAGCCTGAGAGGCTGAACATCCACGTCGGCGAGGACGGAACCGTTCAGAACGTGCGATACGGTTGAATGGAGATGATGCGCCTGGAGGTTAGACCCAAGAGGTCAGGATATGGGCGGTGAATGCAGTAATAATGTATGATGCTACGTCACGCCTACAACACACTGTCAGCCTAATGCACAATAAATCTTTCGACTCTCGTTTTCTTGTGATATCGCCTCATGTTCACAGCAGTCAAAGTTGTGCAGTCGTTGATATGACACCTCGAATAACATTGTTTTGGTTGGCTCCCTGTCCAATCTCTGTAGAAAGAAAATTAATCTCGTAAAATTAAAGAAAAAAGGTCCAAAGTGGAAATAACCAACAAGAGCCAGACAGGCTCTGATGGCACAACTGCCAGATAGCAGCAAAGCTATCGAGCAAAGAATTTAATCGAATGCGCTGTCCCAAACACACGAACCCCAGCCTTAACATGCATTCTCGGCGGAGATCCTGTTCTTCCTCTTCTTCGGCTTCGCTTCACGGCACCGATGTATCTTCCAGGCATGTTTTTTCAGAGCGTCTCCCCGTTTGTATGTTTTCGGGCATTGCAGACAACTGTGGATCTCGGTCCGGCGGTGCTTCAATCGTACGTGACGTTTCAAATTTCCCGGCCCGAATTTACTAGCAAACTCCTGTCCACAGTCGGAGCACTTGGTCCGTAAAGGAGTTGGTGCTAGGTTTGAATACTCCAACATATTGCTACCCAACATCGTGTTTGTGTCGCCATACATCGTCGAGTCATCCATATGCATGAGGTTCGAGTTGGCTAATTCAGAACGTTGGGGTAGGGCGTGTGTGGTGCTCCCGTACACTGGCTGTGTCCATCCAGATGGGTCGTTGATGTTGTTGCCGTCCTTGTAGAACAAATGGGGATCTGACATTTCCCTCCAACTTTCTTCTCGTTGCAGGCCTTCCATGCTTCTCGTGAACATGTCATTGGTGTTTCCCGCGAGGTGATTGCGTGGTGGTGTAGCTGTAAGTCGCTGTGGCGATAGGATTCCCTGTGAGTTTTGAGAACTCTGGTAGTAGTCATTCTGTCTTGGAACATTATTCATCGAGGAATGACAGGGTGCAAATTGAAGCAAGGGTTTGGAAGGACTCAATCCAGATGGAGATCCGTAGTCGGCTGACAGATTGCGTCCAAATTGATTCGAGAATCCAAGTTGTTCGATGGTGTCCGAGATGCCAGAAAAGCCAAGTGCGTTGTGGGAAAGTTGATTGATTCGATAGGAAGACGTGTCCGAGAGTCTTCGGTAATCGGCTGCTACAGAACCTCTGTTCGATGCTGGCGTGACTGGAGATGAAGTCGAGGGTGACAGCGAAGATTGGTCGTTAGTCGTCCCTGGTGAAGGAAAGAAAGACTCCAAGGATCGGGAGTTTTGCTGATATGTTACGATTGGTGGGTACTGTTGGTAGCCGAAGGAATACATAGCGAGCAAACCTACCATGTACCGTTGTAGAACGCTTTGTTGTACCTTGGTGTCGGACTTGTGGCGGATGATCCCGGCGATCCGACAATGGGACTATATAGCTCACTAACGGTATCGCCAGGTAGCTCGCTGAAAGGAGACCCAGACAGTTCCGATATGTGGCAGTGTTTGATGCAGTCTCCGGCGACGGTTGTATCAATAGTGATACCTGATTGGTGTCTATTGCTATCCCGGGGTCCAAAGATGCGTTTAAATAGACTGCGTTGGGGTTGTTTCGCTGGATGTGGTGAAGTGACAAAGTGCGGTGTTGGATGAATTGTATCGTAGTAAGACGGAGCCGGTTTGGCGTCGAAGTCAGGCACTGATCCCGATGGATGGGTGGCAGCGATTGTGTAGACGATTGATTGAGGTATTCTCTCAGGTGAGGTATGGCTTGATGTGGCGAATCTAACAGAGGTCAGCTTCACCTAAGAGTAGAGGTGGACCGAGGAAGGGAGTACGGACGCACTCAAATTTCCAGCTATCTTCTTGCTTCTCGAGCACAATTCGCATATTGCCGCTTGATGAGAGGATATCCCGATGTACTTGTAATACTGGGTGGTATGGTAGCCGGTCGCTTTAATACATTCGGACAGGTGCGGGATGGAGCGTTTACTACCACATAGATAGCAATCAACATCCTCCAGGAGCCCACTATATGCGGGGGGACTGTGTAGTGAAACAGCTAGGCCAAGCCTTCGCATAGTGTCGACGAGCAAATTCAAGGCAGAGGAAAAAAACTTGGAAAAAAGCTGGTGTAATCACATGGCGGAACTGCCCGGCAGCCGGGAGGGATGCAAAGGGCGAGGGCGTACATGGCGTCTGGCCGGGTGCCCCGTCTTGCTCGGGCTATTGTGATTGCGGGGTTGCCGTTAGGGGCGGTTGCCGTCTTCCAAAAGTATGGTGAAACGAGGACACCGGGGCAGAGGACTCGATCGGTGGTCCGACGGCGACTTGATCTGTACCATTGGTGGCAACAGGTGTTTGTTTGTTGAGCATAGTTGAGGATGGTTGCCTGAGTCTGGTCGCTAGTCTGAATTCGGAACGAGAACAGCAGGACCGCTCATACGTGTCAAACGTTTTCTAGCGGCAGCGGCAGCAGGCAGACTGACTTCAGTCATGTTACCTCCAATCTAACGAAGATGGGAAGCCGAAGCGGTAACCGTTCATCTTCATCATTGACAAACAAGCGACCGGCCGGACATGATCCCTGTTGCTGCCCAAAACGAGTGACCGAAATGGAAGTGGGCGGGATCGAAAGCCAAGGAATGGACTGAGTGTCGGGGCGATCCGAACGATGATGAGAGGGCCTCTCGTCTAGAGTGGACAGATTTTGATATCTTCCTAAGGCCTTCGAGGCGGATCTGTGAGTTCTGGAGGAATACGCGTCGCTGGGACTGCCAGCCGTATGAGGCAAATGGCATGGGTCAGTCGGTGCCGGCGGATGAGCGTTCGATCCAGTTCATTTGTGAAAGATTCGGGCCTCAGGCTGGCGAGAAAAAGTTGAATTCGAAAGACTCCTGTCTCAACACCATCGTTGGACCTTCCTTGCTCTAGTATCTCTAGAGAAATAAGCACGATATTCCGATTTTGCCCCCACTGCCACACATCAGACTCGGAGATCTAAAACCGGATGGCAAGGCACACTCGAGGCTGAATCGCTGGTGAATGCCGAATGCCGAATGCGTGCGGCTGTTACTAGGCTCGTCCCATCGGATCCGCTCTGCCAGGCCGAGTGCCGAGAATGAGAGGAGCGGAAACCGATCAATCTCGGGTCAGCCAAGCGCCACTCGACGTGGCACAACTCATGCCCAGCTGAGCTTAGGACTCAGGCGCGTGCGTTTGTGAACGGCCGAGGAAGAGAGCAGAACACGTTGATCCATGTCCACGCGCCCTCCTATCCTCATTGCCTCTAAGGCCCCGCAAAACTCACGCCATTTTTAGCCGCCGGGCGACGATCTGGAAGGACCTTCATCTCGCCTCGTTAAGTGCGGCCTCTTAGTCGAACTCAACAGTTGCCTGCTTTGTTGCCTGAGAGGAGAGTCCTCCATTCTCAGTAGTTTCTGGTTCTAGAGCCACGCCTCGATCCTGGGCATGTTATCATTGACGTATGGCAGACGTGATTCAATGATTTTGGGAAACTGTCAATACGTAGGTCGAATTAAGCATATGCAGTACCCCAGATCTTGGTCCTCGGTTGTGGTACTGATTTACGGAGCGGGGCGACCCATGGCTCCTCAACCTCGTTGATACGTTACTTGCAGTCCTGGACTGCATCCATGATCCCAGGGATCTGCACCGAGCTACAGGACGTCCCTGCAAATGTCGTAGCACGATCCTGGTGCTATGCAAACTCTATCGTCGTCTCAAGTCGCCCGTCAGACCGATCAGAACTTCTAGAGGCGCCTTGCCCTTTCATCTCGCTCATCCTTGTCATGCAATGGCGGCCCTGTATCTTAAGCGGTCAAAAAACCGGGGAGCAGGGAAGCGTGAACGCCCAAGCGGTCCGATGATCGCACGTTGGAGCTACACAAGAAGTGACCAGATACCAGATATTTCCTCAATCGAGGATAGGTGGGATTATTGGGCTCCGGCTGTTGATAACATCAAAGGGTGTTAGGTAATTTCCCGGTCCCTCGATCAACCGACAGCCTAGATGAAAAATGCCTGACGGAACACAAGGATTTTCATCCGGTCATGACCGACCGACAGAAATAATCCGTTTCAGCTTGTCCCTCGCCACGTATGGCTATCTCGGAAGCCAAAAGTGAAGGACTCTGATCACACCGCACCCAGAAGGAGTGGTTGATCGGCATAGGTGATATCATATGTGAGTCCTTGGCCGGGTCCAGACGGCGGGGCGGATGTCGTGGAGAAAAGAGGCAACCTTTCTACGGCGTGCAGCGGCTTCAGTCTCGACATACCCCGAGAACGATACCAAGACACTCAACAAGACCCTGATTCAGCCTAGCTGGCAACACTCACAAGACATTGGCATTTCGTGGCGTGGCATGCCCGGTTTTCAGCTCATGTGGCCTCGAAGCTGACCGGGATGTTGCCGTGCGGGCGTGTGCGGTTCTGGGCTGGAGTTGTGAAGTTCGCACTTTCCCCGCCGCCATTGCATGCTCAGACTGGTGTGCTGCACCTGCTCAGCCCTGCCAAACACCGACAACAGTATCGGCATTGCACATGTTTTTATCTGGAAGAGAGGGTGGAAGTAAAAATCAAAATAAAACTAAGGCAGAGCATAGAGTTTTTTTTACAGCCTAAAGCTCATCACTTGCAAAAATATTGATCTTGTAAAAATGATGTCCAATAACTAATCGACCAACTCCAGGCAAACTGAAATTCGCAAAATCCTAAATATCGAAATAACCAAGTGCCGACCGCTCAATAGATCCAAAAAGCCGAGTCACAATACCGGTGAAGCACACAGGCTACCTTGCACCCAGCCTTCCTCACACAGCCTTGCCCGTGCCGCCTTCCTTGCGTATTCGGCGCAGCCCACCGAAACCGCCCCCACCTCACACCGAGGCCTGAAGATCTCCATACATATAAGAGCACCTCATCCATAGAAATTAAATAGCAGACTACAACTCGAAGTACCATGAACTCATAATCATCGGGCAGATCGATAATTGTAACCACTATTACCATACCTCACAGATCCAACATTGTTGTACGGGTCATCGCGTGGGTTACTCTCCGCCCATCTGGATAACGCTGTCGTCTCTCCATGGGAAGATTGGTGCACCTGGAGGCTCGAGGCGCTCAGGCGTGAGTGGCTTTGGTATGTTGTCGAAGAGGAGGAAGAGCTGTACTGTGGTTGGGGCTGATACTGCTGGGTCGACTGAGAATGATACTGCTGAGTCGACGGAGACTGGTACTGCTGGCGCGATTGGGGCTGGTACTGCTGATTCTGCTGAGATGGACGTCGGCCAGCAGAGTGGTGGTCTTGGGGGTATGGGTATCGATAGTTGACAGCTTCGGTGACGGCTGGATTGGCTCCTCTCCAGGGTCGATCCACCGCGGCATATCGAGACTGGAGTAAGCTCAGCATAAATTCAATATTACCCACAGAATCTCGCTCACACTGCCACTGTTGTGGACTGACGTCGAAGATGAGCCACCGCGATTTGGATCATGCGGGCTGGGGTCCATGTCGCGTAGATGAGCAGAAGATCTTGATGGGTTGCGAGATATGGTGAGTTGAGGATTCTTCACAGCTCTGGTTGATGCTGCGATGGTCTTCAATGTGTGGGCGTGGAAGGCAGTGCAATGACGAACTTCATATACTCAGGCGGAGAAGAACCGAACTATGAGCAGTAGCATCTCATCACAGGGTGGTCCTGAGATTTGAGGTATCGAGTGGCGACTTGAGGGACTCAGTGAAGTGTGCCTCTCTGTGACACCAACGCTCGTACATATCTAACCACCGCGGCGCCAAAACAAACAGCTAGGTACCATGTCCATCTGAAGTGCGCTTGGCAGCCACGACGACTTGCTTGAACCGATGGCCTGAGTCATGACTGGCTTGCGTACACATCCCGTGGGATAACTATAGGTTAATTTGCGCAAGTTCTCGAGGAAAGCCCCCAATCCTCTGGGATTAGCATCATTTGCGATCAAAATAACAAGTGCATGGGAAGCCTTACAGGGCGGTCTCAGTCTGTTCTGCATGAGGGCGTGGGGCGGAGAGGACGTCTGGGCGTCGTGGGGCGACGAGGGCGTTTGGGCGTCGTGGAGCTCGGAGGGCCAAGGGGCCAGGCGCTGGAAGAGGCGTGACGTGGCCAATTTGGGAAGCATAAGTAGCTGAACCTACGTCTTGTGGAGTTTGCCTAGCGACAAGGCATTGTCAAGCACCCTTTTAGGAAGTCAGACCCGTCGAGGCTGACGTAGGGTCTAGCCGTTGGCTACGCATTCAGCCTTATGTCGTTTGGATTGCACAAACATAACGGTGGGATCGGCTGAGAAGTGTGTAAAATAGCCCCGTGGGTTCGAGAAAGTGTCTGGTTATCTGACCAATAATCGAAATACTAATCTCTTGTGAGAGGCACCCTACGCGCTTCATTGGCAGTGTCTGTATTAAGCTTATCGGACGATTTACTAAGAAACCAGACCCATATCCTATGAGCCCAGGTAGCAGGTTGAATAGAAGAAGACAAAAAAAAAAGTAGAATGTGAGTGAAAAGCCGCAGCTGGCAAAGCGGGGAAAGGAGGTAAAAAAAGACGCTTTGCATCGTGAAGCAGAATGGGGGCGTTACCTAACAAAGAAAATCCAACGATGAACGTTGTAGAAAGCCTTTCTATTTTGAGCACGCTATGCATGCCCACACTCGACAAACGTGCTGGATATTCTTGTAAGGCTTCCGAGTTGGTGTTTTTGAACAGCCCATGGAGCAGACAGGGATCGTGATTCGCAGACGGTGTTCGGAAGGCTGAGTTGACATCATGCGTGCAGTATGTAGCGTGAACCAACTGCGCTCGGGTGTGCGGCATGCATTGTACTTGCTAGCTTCGACGCGATGTGTCCGAAAAGCTGACATAGTGTTAGGATCAAGCAGGTACCCGAGTGCGGACCGACTTACATGATTCCGGCTCACGACTAATTGTGCTGTCAAACATGGACTTCGACTGCTGCTGTACCTCGACTTATCGTCAAGGCTTCATACAGCTGTAGACCGATTGCTTGTAAGGATTCTCGACAAATACGCGATCGCCATTTGCCGCAATCTCAAGTCGCCCTTCATATGTCCAATCGTATCCGGCCCGGACTGTGTCATTCACACGGTCCAACACGAAAGGGTAGATGCTGGAGTTCAGAACTTCGTCGACGACAGTAGCCCAGACACCTTTGAAGATGGTACATTCTTTCATGACCACAGATTTCAATGTACTCTTGTGGCGACTGATAAGGTTGACGAAATCTTCGCTGTTTCCACCGATTCCTCCCAGACTGAGCTCTTGAAGTCGAGGCCATGTCGCACCAAGCCCCAAATAAGGGAATAGGGCGAAGCGCTGGAGAACTTGCCCGTCCGCGAGTCTCTTACCGTGATCCCAGTGTATTATATACAGTGTAAGATGTCGGATTTTTTTGGCCGCAGAGAGCAGATATACCATCTTGGAGAGCATAATCAGTTTATCATAATCGACAAAGTGACGCTCTGCGAGACCAGACGCGTCGAAGGCCATATTGAGCTTGATATCTTCGAGATTCTGGAAGAACGTCCAAGCCGCGATTAGATCGAACTCGCACATGTCGAACATGGAAAGGGAGAAATGCGTGCTGGGAAAACCCCTCAGAGGTAGCATGGTCTCGAAGGCTTTGATCCCAGTGTGTCGAGCCCAATACAGCCCACGAATGAGCTGGAGAAAAGGATGACCCGCAGATGCATACCCACCATACCGTTCACCGAGCCGTGTGCCCGTTACACCCCGTGGAAGAAGGCCCGCCAAGTGCCTACCCTCAGTAGGAATTAGCCGCGGATACGGAGAGTATACAATAGAAGATAGGTTGGGCAACATCTTCAACGTGTTCGAAAGCGCCTCACCCATGAACGGGCTGGACTCTAGGTATTGTTCCTCTTGGAACAGCTGCCTATACTTGTCCCACCTGTGAGAGTCAATTCGAGTCTATCAGAGAAAACCGAGGAGAAGCCCCAACCTGGCGAAAGAGATCCATGAGGACTCTGCTTTAGTTGCTGCTGATCCTGAACTCACAGAGCGGTAGAGTCCTTGATGCTTTGCAAGACCCTGGTCATACACGGAGCCATCAAAGGCGATCTCTCGGACGTATTTTGACAGAGCCGGACACTCTGCGATTTTCTGGAATGCGTGAAGTGCATGATATCTTGCGCCTACCACTGCACAGCGAAACAATGCCGGTGTCGCACTTGCTAGCATCTCCCTGTTGACATACCGTACAGCCTTGAGATCGCACGGGCTGAGATAGAAGCAGATCTCAAGCCGAATCTCCGCGGGGAGAAGGTCGAGTAGTACCATGACAAGATAGGAAGCCCAGAAGAGGCTGATGAGTTGTCGGAACTGATGAGGGGAGGGGGGTCAGGTGATTGTTAGGAGGGGAGAGAGTGGCTAGAAAAGGCAAGCGGGAGAGGGTATGGTTGCTCGGCCTGTCGGTGGGCCTGGAGACATGGACAAACGCAACGCGACAATGACGCGTACTAGGACACTCGCCAACGCGACCCATATGCACATACAGGCAGAGCATTGAGGACTTGGTTGCCAAGGTCTACATCCACCCGAGACGTGTGAGACACTGCAGTTTTCAGGCACTGATTCGTGCGCAGGAAAGCACTCAAAGATTTCTTCGATCGAAGAATGATGCTGCTTTTCAAGACCTGCCGACAACCGGCTTCGTACAAAACGACACCAACAAAAGGAACACTGGCAAGTGAAGAGCTTCGTTTATTGTTTTCTCAGCTTGCTAAGTGCAGCCATAACACCCTCGCTCATGTCTTCTTCAACCTGTTTCCTCTTCGCAGGCCTCGATACCGCGTTGGCTGTCTCGGCCTCACGCATTGTCTCCTCTTCGTCTTCAAGGTTATCGATAGCCTCTGCGGGACGGTACTCAGGCCGTTTGTCTGCATCTGGGCCAGGTGCGGCAGCCGGGGCAGACTCCAGCATCTCAATAGCCACTGGGACTGCATCCTCGGTCCTCTGTCCTGCACTTGGTTCGACTTCCTGCCTTGAGGCTGTTTGGGTGCTCTCGCGAGTGAGGCCCCGTTTGCCAGCCTTCTTGACGCGGAATGGCTCCTTGACAGCAGAAGACCAGCGCTGCACCTTCTTGTCACCCCAGCCAGCAATGAGCCCGATTTCCTCCGGCCTGGCATTAATAGCCGTGCGAATACTGCCAAAGTTGGAGACGAGGCCCACGGCGTCTGTCTTGTTGATGCCGCGGGGCACTGTAATGAAATCGACCATATTCTCGGAGTATGAAGTCGACTGCTTGGCCCTGATGCTTGCTGGACCGGCGTGCTCGAATGTCTTGTAGAGCTCGAGGTAGCGGCCGGCTTCCTGGGCGCTCCAGCACAGCAGAATGGTGACGTTGTTGACCAAGGATGTCTTTGACAGTTCCCGCAGCGAATCCTCGTGGTTGTCGACATCGACCATGGTTAGGATGATGCGCAAATCATACTGGCCCTTGAGGTCGCGTATGCGGTTGTAGATGTACTCGGGGTGCAGGCGATGGTACTTGAGAGACAGGAACAGGGCGCAGGTGGTGGCACCGAGGACGTAGTCGGCGGGTATGTCTGAGTACTCCCATGCGGTCGACTTGACGGCGTTCAAGATGGGGTTGCCTTTCTGGCGCGGCGAGACGAGGATGGAGCTGGGGCCGGCGCGTGAGGGCAGGGCCTGGGGCTTTGGCTGCTGGACCTTGGGCGCAGGCTGGGCGACGGGGGCGACGGGGCCGCGACGCGTGCTGCTGTCATCCATGGCGGCCAGCGGGCGGCGGCGCAGACATTGGGCGGGCAGCAAGTGGGCCGTGGTTCGTGTGTCGCGAGTCGTTCTGACACGGGCGGCTGCTGCAGAGTGCCGCCGTTGCACGCGTTGGGATGGAACGTTTCGGCCGGGGCCGACGACGCCCAGCCACGTGACGGCTGTGCTCTCCTCTCGGCGCCTCACGTCCTCTGCCGCTCTCCCTCACGCTCCTCGACCCTCACGCCGCCCTCACCCACCCACACCCACGCCCACACCCAGCACCCCCACCCGCACCCGTCGCGCCCGCCCAGCTCTGTCGCCCGCCGCGCTCTGCCTGCCAGCCGCCGCCCTTCGCATGCGCACCGTCTAGTGCGCCGCCTCTCAGCGCTGCCGCGGCCCTTCCGCGCAGACGACGCCAAGGCCTCATTACGACGAGACGAGCCTCTCACCCATTACGCCCCGGCCACGCTCCGCCGCCCCCGCTGCTTCTGTGCCCGTCGCCGCGGCCTCTATGTCGGATCACGGTGCCAAACGCCAACGCCTGGACTCGATTGGAAGATACTCGCCGGCCTCTCCGCCCTTTGACGTCGCTGCCAAGGCGAGCGGCCAGTCGACAAAGGCTCCCACTCACCCTCGCACCCCGACCTCGCCTCCCTACTCCTCGATGAATCCGCAGCTCAATGGCCGCTCTGCCATGCCTGCGACTGCTACGTCACCCGGCCAGACCCCACCCTCATCCGTCGCCACATCTCACCTGTCCCCCCACGCCGCGACATCGGCTGCACTCCTGCACCCCCTTCCCACGCCTGCCAGCACCGCTGGATTCGGCTCTGCCGGGACCGTCGACATTGATGGCGATGCGCTGATGGGTGACGCCATCACTGACGATTCTGCTCGCCCCTCGCATCTGACACACTCTAATCACAACCGGCAAGGAGACTCCATCTTCTCCAAGAACGGTGGCCTGCGGGCAGCAGAGGGCATCAGCGGCAGCCAGCTGTTCATGACCAGCGAAGATAAGCACGAGCAGTCGCGGCCACACGGCTCGCAAAATCTTTTCCGCCTGTACAGTCTGGACCCTCTTGCCAGATCCGTAGCGCGCGTGGATCCCGTCACAGGAGAGAAGATTAACAAGCTTCGAAAGTCCTACGAGGGCCACATCAAGAGCCTACAGATTGCGGGCAAACCGAAAGCAGTAAAGATGGATAACGTGTTCAGTGGACCGCTGGGCGTCCCTGACTTTGAATGGCAAGCCCTCATGCAGGGAAAGGAACCGGAACGACGCATGAATACTGATCTCACGGCACTTGCGCCAGACTTCAGTCGTCTTCTCGACGATGCTTTCGCAGGCATGGGCCCTGGTCAGCTTCCGAGCTCGGATGCTACGCGATACAGAGCCTACATTGGCACAGAAGATACCGTCAAGGCGAAACCGGGGGCAGATGTACCACCACACCGCACTACACCGGTCACATCAGCTGCACCCACTCCCAGCAACTCTGCAGCAGCCCGAGGAGTGAGGCCAGAGAGACAAGGTTCAAAGCGGCACTACACGGATGCAGCGTTCCAAGGCTATGGTGAAGGCTATGGAGATGACTATGGGGCAGATTCGACCGGGGGGGAAGACAACGCCCAGGGCAACATGAAGCGGCGGAAGCTACAATTTGAACGAACGTCGCACTCTGTCGAAGTGGGAGGCGCACGACGATGATCGACTCATTTTTCATCAACTTTTTAGAGCATCAACATTTGCGCCATGTTTTCAGCAGGCGTTTTGCACGGGGCGGGGCTCGCACACGTCGGCAGAAAAAAAAAACCCTGGGTCGTCGAACCGTATGACATGACCGTAGATCGCTGCGACCCGGGCGTCTGGCTGGCTGGAGCAAAGGCGCGCTCAACGCCACTAATGCGCAGCGATGCAGGTACGAATTCATTCCTACAACACATATGGGGTAAATCCGGCGCAGGAGGGGTAAAACTTGGTTGTCGGGGAAGCTGTATTTGCCTTGTTTTCGTCTTTTGTGTTTCCCCTCGCGCGTTTGTTTTCTGCTGCTTTTTTCCCTCCATCGAGCTTTGTTCCTCTTTTTCTTCTCTCGGTGCCGCACTGGAGATGTGCATATTTCGGGGCCCCTTGGACGACCCTCATGATACCCCTAGGATTTAGGATTTCTCACGAGTCCGACAGACAAAATGAATCGAAACGTAAACTATTACAGGTGTGTTGATACATTGGCTATGTACATGGTGTGACGTGGTGATACATGCATACATACATACAGATGTCTGCCCCTTCTTCTTCCCCAACTGGACTCGACGGGCCTACAGCTGCTCCAGCAACTGCGAGACCTCGCTCTGCAGCCCACCCAGCCCAACATCCTTCTTCACCCCCAGTCGCCGACACTGGACCTCGACCTCCCTCCTGTCCTTCCACCCACGGCCCATGACGACTACGACCGGATACCCAATCAGATCCGCATCCCTGAGTTTCCACCCCAGGCTCTTGATCGGGCGATCGTCAAGCACGAGATCGACCCCTTCCTTGCCAGCCAGCGCGTCGTACACCTCAGCAGCATCTGCCGTGTCCGTCTGCGGCGTAGTGAGCACAACGACTTCAAACGGCGCGATGACTCGCGGCCAATTGAGGCCCGCGCTGTCGCTCAGCAGCGAGGCAATGGACCCGATCAGACGTGACACGCCGATGCCGTGGCAGCCCATGTGCACGGGCTCGCGGGCGGATGAGTCGGGCATTGCGACGACGGCGTTCAGAGGCGCGCTGTAGCGTGTTCCCAGGTGGAAGGTATGGCCTACTTCGATTGCCTTTTGTACAGAGAGGTGGCCGTCGGAGCAACGCGGGCAGGCGTCGCCGGAGTGCGTGATGGTCAGGTCCACAGGGGCGGACTCGGCGGATGAGGGTACAGAGAGGGACGGGTCGTGGATGGCTGTTTTGGTGGTTGTTTTCGTGAGGAAGTGCGCGAGGGCTGCGGGCTCAATGCCCGTGTCTAGCTCAACCGTATCAGGGAGGGCTTTCTTTGCGGCGTGGAGGTTAACGAAAGATGAGATTTCAGCCCAGGTTGGAGCTGCGATTTTGTCGAGAGAAGCTGGACGTGGGACGTGGATTTCGATACTCGTCCTGCGGTCAGTGCTGATGCCTGTGAAGATGAGCGGAGGTATGGAATCATCTGATGTGGTGTTCGAGGCCTTTTTCTCGACTAGCTCCTCGTTGGCAACGTATGTGCATGAAGAGCACGACCAGACATTGTCTTCGCCTTTGGGGGAGATAAAGTGATACTCGTGGCTCAACTTGCCGCCCATGTTGCCCGAGTCGGCGTCCGCAACCAGGTATGGGAGTTTGAGCTCGTCGAAAAGGTTGTTGTAGGCTTGACGGACGGATTCGTATGTTCTCAGGGCATTCTCAGACGAGTGATCAAACGTGTAAAGGTCTTTCATCAGGAACTCTTTGGCCCGGAGGAGACCTTGCCTTGGCCGCCGCTCGTCACGGTACTTGCGGCCTATCTGATAGAGTCGGAGAGGCAGATCCTTGTACGACTGAACCATACTTGCGACCAAAGCCGTGATTTCCTCTTCGTGAGTGGGAGACAGTAGGAAGCCAGAGTCTTTTCGGTCGGTGACACGGAGGAGCTCGGAGTTAGATGAGTAGCGTCCAGACTGTTTCCATAGCTCTTCGGTGGTGATGGATGAGAGAGAAGTCTTTGAAGCGCCGATGGACTGCATGTGCTTGTCTATAAGAGCCTCAAGCTTGTCTTGTACGCGCAGGCCGAGGGGTAGGAGGTGGAACACTCCAGAGTGAGCCTACACGTGATGAGATTGGCGTGGTCGTGAATGGACGGAATGCAGTACCTGACGCAGATAACCTCCACGGAGGAGGAGGGCATGTGAATCATCTGAGCTCTGCTGTCAGCTATGCGACTGGTACAGGGATTGTTTGCCCACCTTGCTCTCCATCTTGCTGGGAGATGCCCCCGGTTGGCGTCCAGAACCTGGACAATCGATTTCTTGAATCAGTCTGGACGGGTGAGTAACTGAACAATGTGCGATAGGAGAGTTGACATACAGCTATGGATCTTGAGTGTGCAAGTCGGCCGACCAATGACCGCGGTATACGGGCATGTGCACTTGTCCAGAGTCGCGTCGCCATTGGCGCACAGTTCTGGGGCGTCGAAGAGTGTGAATTGAATGGGAGAAGGGTTTAAATTCGAAGGACGTGTAGATTTACTGAGCAAGGAGAGAGAAGCGCGATGTCTCCACGGATAGTGAGCTGCTTGAAGGTTGACATGCACCAGATGTAGATGGCGGTGCACGGACCAAGCGCGCGACGTCGAGCCAAAGGAAAGATTTCCCGACCATCGTCTTCCGCGCGATTGCCCGCAACCACTCTCGCCGCCGTCGGGTCCTCACACTGCCACCATGCCGCCTCGGATACACATCAGGCCGCGGGCCCTCTGCGCCCACGCTCTCCGCCCGACCACGACGCCCCTCGGGCGAACAGCCGCCGCGGGCTATGCCTCAGTGACAGCCACACCCGCGCCCGCCATTTCACGGGGGGCGCGTCCTGCCGCACCCATTGTCCTGTACCCACCCACGCAGCCGCCTTCGCACAAGCCCCCGGAGGTCCGCAAGACGCAGCTGCATCGCCAGTACCAGTCGCTGCTCAAGTCGTCGCCGCTGATGCTCATCTTCCAACACAACAACGTCAAGGCCGATGAGTGGATGGGCATCCGCCGTGAACTCGCCCTTGCCCTGCGCAAGCTCGACGCCGAGCGTATCCAGGCCGGCCACGAGGCCGTGTCAGACGAGGTCCGCATCCAGGTCATCCAGACCAACATCTTTGCCAGCGCCCTCAAGATTGTCGAGTTCTACAACCCGGAACAGGACGCCCTCGACCAGGCCCAGCACCCCACAGGCCCCCACACTCCGACAAGCGCCCGCGTGCCCCTGACCGGCAACAAGGTCGACGACGAGCGCTTCACCCACGGCCTGTCGAGGCACGCCTACCAGGTCGCCAACAACCGCAAGCTCAAGCACGAGCTTGAGCCCCTACTTGCGGGTCCCCTCGCTGTCGTCGCCTTCCCCAGCGTCTCGCCCCAGCACCTCAAGACGGTTCTCTCCATCCTCTCGCCCTCGGCTCCCGACTTCCCCGCCCCCAAGCGCAAGGCCAATCCCGACTACTACGAGCCTGCCGTGCAGGCCGGTCTGCAGAAGCTGATGCTGCTGGGCGCCCGTGTCGAGGGCAAGGTATTCGATGTGGCCGGCACAAAGTGGGTTGGAAGCATCCCTGGTGGTATCGACGGTCTGCGCGCGCAGCTCGTACAGATGCTGCAGGGTGTTGGTGGCAGCCTCACTGGCGCCCTCGAGGGCGCCAGCAAGAGCCTGTACTTCACCGTTGAGAGCCGGCGGGTGGACATGGAGGAGAAGGAGAAGGGGCCCGAGGAGCCCAAGGCCGAGTAGGCAGTGTGCCCGCCGTGTATATCAGCATTTGTATCGAGTGGGCGCATTATTGTATCGATATTGTACATGTATCCAGCGCCACATGGCCATTCTTGAGCCTCCTTCTGCGTCTTGCACGGGCCTGACTGTGATGTCGATTGTGATTTCGGCCATCGTCCACTACCCGTCAGATGATCGAAGAACTGGAAAACAAGCCAATACACCATGTAATCTCTCCCAACACACGGATCTTGAGCATGAACAATGGCAACGCCCTCCAACATCTTCCTTCCGGCTGATAAGTCGCCACCAGGACACCTCAAGACCTCCGAACCCAGGCCATGCTGCACTTGTTTGATCTGCAGCCATCTACGCATCAACACGCACGTGTTCAATCCCGAGCACAATCTTCCGATACGAAGTGAAGTTGGAAATACCTATATCTAACCGAACCCATACAAACTATAGTACACAAATACAAATACACAACTACAGTACAAAAAACAAAAAAATCAAACAATTAAAATAACCTATAACTACGCCATTTTCCTTCCTCGCGATTCCATACAGCACTCACGCCGAGGTACTCTGCTCTCTTTTGTGTGCGTGTGCGCGCGCGCGAGATGCAGAGATGCATAGATCGCGTGTGCAAGTCTACTCCTTTTTCTTTTTCCATATTCTCAATTCCATTCCCTCGTCTCCGTCCTCTTTTCCTCTCGCCTACGCCTTTCCACCACCACCCTTCAACTCCTCCGCGCCCCCCAACGCCGTCGAACGCGTTGTCTTATAGGGACGTAGTTGGATTTTCTTGTTGGAGGGACGTAGGTGATTTTTTTTGCTGGAGGGACGTAGTTGGTTTCCTTTGCCGGAGGGACGTAGGTGGTCTCCTTTACCGGAGGCACGTACTTGGTTTCTTCTGCTGGAGGGACGTAGGTGGTTTCCTTTGCTGGAGGGACGTAGGTGCGTATTGGAGCGGCGGGCGCGCTCCTTTCGATCGGCTCATCCAGGGCAGCCCTATAGGGGTCGGTGGGTGGGGACACTGGTTGGTAAGATTCTCGCTGGACGAGCCGGCGTATCACGGTGGGTGAGCGGGATAGAATGAACCTGGGGGTGACGACAGGCCTGTCGCTTTTACCGGTGGTGTCGATGGGGTTGCCGATGATGGAGCGGTCGATGGCGGGCTGTTCGATGTCGGCTTCTCGTGGGTAGGTCTCGTATTGCTCGGCGTATCTTGTGGCTTCTTCTGGACGTATCGAAGTAACGTCGATTGGGATGGTTGCTAAGTCGTCTTGTTGGGTGGACGTGGCTTCTGTGGTCGTGTGCTTCTCCTCTATTTCAGGTACCTCATTGTCCAGATACTCTTCCTCGTCTTGATGCTCTTCCTCATGGTCTTGTTGGAGCAGCTCCGGTGCATTAGAAGGGTCCAAAAGGAACTCCCGAGCGGCTCTGAATAAATAATAAGTGTGCATATCGAGGTCGCTTTGTACTTGGTCTGATGCTGGTTCGAGTCTACCGCGACACCCGAAGAGCACCAAAGCGCGTTCCACCCCACTGCCAGGATTTTCATCGTTGATGGGCGTACGCTCGCTAATGATCTTGTGTATTGCCTGAGCGGAGGACACAGAGGACCTTTGTGGTCTGGACTGGCTGCCGTCATCATTCTTTTCTGCGTCTTGGATTGTCTTCCTGTCCATCGGAAAAGCACTGCGCATACCCTGCATCGCCTTCAAGAAAAGGTATTTTAGAAGTACCTTGTCGACGAGGAACCTACTAGGGCTAAGAGCGAACCACAGCGCCACTTGCCTCGCGGCCAAAATCCGCAGCAGCGTGTCATCGGGAGGTTCGTTTAATAATTTGGCAACGGATTTAAGCCATCTAGACCTGCGTAACTTTTGGGACATATTGATCCGCATTTTATGACGTTTTATATAGACCCACTCATATGTCATCTGTGCACTCTGATCCAACATTTCCTCGAAGTTTGTTTGTTGTGTGGAAGTATTGAGTCTGTTCCTAGCAGCATCTTCCATGTCATCAAAGCCGAAGTTTGTGACGTTGAGAATGGCGTTCATTCTGCAGTGTGAATGTGGAGGCGACTTGAAAGACTCAGCTGCTTTGAGGGATTCTTGGCTTATACTCATGCTCTTCTCCTCTTGCTCTGCTGTTGCGACCTCCTTTTGCTTTGCTGTTGGATACCGCCACGTCATACTTGTCGAATTTGGCCATGCAGTCATAGGCGCATCTGATCCAGGCTGTCTGCACTCTAGATTTGCACTACACTGAACCTCGAAATCCCGTATGAGTTGTGAGTTGAACCCCGGAAGATGTTTACTAATAAAGGAAATCCAGAGTTTTGTGTGAAAGCGGGAAGGAGCGCGCAACATCAGCCAATTGTATTCTTTTGCCGCATGAGATATATGCACAACGTTCCATGATTGATGTGTCTTGGATCCAGGTGTTATACGGGAATCAGATGTAGTTGCTTGCCCAGTCTCCGCGTTTGTCACATCTATTTGTACATCTTTGTGTTCCACTGTCGGGTATGTCTCGGATGTCGGATTGGTTTGAAACGCTGTAAAAAGGTCCGGTTCCTCTGCCGAAGGTTGGAAATGAACGTTGCTTCGCCCAGATAATGATACGCCAGGTGATTCTTCCGGACAATGTGCGTGTTCGTCTGTTTCTAGGTTGTTCAACATGGACAATGACCCAAACAGTATGTGATTTTCTGATTGTGCAAGACTTTCAACAGGAAATCGAATGTTATCCACAGAGCTTTCGGTCCTGGATGGCACAGCCGCAGTATCATCGACTCCGAAAAACGATAGTGGCTGCTCATCCAAAGCGCACACTAGTATCGAATCGTGTTGCGTGGCTGGATCCGCGTCAGGACGGTCCTGGGTATTCGATGCGTTGGCCAAATCATGGTCGTTCAGTCCTCTGCCAGCTGATGGACCCAGCTGTTCCAACTGCTCGAACAGTTGTTGCGGTGTAACATCTGGCCCAATATGTGAGAAGGGCTGGGCAATCAACTTGGGATGAACTGGCTGAGGATGAACAACCGAAGAGGGCTGAAGATGCGTTTCCGGGAGCTGATGGAACCTTTCCTGGTGCAGCGTTTCGAGTCTTCTCTCCTGCTTCCTTGCCCTAGCTCTCCTCTCCTTCCTTGCCATATTTTTCTTCCCCTTCCTTATCATAGCTCTCGTCAAACGTTGATTTAGTACCTGCATGCTTGTGGCTTCCGTCTCCTGCGGTTGAGCGCTGGTGTTTGATGGATCAGCTTTGGGTGAAACATCTGACTTGGCAGAAAGATCGCCGTTTGCCTCCGTCGTCGCAACCGGAGGGGTTTGCGTGGTCTCTTGAAGCAGTATTGCTGGTTGCACAACGTTCTTGACGAATTCAATCGCCTCCAGGACCTTGAGAACGACCTTCATATCATCCCCAGAATCGGCGTATACAGCACCGATGATGGCTTCAAATGTTTCTGCAACCATATCGTTGGATACCGAACGATGTGACCCTAACAAAAGTTTGCTCTCAAGGTTGATGTCTCTACCCGCTCGGCCAAGTGCGATACGAGTGACGGATGTTTGCTCCCCCTGGTGGTAATTGCCTGTGTGATTCATCAGCAGCTAGTACTTGCGGGCTCGAGATTGATCTCACGTGGAGTCCTCTCTGACTTGTACCACATTTCGCAAAGAGCTAGACTCAGAACACGGTCTCCAAGCAGAGCAAGACGGTTGTTACGAATGACTGGGTAGTAGGTCCCGTTGAAGACGAGCGGAGTTCCATTCGCATTTTGAAGCGCTTGTATACATAGCATCCTGTCGTTGAACCGATACCCGATGCGCTCTTCCACAGCACCAACTTTAGCAAAAGCATCGGTCAGGGTGTTGAGCGGAGATTTTGGTGATTCATCGAGTAAGATGCGTCCATGGTCTCTGGAAGAGAAAAACATTAGATCTTGTCTTGGCCAGAGGTCAGGTGAGCGTGACTGGGGTCCAAAGTGCTGCCGGCTCTTGCCCGCAAGTTGAAGCATGAGACTCCATGTATTTTTCACGGTTTTTGAGAGCCGGGCAGTCGCGGAAAGGTTTGGGTATTTTTCGAGCCCCCTGAAGTCGAGGCGTTGCCATTTTGCTTGAGAGCTGCTGCGATCCGATAGTTGAAGCCGTGATGCGAGTACCTCCCCGATCCGCGGAACATTCCTCCCCATGGTAAGAAGAGCACATCCGTATCTCCTGGTGGGAATCGCAGAACACTACGGATTCGGCGACAGTTTGTTGGCGATAGTTTGATTGGCGACGCGTGAGGTAGTGAGTCGACAAAGGTGAAAACGGAAAGGCGGTCAGGAATTCGTGTCCTCAATTATAAGTCGGGCCTCATTTGTAGAGTTTTCTTTCATCCTGGAGTCGAGTTGGACATTACCGCGTGTATGCTGATGTTCAGAATCTGCGCGTGGCGGCAAACGGGGATTGGTGTGTGACGTGCACGGACGGACGAATTCACTAGGTAACGCGATTTTGACTGCAGAGCTCTGGAGCGGGCAATCCCTCTTCTTGGCTGAACAGCACATCTGACCGGGCGCCCTTTTACTTGTCAATTCACAGCATTGCTAGGCACGCTGAGTGGCCAATGGCTCGTATAAGCGACGCCGCAATGTGAGGAGAGGCTGGGTAGACAGCAAATGGTCGCTCACAGCCATGTCGTCACCGCACACGCTACATCACAAAAGGCTCAAAAATTGCGTTGGTGAGAAGTATTAAATCTTATATTTCAGAGTTGCCTGCCCAATATAAGAGCCAGGCAAAGTCTAGGCGAGGGTAACAATTCCGCCCAGACCCGCACTCCATGCACGCTCCCCAAACGTTACTCTTTGTCTAGCCATGACCCATAATCTCCTATGTTACAAACAGCGCGCTTAACCAGAGAACTCCTTGACGTCCGAGGTCTTGCCCGGGATGAGCGCCAATGGCACGATACCAGAGACGTGCATCTCGGGGCCGTACACGTGCATGTCGAGACCAAGCTCCTGGCCAACGTTCTTGATGTTCTTGAGACCCTCCTGGTAGTTGGGACCAGCACGACGGATCCAGATCTGGACCTTGTGCTCGTTGAGCGAGGCAGAAACTTCCCTCAGAGCGCGAATGACACCCTTGAAGGTCGAAGCAACGTTGGTGAAGTTGGCAATACCACCACCGATGAACAGGACCTTACCCTCGGGGTGCTGGGGAGCACGCAGCATGAGGTCAAGGACAGTGCGGGCGTAGTGGAAGGTCTGGGTCTCAGTGGGAGCGCCAGAGTACTCTCCGTAGTTGGCAAGCTCGCTGGCGAATCCAGCAGAGGCAATGGCGTCGGCGTAGACGACCGAGGCACCACCACCGGCGACAAGGGTCCAGACACGGCCAGTGGCGTTGAGAATGGTGAGCTTGAGGGAAGCACCAGTCTTGGCGTCCATCTCGGCAATGTAGGCCTCCTCCTTGCTCATCTCACGACCGAAGGGAGCAGGGAACTCCATGGGAGGGCCGACATCGATGGTGGTCTTGGTCTCCTTTGAGGGAGCAACGGGTATGCCGAGAGCAGTCGCGCTGCGGGCAATAGCCCACTTGGCACCGCACTCAAACTCGGCAGTCTGGTCGAGCTTGGCAGCGAGATCCAGGAAGTGGACTTCTGCCGAGGTCTTCTCCTCGTTGGGGATGACGACGAGAGGGTTGATCTCGAGGTAGCTGTTATGCATGTGAGCGATGTGCAGGAGGTACAAGGAACGGTGGCTTACGTGAACTGGCAGTCGACGTAGACGGCGTACAGCCTCGAGATGAAGTCAACGAGGACGTTGTGAACACCCGTGGGGACCTTCTTTAGGAGAGTGGCAGCAATCTCCTCGTTGGAGGGGTACTCCTTGAGGTCAACGGGAATGAGAAGCTTCTCAGCCTTCTCGTCGACATCGCCGACATCGACACCACCCTCGTGGGTGAAGAGGATCCAATCGCCCTAGAGTGGAACGTCAGCAACGGCTCGGGACGATTTCGGCCATAGGCGGCAGCGGAGCCGCAACACCAGGGTTCAAGGCTCTGACACAAAGAAGGTGGCAGTAACAGAGCAAATTGGCATGTGAAAGGAACGTGCGTGAGTCGTGCGTGAGTGGGTCGGGTATGGCTTCCTTTCGTCCGGCCGGCCGTCTAACAAAACCAGACGGCGCGCCTGTGTCGACTGAGCCAGCCATCCGCTCCCGTTTCTGCAGCAGCTTCCCACCGAGATGGACGCGTGCAAAAACGCAACACGCACGCCCGCAGACGGCCTCTGGCGAGACGATGCCCCGAACGACGGCGAAACGACCTGAAGAAGAAGGAATCGAAAAAAAAGACGTACCTCTCGGACCGAGTTGATGTTGATGTAGTACTCGGTGTCCTGGGGGTGGGGCACAAAGGGCTCGACGAGGAACTGCCTCAGGACACCGTCGACTGTCTCGACCTTCTGCTCCTTGCCAGCCCTCGCCTCGATCCAGTCACGGGCCTCGGACCAGGGCTTGTTGAGGGCCAGCAGGCCGCTCTTGCCTCGCCTCTTGATCAACTGGTCTGGCTTTGCGACGAACTTTGCTCCCGGGGCCAGCAGCCAAGGGTATGTGACCTCGGCCTGGTCGAGGACGCCCTTGATGTCGGCATCGGCAGCAAAGTAGAGCGATGCGAGCTTGGGCGGGGGGTTGTGTGTGGAGGAGGCGGGCAGAGGAGTGGGCTTGATGACGGGGGCGCGGGTGAGGTGGTAGTTGAGGATGGCCTTGCCGTCGGCCTCGAGGATGGATTTGGCAGACATTGTGAAGAGTGGTCAAACTGGACGAAGTGGTGAGTAAAGAGCTTGGGGGAGAAGAGGCAGGGCGAGGCGGCGTGAGGAAGAGGCGGCGGGCGGTGAGAAGATTATCGAGGGCTTGCAGGCTCCGCGGTGGGGATGCACGAGAACGAGTCCGGCAGCAGCGCTACGGCAGGGCGTGCAGCGAGTCGACGGATCGGCGGATGGAAGAGGCGAGAAGAGTGGACAAGGGCAGGAATGCGAGAAAAGCAACGGAGACGGAGGGGCAGTGCGGGCGAGAGAGGGGCAGGGCAAGAGGCGGGCAGCTGGGACATACCTTTCTTTATCTGGTTGCGGGTGGGGGTGGAATCAGGGCGCAGCGGGAGCGAGAGCGAGAGCGAGAGCAGGAGCAGGAGCAGGAGCAGGAACAAGAGGCACGAAGCTAAGAAGAGAGGGAGAGAGGGATTGCGTGTCTGACAGCTTGTGGAGGGGGTTGTATGGACCAGCGGTCTGGCTTTTTTTCTGTTGGTTGAGCTCCGAGTCGCAGGGTGGGTGGAGAGCGGCGGGCTAAGACGCCAACGACGCCAATCCGTGCACCCGCGCCAGGGGCATAGCTCTCACCAGCGTGGCGCGCACCCGATATCGCTTGGCCGCGCCGCGAATAGCCCCCCCGCGCTGTCGACCAAGGGCGGGCGGTGGCGGCAGCAGCAGCAGCAGCAGCAGCAGCAGCGACAACAGCAACGGGCCATGCCATCAGCAGTAGGAGCAGCAGGTCCACGGCTATCCGCGTCATCATCATCACCACCACCAGCCGTCGCTGCCGCCCGCACCGGCTTCTCCAGCTCGGCCTCTCCATCGCCCGCTGGCGGCTGCCCCTCTTCGCGCCGGGGCCGTGGCACCAGAGCTGATGATCGGCTCCGCACACCGCCGCCGCAAAACCCGCCGGAAGCAGCGCTAGGCTACGCGGACACCCTTGACCCCAACAGTCGAGCAAGGACCTCAACACCAGGAGACCAATTCTTCGGGCTCGTCTCTTCGCAACCTCTTCCTCTTTCATCCAAGCCGCCCACTCTACTCGCCTCCCTTCTGCCCTGCGTCCATAAGGTGCGTCGCTCTCTGCCCTCGCCCCGTCTCCCTCGCCTGCCCCTCCCCCCCCGGCGTCTCGTCTTGCTGTGTCCCACGTTCCGTCCCACCTGCTGTTCGCCCAGCTCCCGCAAACTATTTTTTCTCACATCAGCCCGGCTTCTCCTCTGCCGGCACACCACGCTCCCGCATCTCACTGACGCTGCTGCGTGCTTTTAGCCCTCTCTTGTCTACCCATCGCTCTCGTCTTCCATTGACGCTCGACACCCCGCCACGATGCCTTCTGCCGCGCCTGTCCCCGCAGGCACCTCTGCCAGCGAAGGCCTCTCTGCCAACGACAACATCCGTCGTTTCGAGGCTCCCAGCCGCGCCCTGACCCCCCCGCCCTCGCACACGCTCTTCCACCCCAAGACACGATGCTTTGTCTAGTAAGAGCCCACCATTGCTGCTGCTGCTGCTGCTGCCTCGCTCCACTACCGCCTCGCGCTGACCACATGTCTCCAGCGGTCTGCAGCCCCGTGCCGTCCAGGGCATGCTCGACTTTGACTTCATCTGCAAGCGCAAGCAGCCCTCCGTTGCCGGTATCATCTACACATTCGGCGGCCAGTTCGTCAGCAAGATGTACGCCCGCCCCTAATTTCCCCCCGCCGACAGCGCTGACCCCCGTGTCCAGGTACTGGGGAACCAGCGAGACGCTGCTGCCCGTCTACCAGTCGGTCGAGAAGGCCATGGCCAAGCACAGCGACGTCGACACCGTCGTCAACTTCGCCTCGTCGCGATCCGTCTACCAGTCCACCATGGAGCTGCTCGAGTTCCCCCAGATCAAGTCGATTGCCATCATCGCCGAGGGTGTCCCTGAGCGCCGTGCCCGTGAGATCCTGCACGTTGCCCAGAAGAAGGGCGTCACCATCATCGGCCCCGCCACTGTCGGTGGCATCAAGCCCGGCGCGTTCAAGATTGGCAACACTGGTGGCATGATGGACAACATCGTCGCCTCCAAGCTCTACCGCCCTGGCTCCGTCTCGTACGTCTCCAAGTCGGGAGGTATGTCCAACGAGCTCAACAACATCATTGCCAACACCACAGACGGTGTCCTCGAGGGTGTCGCCATTGGTGGTGACAGGTACCCCGGTACCACCTTCATCGACCACGTCCTCCGCTACCAGGCCGACCCTGACTGCAAGGTCATTGTCCTGCTCGGTGAGGTCGGTGGTGTTGAGGAGTACCGCGTCATCGAGGCCGTCAAGTCTGGCCAGGTCAACAAGCCCATTGTTGCCTGGGCCATCGGTACCGTTGCCGGTATGCTCAAGACCGAGGTCCAGTTCGGCCACGCTGGCTCCTTTGCCAACTCTCAGCTCGAGACTGCCAACTCCAAGAACAAGTCGATGAGGGAGGCTGGTATCTACGTACCGGAGACATTCGAGGAGATGCCCGAGACTCTTGCCCAAGTCTACCAGAAGCTCGTCAGCGAGGGCACCATCAAGCCCAAGCCCGAGCCCGTTGTTCCCAAGATCCCCATCGACTACTCGTGGGCCCAGGAGCTTGGCCTCATCCGAAAGCCTGCTGCCTTCATCTCCACCATTTCCGACGACCGTGGCCAGGAGCTGCTGTACGCTGGAATGCCCATCTCCGATGTCTTCAGGGAGGAGATTGGCATCGGTGGTGTCATGTCTCTGCTGTGGTTCCGCCGTCGTCTGCCCGACTACGCCAGCCGCTTCCTCGAGATGGTGCTCATGCTGACGGCCGACCACGGTCCCGCTGTGTCGGGTGCGATGAACACCATCATCACCACCCGTGCCGGCAAGGACCTCATCAGTGCCCTCGTCTCTGGTCTGCTCACCATCGGTTCGCGATTCGGTGGTGCGCTTGACGGTGCTGCCGAGGAGTTCAGCAAGGCCTTTGACAAGGGTCTCAGCCCCCGTGACTTTGTTGACACGATGAGGAAGGAGAACAAGCTGAGTAAGTTGCCCCAGCCGGCTGCCATGAGATGCACATGCTGACCCGTCTAGTCCCTGGTATCGGCCACAGGATCAAGTCCCGCAACAACCCCGATCTCCGTGTCGAGCTCGTCAAGGAGTACGTCAAGAAGAACTTCCCCAGCACCAAGCTGCTCGACTACGCTCTTGCCGTCGAGTCGGTGACGACGTCGAAGAAGGACAACCTCATTCTCAACGTCGACGGCTGCATTGCCGTGTGCTTCGTTGACCTTGTCCGCAACGGCGGAGCCTTCACCAACGAGGAGGCCGAGGACTACCTGAAGATGGGTGTGCTCAACGGTCTGTTCGTCCTCGGCCGCTCGATTGGTCTGATTGCCCACTTCCTCGACCAGAAGAGGCTGAGGACGGGCCTGTACAGGCATCCTTGGGATGACATCACGTACCTCCTGCCCTCGCTGCAGCAGGGCGGTGCGCCAGGCGCCGAGGGCCGTGTCGAGGTCACTCTATAGATTCATGACTAAGGAAAAAGGAAGGGTAGTACGTCCGGCTTGGCCCGTACAGGCGTTTTCAGCGTGCTGGAGAAACTCTTTACACAGAATTGTGAGGGTGTAGCAATAACCGCTAGCTGTGGGCGGAGATACAATATTTTAATGCATACGAACCAAGTACAGTAGAGTACATGACGCAGGTTGATTGTTCCATGAAGGGGACGTGCAAGTGAAGCCGAGACAGCCGGGCAGCCGTGGACCGGTGAGAAGAGATTTGCGGTTGAGCTGACAGCGGATGCACTCTACATACCTAATGTGTCGAGGGCCCGCGTCAGGCGTCAGGCAGGCAGCTTCTGTAGGGCGGCCCCACATGGTTCTGTTCTGTTCTGTTCTGTGCTGGTGTTGTTCGCATTCCTCGCCCCTTGCACCACGTGTGCCAGGGCGCGAGCAAGGCAAGGCTGTCGTCGGTGGAACACGACTAGCTGTGGTACCTGCTGGGACGCAGGTACGCGGAGCTTTCAGCAGCATTCTCTCAGGCGGCATTCAGCCATGATGCAGCGTCACACGGTTTGCGCTGGCGAGCTGAGAAAAGCACCCGGTGGCTCGACGAGTGTGAGTGGGCCCAGATGAGTCTGAGCGTAGCGAGCTGACGGCAGTAGGGCAGTGTTGAAGCAAGACAGCACCACGTCCCAGCCCCCTCCTCGCTTGCCCTCGGGCTGCCTGCCAGTGGGTGTCGATAGCCGGCCGCCCGTCCCCATCCATGTGGGTTGCACGCATTTGCATGCGGTGCGACAGGCCCGGAATGCGGGAATTGTGCGGTGCTGAACAACAGTCGACGGCCGCCGGGGTGCTGCGAACAGGTCGTCTAACTACCCATAGTACGCGCAGAGTCAATGGGACGCTTTCGCCCAGGGCTGACGGCATCACAAGCAGCCACTCATGGCGGCGCGGGCACCGCTACCCCACCCACGAACGACGATGGTGGCGGTCCATGGCCATCAACCGAGCCTAGTGAGGTTGCGCTGGAGGCTGGCTTTGTGCTGGCCGTCAGCTCCTAGCTCCCCAGGCCGCCCTAGCCGGTATGCATCGCTGCACGTCAGCCTGTGACGGCGACGATGCATTAATAAGTAGAGGCGCGCGCCCGTCATAGACCTGGCTCGCAGCCTTGCTGAGCCTTGCTGGTTCCCTCGACCCATCGTCGCCTGGAGCTTCACCTGAGAAGCTAGTCCAACAGTTACTACATTCACCCAACCACCATGCTCACCCTCTTGATGGCCCTCCTCGCCTCGGCCGACCTGGGCCACGCGCAGGCAGACAACGAGCAGTACCATCCCCACGGCGCATTCGCCTTTATCCGCTCTGGCGAGCGCACGCCCGTCCTGCGTGGGCCCCAGAAGCTCACGGCTGTGGGCGCCCAGCAGATGTTGACGCTGGGTGAGAACTTCAGAGGAAGATACATCTCGCCCGAGGGCGACGCGGGTCTCGGTAGACAGAACATAGCAAACATGTCCGTCGACGTCCTCGACAATTCCCAAATCTCGGTGCAGACGCTCAACTCACCGCACCTGGTCTCGGCGGCCCAGGCCTTCATGCAGGGCCTATACCCGCCGCATTCTGCGTCCAACAGCTCAAGCGAGAGTGATGCCACGGGACCTGTCGATTACCCGTTGAATGGCTACCAGTACGCCGCTGTCCAGACATACGACGGAGACGCGTATCAGTCCATGTATCTCACGGCCGAGCACTGTCCCATGTCCAAGGTGGCATCACTCAATTACCTCAGCTCGGCAGAATTCGTAACGACCAAAGTGAACAGCGACAGTGTGTACCAGAAGCTCGATCCCGCCTGGTTTGACGGACATCTCGACCAAGACCAACTGTGAGTTTGACAGTGATGGTTGGTCTGTTGCAGCTTGGATGCTGACGAGCACAGGAACTACATGTATGCTCTTGAAATACATGAATACCTCTCGTACCAGTACACGCACGACCAGACGGTGCGCGACAAGCTCACAAACGACGCGGCTTACGCGGATGTATACAACCTCACCCGCGATCTCGCAGATGAATACGCCTGGAACTTCTGGGGCAACACAGCCGGCTCGTCCGACGACGCCAACAGGCAAGCCATCGCGGGCAAGACGCTCGCAGCTGAGATCCTGGGGTCCTTCCAAAAGCTCGTTGGCAACAAAACGACCGACAACGATACCACAGACGGACCAGCTGATCGAACAAGCGACGACGAAGACGACGACGTTGCGAACTCCCCGTACCCGTTGACACTCCTCTTCGGCGAGACAAGCTCCTTTGTCTCGCTAACGTCGCTGCTACAGCTCGACCAGCGCGACAGCCACTTCCAGTCGGCGGCCGCATACGCCTCGGCGATGGTCTTCGAGCTCTTCAGCGTGGGCATCTCGGGCGAGTTCCCGTCGAACCTCGAGGACCTGTGGGTGCGCTTCTACTTCCACAACGGCAGCGAGCCGTTCAACGAGCAGCTCATGTCGTACCCGATCTTCAACAACGGGCCGTCGCACACGGACATGACGTGGAGCGAGTTCCAGAACCAGCTGAGCGCCGTCATGGTCAACTCGGTCGGCGACTGGTGCGATGCGTGCGCGTCGGCCAGCGTCTTCTGCTGGGGCGTCGAGAAGAACAACGTGACGTTCGTCTCGCCGCCTGCCGAGCGCATGCAGAAGGCCCACAAGACGCTCTCGCCGACGGCCGCAGGCGCCATCGGCGCAGTCGTCAGTCTCGCGATCGCAGGCCTCTTCTTCGCGCTGGCCATGGTCCTCGGCGGCGTGCGCTTCCACCGCGTGCAACGCCGCAGCAGCAGCAGCGGCGGCGCGAGCGGGCTAGGCGGCTTCAAGGGCTCAGCGAAGCTCGCGTCCGACGCGGACCTGGGCTTCAAGAACGGCGCCGGGGCGCCGGGGGCTGGCGCCTTCGTGGCAGCAGGCGGCAAGGGCCACGAGAGGAGTGGCAGCTGGGAACTCCGGCAGAAGGAGTTCGGCGGGCTGTCGGGAGACGTGGGCGAGGCGTTTCCCCGCGACAGTTTGGATGAGATGGAGGGGGCGCGCGCGGTGCAGCCGCATGAGCGCGTGTGAGTGGGGGAAGTTTTTTTATTTTAAACGCTTTACGACTTGGATGACGGCGGGAAAGGGGGGGGGGGGGCTACGGCTTTCACCTTGTTACGTTCTTTGATGCTGTTACGCTCTTTGAGAGGGGACTGGGGTGGGATAGTTTGATACCCGGCTTTTAGCCATGTGATGCAAAATGACGACGCTCGTTTTAAGGAGGGGATGAGTGGGTGTGGTTGTGTTGATCGTGGTGGTGTAACAGAGGACAGCAGGACACGCACGAGGCGGGCACATGGTTGGTTTGACGTACGAGTAAATCGACTGGTTTCATTGCGATTAGTTAGCCGTTCGGTGAATGGTTGCTCTTCTTAGTGGAGTTGCTGGTGCTTGGACATGTCTTCCGCGAGCGATGAAAAGTGCTAGAGTGGCGACGAAGCTATATACCGAGTACCTCTGCAGTCCCTCAGCAATCAAGATGATTACGGCCAAATTAACTAAATGCCGAGCGTCTCGACGACTCGTGTCTCCACCTGCCCGAGAAGCGTGGTTCTACGAAAAGCACGTGACGTCGGAATACATACCGGCCGTCCAGCCAATGCGAGCGGAGAAGACGACGCTTGTTTAGTGAGGGGGTACATGTGTATAAGAAGTAGGCAGCCATGTGCGGTGGATGCAGGAAGCAGAGAGAGGGAGTCAGCTGTGCATGTGGATGGGTGTGGGTGCAACAGAACAAGGCAGGCACGCAGGGCAGGGGATGCACGAGGCAGGCACAGGGACCTGGCCACCCGCCAATGTGGCGTAGCACACGCTCTCTCGCATACCAATGACCCCATTGGCGTGTCGTGTGCGTGTGCGTTGCGTCTGCGCGTGCGGGCGGACGAAGCGCCAGGCCCGAGTGCGAGTGCAACCCTGCCAGTGTGGGCGTCCGGGGAACAGACAGCAGTTACCTAGCTACACTGGTATGCTATGCTATCCAAGACACGGCCACGCTCAAGGCCCCGTAGGCGCCTCGTGTGGCCGAAACACAGACGCGCAGACGCGACAGTCGCCAACACCCAACACCAACACCAACACCACCCATGACCACCGACAGACACCAACACGGCGGCTGGCAACAAGCGGCCGTTGGCCCAGGAGCGATCAGCGCGGTGCCGTCATGCCTTATTCTGTCCCTGGGCCCGGGCTGTCGGACATGTCATCGTTTAGTTTAGCGATGCCGTCTTACCTCGACTAGCGGGCGGCCGAGGGACGGGACATGGAGAAACGGCCTCTACCCTACCCAGTCCAGTCTACCCAGTCTTCTGCTCTACCCAGTCCAACACGACCACTCTCTCCCCCTCTCCCTGTCTCTCCTCGACGCCCCAGCTCTCCTGCAACCTCTTCTGCTCCTGCCCACCCCTCTGCTCCTCGCTCCCTGCTGCCGCCGTTGTTGTTGCTCCCCCGTCTCCCGCCTGCCTCGCCCGCCGCTCTCCGTTCTCCGCTCTCCGCCTCCCCGCCTTTCCGCCTGCCTGCCTGCCTCGCATGATACCCCAGCACTAAGCAGGGCATGGGACGCAACGCGCGGAAGCGCATCTCGTACGGTCCGTCGCCTCCCCACCACACCACAACCACCACCACTACCATCACCATCCCCGCCGCCGCCGCCGCCCCTCGCATCCCCATCCCCACTGACCTCCCCCAGTGCTACCGCTTGCAAACTCGGCCGGCGGCCACAGACTCGGTGTCAATGGCTTGGCCGTCGATCCCACCACCTCTACCCTCTACTCGGGCGGCCGCGACGGCGTCATATGCGCCTGGGACCTCGCCCTCGACCTGACCTCGCCCTCCCCCCGCAACGACGACGACGACAACCAACACGAACCTGACCCCTTTGCCGACTCGCACGCCCCCACCCGCTTCCGCTCCCAGGTCCAGGCGCACACACACTGGATCAACGACCTCGCCCTCGCCCAAGACCGCGCCGCCCTCGTCTCAGCCTCGTCTGACATCACCGTCAAGGTCTGGCGCCCCGCCGCCGCCGACCCACTGCCCCCACAGACGATTGGCCTGCACACCGACTATGTCAAGCGCGTCGCCTCGCCCGGCACCAACGAGCACTGGGTCGCCTCGGGCGGCCTCGACCGCAAGGTCAGTCTGTGGGACCTCAATGGCGGCGGCCGCAAGCTCGAGATTGCCGTCGGCGACGACGAGAACACGGCAAAAGGCTCCGTCTACGCCCTCGCCGCCACCCCCGCCATCATCGCCAGCGGCGGGCCTGAGAGCATCGTGCGCGTCTGGGACTCGCGCACCGGCAAGCGCATCACAAAGTTTGTCGGCCACACGGACAATGTCCGCGACATTCTCGTCTCCCGCGACGGCGACACCATCCTGACCGCCTCGTCCGACCAGACCATCAAGGTCTGGTCCATGACGGCCGGCCGCTGCATGCACACCCTGACCATGCACAACGACAGCGTCTGGTCCCTCTACGCCGACGACCCCCACCTTTCCGTCTTCTACTCGTCCGACCGCTCCGGCCTCGTCGCCAAGAGCGATGTCCGCAACTGCCTCGAGATGGACGAGGGCATGTCGCTCGCCGTCTGCCAGGAGCACGAGGGCGTCAATAAGATTGTCGCCGCCGGCGACTACCTCTGGACCGCCACCTCGAGCTCCAGCATCAACCGCTGGAACGACGTCGACACGGCTGCCGAGGTCGAACTCCCCGAGTCGTACAGGTGGAACCGCAACAGCGTTGCTACCACGCGTTCGCGCCACCCCTCGTCCCCTCCCACGAGCCCCCCAACCAACGGCGTCGCCGCCGCCGCGGCGGCGCCCAAGATCCCCCTCCAGTCGCTGCTACGCATGTCCAATACGGCCCCGTTCCCACAACAGCTCTCGCCCAAGGACACCGATACATTGACTCTGGCCAGCGCTCGCAAGCCCGCCGACGTGCTGGCACCCCCCGATCACGTCGGCATCGTGCCGTGCCGGAGCCTGCCTGATTTCTCAATCGAAGGCCAGAACGGTCTCATCAAGCACCACCTCCTCAACGACCGCAGGCGGGTCCTCACCCTCGACACGGCGGGCGAGGTCATGCTGTGGGACCTGCTGCAGTGCGCCCCCATCAAGTCGTTTGGCAAAAAGCACCTGGAAGATGTGGTGCCCGAAGTCAACACGCAAGAGACGGTCGCCCATTGGTGTGCCGTCGATACGCGGATAGGCACGCTGACGTGCGTGCTGGAGGAGAACTACTGCTTCGACGCGGAAATGTATGCCGACGAGCTGCAGCTTGAGGAGAAGATTGAGTTCCGCGACGACCACCGAAGTGAGTGTTGTTGTGTTTTGTCAGGGCCGAGCTAACGTGTGCAGTCAATCTCGGAAAGTGGATATTACGCTACCTCTTCTCCAACCTCATCGACGAGGAGATCAAGCGCGACGAGGCCTTCCGTGCTCAGATCATGAGTGAAAAGGAAGAGACGCGGACCGATCGACCGACCAACATTACGATACCGCGGATGAACGTCAATGGCTGGAAAGACGCAGTCGCCGAGCCGACATCTGGCTCGACCATCAAAGGCAACGGCTTCTTCCCGCCCCACACGCCTGGCATGGGAATCGGCCTGGCAACACCCAACGGTCTGCCCCCTACGAACGGCCGCGGCAATCCCCATCTCACACCCACGACCGAGGAAGGGTCACAGCTTGAGCTGACCAAGTCACACCGGAGCTCGACACAAGACGGCCAGGACTACTTTGGCCAGGGAGTCTCGGCGAATGGAAATGGTAATGGCAACGGTAATGGCAGTGCAAATGGACAAAGCAATAGCAATGGCAAGGCTACACCAGCCGAGGGGTCCGATTCAAAGGAAGAAGCCGTACAATCTCCCACCGAAAACGACACCCCGTCGAAGAAGGGCAAGGGCATGTTTGGCAAGAAGTTCAACATGGGCTTCAGCATGAAGAAGTTTGGCACAGGCACCGCCATCGCCCCCGAGCCAGTCAAGCCAGTCGTCGACGACAAGTCCGAGGACAGCGACTCGCGGTCAACCAAGACAGAAGAGAAAAAGTTTGAGGACAACTTCCTCGGCACGATTCAGCGGATACGGCACGGCTACGAAGAGGGGCTGGCGGCGGGTGCGTCGGAGCTGGTGTCACAAATCGCGCCCAGCCTGCCCAGCGACACGCCGGTGCTGAAGCCACCTGCCATGACGACTATTCTTATCCAGGAGGACCGCCCCGACTCGGGCGGTGTCGCAGATCTGTTTGAAGGCAAAGTGGGCACGCTCGGCCAGCAGGCTGATCTCATCGAGAAGGCCGCGCCCATGTGGCTGGGCGAGGTGCTGCTGCGTGTAAGTAATGCTGTGTATTGAGTGGACTTTACTGATTCAGACCAGAATCAACTGCCAGCGAAAGACATTGTCAAGGTGTCGTTTGTGCTAGAGCCGTACCAGAACTCGCTTCCGGGTATTTCCTCGGACGGGTAAGTTTGTGTTGTTCTTCTGGTGTAATCACTACTGACACGCCCAGCAACAACCGACTCAATGCCAACCGCATGCTGCGCGCCCGCAAGATCCTCAGCTACGTAGCCGAGCGCATCGAGCCGGCGCCGAGCAAAGACGAGCAGGACGAAGGCACAGCGCTGCGCCCGGATGAGTATCTGGAGCTGTACTGCAACGGACAGGTGCGTCATGACATGCCAGACGGCTGTATCGGAGTTTTGTGCTAACGTGGACCCAGCTCATCGCGCCGACGATGACGCTCGCGTCGATGCGCGCCCACGTGTGGCGCGGCGGCGGCGACGTGGTGCTGCAGTACAAAGCCAACGGGCGAAAGGAAATCAAGCCCATGCCGGCGCCGGTGGGGCTGCCGTTCGGGGTGCCTGGGTCGGTGTCGCGAGCGGGCCCCGGCAGCACGGCGTCGGAGGGCAAGGCCAGCAGCGAGGCCGGGCGGAGCAGCGAACACGGCTCGCAAGAGGCAGCGGACAGCAAGGCGGCGTTTGGGCCGTAGGTGTGTTGTAGATGTACAGTGTATGTAGGTTGGTTTGCGTATGGATCCCCGGCTCAGCTGGCTTGGGTTGGCTTGGGCTGGCTTGGAGCCGAGACGGGGTTACGATAATACAGTTGGCCGTTGGCACGCGCCGTTTCTCTTTTTCTGGCATCTTTGTCGTCCCGCTTCCGCGTGCTCTCCTCCTCTTCTCCCCTTCCCCCCGTCGCACTGCATGTCCTATTGAGCCTCATTCTTGTCACCTCCAAGCACATTACTCGCCCACTGATAGCTCCCCAAGAAGATAGCACCACCGACACTGATCCAACCGACCCTCGGCCCAATACCCGCGAAAAACGCCCTGGGCCCGGACTCCTCCAAAACCCTTCTAACCATAACCCCCAACGGCATCTTCTCCCTAGCAAGCATCATGCGCGTCTTGAGCACATCCAACGGCGTCGTAACGCCCGCGGCGACCGCCCCCGCAACGCTCCCCAATAGCCCACCCTCAACCCCGCTGACCGTCTCCCGCCCCGTCTGCCCCCGCCGCCACCGCTTCAACCCCTCCCACAGCGGAAACTGGATCACCGTAAATGGTACCTCGCGGATAATCGTGATCCCCCACCCCCGGTACAGCTCCGCCCACACGCGCGCCCACCCGTGCGCATGCCGCTGCGAGAGGATATGCGCCAGCGCGGCGCGCGAGCTCGGGTGCTGCGACGCCTGCGCGCGCTGCTTTACCACCTCCGTCGGCACGCGCACGGCGCACGCCGCCACTTCGCCCAGCGACGCCGCCAGCATGTGTGTGCCTGCGCTCGGGGCGGCTGCGGGCAGCGTGTATTCTGCGCCGAGGGCGGTGCGCGCGGTCGTCGGCGTGGGGGCCAGCAGCCGGTTGATGGTGTCGTAGGTTACGAAGAAGAGCGCGGCGCCCGGCGCGCTGCCAACTATCGCGCTGCCTACGCCGCGGTAGATGCCGCTGAAGCCGCCCGAAGCCGCGAAGCCCGAGGCGGATTGGAGGCGTGTTTTGAGTGTGTCGAGAGGGTACAGAGAGAGGTCGACGGTTGTGCCTGCGAGGCCGCCAGCCTGGAGAGGGGGAGGGTTAGTTGGGTTGGTTGGGTGCGGGGGGTGAGGGTGAGGACTTACGAGCAGTGAGCGCACGTACGGCGACTCGATCCACGCCTGGCGCTGGGGCTCGAGGACGTGCTGCATTGTGGTAGTGGCGGGGGAGGAGGAATTGAGGGGGTTGCGTGTGTTCTCTTTCTCCCGCGCTCTCTCTGCTTCTCTTGTCGGCGGCGCGTGGGCGGAGCTCAGGCATGCTCGCCGACGTGACGTGAAGTTCGCCCGCGTCTGTGCGTCCCCGCTTCAGCCCTACCGCTAAATAAGTGCCGGTGTCAGGCATGGCGCGTGTCGACGACGCGTGACGACGAAGACGGGTGCAGGGACAGGACAGGACGGGACGAAACGAAACGAAACGAATTGTAACGAGTCGAAGCGAATGGATCGGTGCACGGAAACGCCATGAGTGAGTTTGAGATGCGGGTACGGTGCCTAGCGAGTACCAGGGTGAGGGACGAACGCAGGGAGGATGGGGAAAGAGATGGAACTGTTGGTGAGAAGGGCGGGGGCAAGGAAGAGGAGGCTTATGGGCATGGGACCGACGATGGAATGTCTAAGACGGTAAATCCAGATGGTGACGGCGACACCGACGGCTCCAGCGACAGCGACAGCGACAGCGACACCTCCTCCACCACCACCTCGACCTCCATTACACACTACACCAGCTGCATCCACGACGCCCAGCTCTCGCCCGACGGCACGTGCATATTCACCTCCGACTACAACCGCTCCTTCTCCGTATACCCCCTCAGCCCGGACCTGTTCGCTGCGCCCTCGACCCAGCCGCTGCAGCCCTACGCCCACTTCACCTCGCCCAACCCCATCTGGGCCTTTGCGTGCAACCCGCACTTCAACCTGCACGATCCAAGCAGCACGCATGTCCTCGTCAGCCGGCGCGACTCGTACATTACGCTGCATAACGCACTGTGGGACATGTCAGGCACACCTAGCGACACACAAACCATACAAACCATGCCCGGTCCCGTAGACATCCACACGGCGCTCGTCTCGTACAAGCTCATCAACCACCTCACCGAAGCCGTCACGGCGCCCGCAAGCCTCAGCTACGCCCACGACACGACGCACTTCTTCGCCGGCGCCCAAAACGCAATCGCCACATTCGACCTCGGCCACGCCGCCGACCCCATCCACCGCATCCCGACGATCCCCTCGGCGCGCTCCAAGCTCAAAGGCGGTGGTCGCGGCTTCAAGGGCACCATCAGCGCCCTCTCGCTGTCCCCGCCCTCGCACTCGGCGTCCCAAGGTCTCCTCGCCGCCGGCGCACGCACGCGGTTCGTCGGGCTCTATGATGCACTGCGCAGCACAGAGCTAACTCACTTTGCGCTGCCGGGCGCCCGCGACAGCAGCGCGCCCGACACAGCCAACGTTGCGGGCGCCGGCGTCTCGTCCCTCAAGTGGAGCCCCTGCGGCACGTACCTGTACGTCGGCGAGCGCGCGTCCGACGCCCTGCTCATCTACGACGTGCGCAACTTCTCCCTCACGCTGGGCTGGTGCGCGGGGCGGCGCGCACTCGGCAAGCAGCGCCTGGGCTTCGACGTCTGGCCTGCAGGTGCAGGTGTCGCCGCAGAACCGTATGCTGCGCAGGGCGCGCACGAGGTCTGGGCTGGTGGCGCCGATGGCTGCGTCAGGGTCTGGCGCGACCCGTATCTGCGCGAGGGCGCGATTGAGGCGGATGAGGTGGTAAGGGTTGCGGGGGGTCATGTACCCGTCGTCAGTGCGCTGGTGCATCCTGGTGGGAATGTCGCTGTTGCGGCGTGTGGGACGGTTGGGGTTGCAGGCGAGGTGAGGAGGGGGGTGAGGAGGGGGGTGAGGAGGGGTGGAGGGGTGAGGCCTGTGTATAGAGAGTATGGGTTCTTGGACGTGCTTGGGTTGGGTGTGTAAGGGGTTGGTGTGGTGGCGAGTGAGTGGGTGTGGTGGAGAGTGAACGGGTGTATGATAACAAGTGACCAAGTGTACGAGAGCAATTGACTGTCTGACGATATACATGCATTTCAACCAGCTCAAGTAGAGACGTTGCCGTGTGAATACACTCCCCGGAGCTACAACATCAACACGACCAAACCACTACCCACTCCTACATCCGACTCGAACATCCAATCCAAACCCGCGTCTCTGCCTTATCAAAAACAAACCCAGATATCTGCACCCACAACTCATCACCACGACCACCATTTACCACAGATCGCCGCACCACGGAGATACGCCACTAGCACACCTTTAACCCCGCCCGCTCCAGCTCCAGCTCCAGCTCCATCGTCATCTCCACCACAAACACACCACAACCGCCACCTCACCCCCACGACAAGGCGCCCAACATGGAAGAACACAAATCGAAATACGCCATCCACGAAGCCTGCCGCCAGGGCCAAAGTACATCTCCCTCCCCTCCCTCCCTCCCTCCCTTCCCACCCACAACCCCCAAAGCTAACCCCACCCAGCAACCCTCGTCGAATCCCTCCTCACCGCGTCCCCCAAACTCGCTTTCCTCCGTGACCCCGACGACCGCCTGCCAATCCACTGGTCCGCCTCGTACAACCACTTCGCAATAACCTCTCTCCTCGCCTCGCAACCCCGCATAGACATCGACGCAACCGACGCCTCAGGTTGGACAGCGCTGATGATGAGCTGCTCGCGCGCCGCCGCCGACTCGGCCGAGACGATCTCCCTCCTCCTCGCAAAGGGCGCAGATGTCAACGCCAAGACGACGGCAGGGCAGACGGCGCTGCATTTCTGCGCGTCGAAAGCAAACGTGGAGGGCGCGCGGACGCTGCTTGCGCGCGGCGCGTCGGCGCGTGTGAGGGATAAGCGCGGCATGTTGGCGCTGCATCGTGCTGCGGCGGTCGGGTGTGTGCCGGTGATGAAGGCGCTGCTGGGCGAGGGGAAAAGTCCCGTTAATGCGGGGGATGCGGATGGGATGACGGCGCTGCATCATGCGGTTTGCGAGGGGCATGGGGACGCGGCGCTGGTGCTGTTGGTTGCCGGGGCGGAGTGGGACAGGAGGGATAAAGAGGGGAGGGTCGCGCTCGAGTATGTGCCTGATGCGAAGACGAGGGCGTTTATTGTACAGGCTGCTGAGAGGGAAGGGATTGAGTTGGAGGGGTGAGTGGGGAGGGAGGGGGGAGCGTGGATTTTATACCCAGGACAGCGTGGCGTGGTGCCGTGTAGGATAGCTCGGTGGCATGGCGGGCGTGGTACTGTATTTGTATAGCATAGCGTGTGTATGAGAGCGTGGAACAGGTACTCTATCTACCATACCCACCCACCCTACTGCAACGTACTAACAAGCTCCTTGTACATCTTCTTTAGATCAGCCACATCGCCCTCGAGCTCCTCAACCTGCTCCGTCTTCTCCCCCAACATCTCCAGACTCGCCTGATATCGCTGATCCATATCCTTGAGCTGCATCTCCAGCGCATCAACACGCTCACCCAGCGCCTTCTTCTCCTCGACCTCGCGCATCAGCGCAACGACCTCCTCGCGCGCCTCGTCGCGCTGCGCGCCCAACCGCGCCATCTCCTCTTTGGTCGTCGCCTTTTCCGACTCGAGCCGGCGCACAGCCGCGCTCATGCGCTCAACGAGCTGCACCGACGGGCCCGCGCCGACGGTCGACACGGAAATCATGTCGTTTATGGTCAGCTGCGGCGACGAGACGCCGTCGAATGCGTCGTCGTAGTCGACGGCGTGGATCGACGGCGTGTGCAGCGACGGCGTGTGCAGCGACGGCGCCAACGGGGTTCCTGCGCCGCCGAGCGCAGACAGCCCGGATGGGAACGAGTTTTGGCGGTGTGGCGTGCCGAGCTCGGGCGTGCGTGTTGCAGGTGAGGATTTCTGGCGGGACGAAGTTGGTCGCCGTGCGTCGTCGAGCATGCGGTCGAGTGGCGAAAGCGGCATCTCCATGCCTGGCGAGATCGAGCGCGACAGCTTCCTGTTGAGTAGGCCGAGGGGGTCGGGTGACTGGCGGCGGGCGACCAACGAGGGCGAGTCGGCGCGGAGGTGCTGTGCGTCGGGGATTTGCGACTGCATGTCTATTCTCCACCTATTTCTCTCGTCTTCGAGCCGCTGCTGCAGTTCCGCCTCCCACACCTTCTTCTCGCGCTCGAGCTCGGCTTGGGCGTCCTGTGCGGCCGTCTCGGCTTGGGTTAGTCGGGTCTGTAGCTTCTGGGCCGACGACCGTTGGCCTTCGAGATCCTGCTCTAGGGTCCTCGCTCGCTCGTTGATGCCCTCGAGCTCGTCTTCCAGTCGGCGCGCCTTGGAGTTGATGTCTCGTGCCTTGCGTCTAATGTCCGACTCGCGCTTCGCCGTCTCGTCGCGGTCTTTCTCGAGTGCTGCGACACGAGACGTCAAGGTGGTTTCAATGCCTTGCCAGTTGTCGGAAGCAACCGAGTACTGTGTTTGCAAGGTCTCTATCTGCCTTAGGAGTTTTGCTTGCGAGTCGCCCGTGCCAGAGGAGGTGGCTTCTTCAGACCGACTGCGGAGGAGTTCAAGCTTTGTCTCGAGATTCTGTAGTAGTAGTAGTCAGCATCTTCTCCGATTTCAGTGCCCAGGTAACTCACGGCAATCTCGCCACGCAGTTCAAGCTCGACGACGTTTGCCTTCTCTAGCTGGCTCTTCGCCTCTTCTTTAGACGCTTGCAGCTCGCGCTTCGAACGATCCTCGGCTATCTTCTTTTCGATTCGCATATTCTCCATGTCTTCCTGCAACGAAGCAGTGGTCCTCTTCTCGGCCTCCAGAGCTCCAGCCTTGACTCTCTTCTCCGCGTCTTCGGCTCGCGACAGTGCGTCGTTTAGCTGTCTCCGGAGCTCTGCTATTGTAAGCCCAGCCTCCTCTCTCTCGGCTTGGATGGTCACAATATCCTTCTCGATCTTGCTCACAATTTTCAGCTTCTCTTGTGACGTCTTTTCGGCAGCCTCTGCACGCTTGGCCCGCTCCGACTGTTCTGTAATGCCCTGCTCGGCCTTGGCCAAGCGCTGCTTGAGGAGCTTGATCTCTTTGTCCTGCTCCTGGCCCTTGGCTCGCATCTTTTTGATGGTGGTCAGATGCTTCATCTCGGTCTTGGACAGCTTTTGCCCCTCTTCCATGAGTGCTGCGATCTGAGCATCTTTTTCGGCGAGTTTCTTGTCAGCTGGTGTTGCCTCCGCCTCTGCAGACGCCGTCTTTGCAGAAGCAGCCAACTGTTGCGATAGATATGTAAGCTTAGACTGCAAAGCATCAATGCGCTCAAGATGTGAGTTGAGTTCTTCCCGGTGCTCGCGAAGCGATTCTTCATGTGTTTCTTTCAGTGTGGACAGCTCAGTCTGGAGTATGTCTGGGTCTCGCGTTGTAGGCGCATCTTCTGGAGGCGGAGATATGTCAATGGAGGGCCGTGTGGGGTTGCTGTCAAGCGATTGGCGCGGGGAGGCCACCCTCTGGGTGACGGCGGAGGGTACGGACATGGTCGGTATCCGCATCGATGGCTGCTCGGTCACTATCGGGTCGGCAGAGGGCAAGGCGAGGGGAGGCGATGCAACAGGCGCGTCCACATCAGCAGACGGGCGCGGAGAGGCCTCCCTCTTACTCTCGTCTGCCTGTAAACTCGCATCCTCCTTTGTGGCGGGCGCAGCCTCAGCAGGTAGCTCTGATGTCTTTGAATCGACACTGGTTCTGCCGGTATCGGCGGAAACGTTGATGCTGGAACCTCGCACGGCGGGGCTCTCTGACCGCGCACCCAGGTCCGACGACGCCCTCGAGTCTGCTCTTTCTGATCCCTTGACTACGGCCTTTGCGAGGCGATCCTGCAGCCGCGAATTGGGCCGGCTGCGCGACGAGTTGCGCGACAACCCGGCCTGTTCGACGCCTAGCTTCTTATCCAAGGGCACCTTGTCGCCAGTGTCCGGGCTGGCGGGTGCGGCGGCGGCGGCGGTGGCCTTTGCCTTTGCGTTGGCCTGGTCGTCCTCGGCCAGGATGGTGTCGAGGCGCGACTCGAGGCCTGATATGGCATTGTTCCACCAATTCTTGCCGCTCATTGTGCCGTGGGGGGTTGGCGAATGTAGAGATGTTTGTCGTGGAGGGAAGCAGGTGTGCTAGTAATCACCGTGCATTGGTTCTTCGCGTGGGTCTTTTCATGGCGCGGGCGCGCCAAAGGCCAAGTGGACAGTTTATCGGCGTCGTACGCGGGGAGCAAGGTGTTGGGGCTTTGGAGGTGCGACGACGGCGACAGTTTGTAGGCTGGTGAAACCCGGCGGCTCCGGATGTCGGGAAAAGCGAGCAAAAGGACCAGAAGAAGCGGCAGCAAGAGGCCGAGCGAGTGTGTCGACAGCGTCGTCTTGGCCCGACAGGCGCGCGATGCTCTCACTGTAAGGCCAAATGAGAACGAGATGGCACGGTCCCTGTCTGACGCAACCCGTCTGATGTCCGATTGGACGGGCGCCAACCACACGTCTACACATCTATTAATGGCCACACCAGCCAAACACAGCACGCTCAACTAGGGAGCCTCCAACGGAGCCGCATCGAGCTATGCTTATTTTCGAGCGAGTCTCTATCTCTGGCAGAGACACCCAGCAAGCCACCGCGCCCGATTTGCCCCAGGCTGTCTAGTGCTGCCGCCCCACTGCAGTGGTGACGACGTGACTCCAGGGACTCGATAACTTTTCCAGCGTCGCTGCAATCTCCACACTCCAACACCAACTTCCTACACAATATCACTCAAAATGCCTCTAGCTGTAAGTTTCTGCTCGCATAGGGCAGCAGCGTCTCGCTCCTTCACCCTACATGTCTCGACTGGACCCGACGGTGGTGCACGCCCCATTACTCGGTGAATCAGGTAGAGTTCGCCTTCTATCAGACACCCCTCTGTTGTTTCCAGACACTGGAGTATCTACGAGCTCCTCCCCACCGCCTTCTAACCCCCTGATCAAAACTAACTCTCCCCAAGGCCGTCGGCCAGATTTGCTCTACAGCCTCCCCGGCCCACAACCTAGAACAGTGCCGTCGCCTCGTCCAAAAAGCATCCGAAGCCGGCGCCGTCGCCCTCTTCCTCCCAGAAGCATGTGACTACATATCGACCGACCCGGCCGTTGGCAAATCCCTCTGCAAACCCGTCACAGAATCCGAGTTCGTCCTGGGCCTCCAATCCGCCGCAGCGCAGCACAAGCTCCCCATAAGCGTCGGCATCCACGAGCCCGCGGCCAACTCCAAGACGAAAAACACCCTCATCTGGATTGACGCGACGGGCACAATCACCCAGCGCTACCAAAAGCTGCACATGTTCGACGTCGACATCCACGACGGGCCCAAGATGCAGGAGTCCAAGACAGTCGAGCGCGGCGCCACAATGCCCGACCCCTTCGCCTCGCCCGTCGGCAGAATCGGCGCCCAAATCTGCTTCGACATGCGCTTCCCCGAGCCTGCGCTCGCGCTGCGCCGCCGCGGCGCCCAGGTCCTGCTGTATCCTGCGGCCTTCACCACGCCGACGGGCGTCGCAGGCCACTGGGAGGTGCTGCTGCGGGCGCGCGCCATCGAGACGCAGAGCTATGTTATTGCGGCGGGGCAGGTCGGCGTGCACGACGACGAGGGCAAGCGGAGGAGCTATGGGCGCAGCATGATTATTGATCCATGGGGCAAGGTTGTTGCTGAGTTGGCGCGGGATGAGGCGGACGGCGAGGGGTTGGATCAGTGTGAGATTGCGGTTGCGGATATCGATGTTGGGTATGTGGACAAGATCCGGAAGGAGGTGCCGTTGTTGAGACGGACGGATGTGTATGCTGAGGTGGTGTAGGGGGCGAGACGCAAGGCGTGTTTAGAGGTTAGAGTAGCTGTAGTTGTACATGAATGAAGCTCAAGGCACGATCCTACCAACACCTCTCACGGTATCAAGCAACTCTAACATCTAAAAGTAAGAGTCCTCCAGCAGTTCTCCCCATCCGGTTTCGAAGCAGAGAAAGAGGCCATGCCAATGCCCGAGCAAGCGAGTGCAAGTGCATAACTTGACTTCTCGAACCGGCTCTTGGATCAAGAGACGGTCATCAGCCTCCTCGATTCCACAGAATCCTGGTTTCAATGTCCCTTGACAACCCTACCTACCTACCTACCCGACACCCAACCTCAGGAGATACCGCATAACCCATACTTACTCTACAGTGTCGCTTCCTGTATATCTACCCTACATACCTATTTACCTATTCTACTTACTTACCCTACTCACTCACCTCACCTCTCCATCCAACCACCCACCCCAGGCCCGTCGTCCCTCAAAACCCAACCCAACCCACACCAACCGCCCTCGCCCTCGCCCTCGCCCTCGCCCTCGCCGCCACATCGCCACATCTGTACACCGACTCGCGGATGCTGTTCTACAGTGGAGCAGCCAGCCCAACCAACCCCACAGCACCGCCCCAGCACGTCCCGTCCACGGGCCCTACCGAGCGACTAGGTATCCAGGTCTCCAACAGCCCCCACGACATGTGCACACCACAGCGCCGTGCCGAAGCCCGAAGTCCGACAACTGCCGACGCTGGCTGTGCTGTGGCATGTCGACGGTGGATGTCGGGTTCGGTATGTGGAGGCGGACTGGAGTTCGAGTCGAGCAGACGGACAGAGTGGGGTGGGGTAGGGAGAGTGGGACGAGTGGGGTCACGATCAGCCAGCAGCGTGGGGCGTGACCTGTGCTGAGCTGTGGCGTGGGGTTTGTTGGAGCGCGGGGCAGATTCACATGTTCGAGGTACGTTGCAAGGGAACGGGAGGGACAGGGCAGCTGGTGCGCGCGCGCAAAGGCAGGGCAGAGCGGGGGCAAGAGCGGGATGTGCGAGGGGTGATTGGGGCGTCCAGGCGGCGGAGAACGAAGAAGGGTAGGTATCAGTGTTGGGTATCATGGGCGAGGGATGCCGCGGGTGACTTGTGACTTGAGCAGCTGCCCCGCGTCGAGTGGGTTTTGTTGTGTTTGTGCTTATCTGTGGGGGCGACGGCGACGGCGACAGCGACAGCGACGCCTCACTTAGGCCTACGCGCTGTCTCTCTCTCGTGTCGGGGCTGGGTACGTGCTGCACGGTACCGTATCGCAGTGGGAGGTTACCGCCAGCCAGGGTGACTCAGGGTGCGCTGGCTTGTGGATGAATCGCTCGCTGGCTCGCCCCTCGTGGCGTTGCCGCCTACGCCTCCCCCTCCCCCTCCCCCTTTGCATCTGACAAGCCAGACAGGGCGAGCGACTGGGATGGCGCATCTCCGGGCGCCCAAGGGCAGCGGTGCAGCGCTCACAGTGCGATCGACAGCCCTGCGCGGCGTCGCACAGCAGGCGGAATTGCCGCTCGCGTTCCGCAGGTGACAGACAGCCCCCCGTGCGCTGCGGCGGCGGGCGCGGTGCGGGCGGGCGACGGCTCGGCGCTCTTGCCTCGACGATCCATTTCTCGTTTGCGGTGTGATGGGAGTGTAATGCTGGCGCTTACGGCAGAGCGCTATGTTGGTGCGGGTGCTGGTGTGCAGGGCAGGCCAGGGCTAGGCTGAGTGAGGCTGCGTTGGTGTTTGGTGTTTGGTGTTTGGTAGCTGGCAGCTAGGTACCTAGTCAGTCGTGGTCGTGGTCGTAGTCGTGGCCCAGAGCGATAGCGGACGCGGTCCCCAGCACCACTGCAGATGGATTGCTGCGGCTTGCGTCGCACAAATGAACAGCTGTTAGGTGACCATTGCATCTTGCATGGTCACACTGAGTCCCGACGAGCAGCGGCCAGATGATGTTGGGGCATCTGGAGTCACCAACCAACCCCGCACCCCTCGCCCTTCAGGCCCTCGCCGACTCGTGTAGGCGCAATGCATTTTCCCGGTCACGCTGTACAAGGAAGTTACAAAGTCGAGAGGCGGAAAAATACCCACCGGGTACGTATCTCTGGCTAGAGAGGAGCGGAATCGTGCGCCTAGACCCCGCAGCGGCGAGAGAGGGGGCTTGGGGGTCTGGGGGTTCTGGAAGGGCACCGAGACGCCTTCCTTCCTCTTTCAGCATTGGCTCCGCATGGGAGAGCGCCTTGTGATTTTCACAGGGTCTGGATGCAGGGCGGATGCGCTGCTGCATCAAGAAAGTCAAAAGCCACGCTGTGGCGCACGTCGAGGCGCAACACAAGCAATAACCACCACGCACCAAGCCCAGCTATCGCCGTATCCACGTCTGACCTCCCTTCTCCTGCATGCCGATTCCTGCTCGCCCTCCGTGTCTCCTGCATGGGTCGTGAATCGTCGGCGTCGGCGCACTGTTACGTCGATATCCACTCCAAGTCGGCCGGGAAACACTCAGGACGTGGTTGTAGAGAAAAATCTCATCCTCGCACCCCACTCAGCACAGCCGACAACAGCCTCAACAAAAGCCGCGATACAAGATTGGTACCATTTGTCTAGCCACACAGACTGCGCCCAAAATTTGCGCAGCGACGTCATGGCTCCACGCAGGTGGGTCAGTTGTAGACAATTGACCTGATGGGGTAACGTCGGAGGCTGCATGATAGCGGGCCCGATAACAAGTCGGAGCTGTGTAAGATTGCTCGTCGTGAGAGTGGGCTCTCCATGTAACAGCTGTCGGCACTGTGCCGGCCCACGTTGCTGCCCGCTGTGGGAACATGGGACGGCCTGCAACGATCATGACGATGATGTGCTGAGTCTATGCTCCGTGATTTGAGCGGACTTGTCTCGGAGCCGTGCCCCAGCTGTCTCCACATATGCACGACATGTCCGCCTGGGGAGCGTGGTTGCTGGAGTTGCGTGCTGCCAGCAAGACAGAGCAGAGCAGAGCTTCACCAGGCTGAGCGTCTCTAGTGCGTGTCGGCATGGCGCGGGCGGCTGCCACGAGCAAGACCTTCTTCGGCGCCTTCGATGCTCTGGTTTTTCCTTCTAGCGACCTCGGCAACGTGCTGTGTGCAGTAGCTGCCGCCTGAAACCAGACGGACCATTTGCAGACGGTGTGCGAGCAAAGGCGTGGCTCAAGGTCGGTGGGCGATGTTGACCGAAACAGGAGAAAAGCCATTTTCGTCGAGGCGAAGGCGTTGGCCGACTTGAAACAACAACGGCGAACGGAAACTATGCCGCGCACTGGTAGGTAGGTAAACCCAAATCGGGTTTACATTTCAAGACGCACAGACACGCCAACCCCATACTTTGCGGAGCGATATGCGAAACATGATCAACAAGGAGAGAAACACCGAGGGCGCTGGATATAGAGGTTCCACTATTGGAGAGGCTGAGCGTGCGACTGCGAGCTCGTTGCATTACGACCGGTGTCCGTGTAGGACGATGCGCCGTGCAAAGGAGAAGGGAGGGTGTGCTGACGGCGTCGCATCGGGGATTATTGACGGGCGCTCAGCCTTGACATGTGGCAGCGGGGGACCATCAGCGGGGGACAGTCAGCGGAGACAGTCAGCGGGGGACTAGGTGGTGGTGGGCAGGAGACGACGTGCGGAACCTCGCTATCCCTCTGCGAGGATGATCGTCGGTCTGGTATCAGATGGTCAGAGTCAGCGTCGCAAGTGCAGTAGATTGCAGGCGCTCAGGGCGGCCATGTGGGAAGATCCAGGTGTCCTCTCGTCGCATGCTCCCGTTCTGGCAACAGGCAGAAGGAAGCATAGATCCGATTCAGCCGGCCGCGAGGAAGCTGATGATGGACGGGACCGAGGGGCTAGAAATTGAGTCGGACTGGCTGAGCGGAGCAGCTGTTTTAGTCCCAGACCCTGAGATCGGCGAGCATGCCGCGAACAGGGCTAATGTACCCCATATTCCAGCCGGCTAAAGGCCTCGTCTCGCGGCCAGCGACATGCCACGGCCTAGCCGCGGCTCGATAAGCCGCAGTGAGAGGGTGAAGGGTGGTGGAAGTGACAGGCGTCTTTGTCGTGGCCGCACGCGTAGCAGTGAGCGAGGCGGCGGAGGGATAAGGAGTCGTGTTGTTCTGGGGCGTGATTGGGTGTGCCGGTTGCAGACGACGGGGTTTTGAGCCGGGGAGAAGAAGGTTATGCGCAGCGAGCGGCATCTGACACGCGCAAAAGGGAAACGCAAACGCAAACGGGGGTGCGGAATGCGAGGGCTCCCTTTCCGCAAGCCGTGGCTGATGGGCATGTCGAGGGCGCGGGCGCCGGGGCTTACCGCATGTGGTGCGGAATCGAGTGGTGCGGAGCCAGTGTGGGGGCGCGTGCCGGGGCGATGTGTGACTCGGACAGTGACAGGGCTGTGGCGGCGGGTGCCTTTTTGGTAGTGGTAGGGCCTCATCATCTCATGGCTATTGTTGATTGATTTGGGTCGGCGATGGAGTGGTTGCAGGGGGACCCAAGGGATACGAGCTGGCCGGCCAGCGAGGATGTGACGAGGCAGCTGGCGGTTGCTGGCGGTGCGGGCGAGAGCTGGCGCCGTGGTGGGTGATGGGTGCTGGCAGGGCGACGACTCATCGCGGCGCCGGCCACCTACGCAGTGCGATAGGGTAGGTCAGGGTAGGTAGGTAGGGCAAAGGGCAGCGGTCGTGAGGACCGGGGCACCGGGCTGACGGGAGATGCAGCAGAAGCAGCCGGTTTGGTAAACGGCGGTGAATTCAAGGCGTGCACCACCCAATGGCGAAATTGCGCACGCCTGCACGCCTGCACACCTGCTGCAAGCCTGCGGAAAATGAATCAAGGCGGTGACCCACCGCCTCTTCGGGCTGCTCGAGATATAATGAGCTGGCCAGACCATCTGACCTCCCTTGTTGCACCTCGACGCCTCTGACCCAGACTCCTGACTCCTCCTGACTCCTCAGGTACTTGTTTATTAGCCTCGCACGCCCGTCTCGACGCCTGTTCTGCATCTCAGATTCCCCAGACGCCGACGCCAACACACAGACTGCCCGCTGTCCCCTCGAGACGACCGAACCCACCGCCCTAGTCCCGTTTGGCGGCACCCTTGTTTCGCCCGCCCCATCCCACGCCGTCATACACCAGCTACCATCTCCGGCTTTTTCGCGCTCGGTCGACCTGCCCGGCGCGCTAAACCAAAGCCCGCCGCACCAGCGCCCTTCCGACATCTGCCTCGTCTCCACGGCCGACTCAGGCCGAACCCCCAAGTGTATAATATCTACACACGCCCGACCCACCCCGTACGCTACCATCACCACCACCAGCTACCACCTCACCTCTCCTCTCCTTACCTCTCTTCGCCATGCACTTTGAAGCCTCGCCAGGCTCCTCGCCTTCCAAGTCGATGCCCATCAGCATCTCTCCCAGGACCATGGCCTCCCCTACCAGCTCTCTCTACAGCAACTACCCGGCCGAGACCAGCTCGCGCCGCGGCTCCTCGTGCGCCTACCCTTCCTGGCCCACTGGCCCCAAGCTCGACTACCGCAACACGGCCACCTCCTTCATCAGCGACGCCGACCTCTTTGGCGACGACTGCGACGACGACTCGTACTGCCCCCTGCTCGACCGCGCTCCCCCACCACCCCGTGTCCCGCCCATGACCCAGGCCTTCCCCATCCTGCCGCCTCTCTACGCACCCAAGAAGCCCAAGACGCAGCGCAGGCGCAGCAGCGAGAAGCAGCGCCGCTCCTCCAAGCCCATGACGCCCATCAGCGAGTCGCCCGAGCAGGTCGAGTGAATGTTTGCATGACGATGACATCTCATCAACACCTTGTAAGTCAACATCAACAATACCGAATAGTATTCACAGGCTAATTCCGCTTCCAGTAATCTTCCATGCATACGTCATGGTTGTGGCTGCATACCATCTTTCCGGGTTCAGCCACAGAAGCGCCGACAAATAGGCCCGCATGGGGCCATGACGGAGTCACATGGCTTCGCATCAGGTTCCATCCATCCCGTCACGCTCTCGGCACCACACGCCGAGTACAATGACGGATGTAGCCCTCGCACCTTGGTGCGATGCAACCGTCAGCGGCACCCAGCTCACGCTTGTCTTATGTCAGCCTCAGTCACACGCCGCCACCGCCCATCACCGGTGTGCCTGCGTCGACTGTTGTATGTCAAGTGTGAGGACCACGCGGCAGCCTCGCCGCCAAGGTCGTGATGGCGCTACTCGTGCTCTGCGCATAAATCACACACGAACGAGGCTTATTGAAATAAGCGTTGCAAATTCCAGCCTCGACGATCCCCATCAGCGGGGGGTCGGGCATGTTGCCGCATCGAAGCGAGCAGATTTGCCAAAGGGATGAGGCAGAGATGGCTCTGGATTGGAGGAAGCGTTGTGACGGAACGCAGGCATTTTGCAGGGCGTTTGTCTTCTTTTTTCCCTTTTTTCCCTTGTTTCCCCCCAGTTTGAGTTTTGGACCACTCGGCATAGATACCCCCGCGCCGCATATCGGACGGACATGGCTGGGAACGGATGCGTTTTTCATGCACGCTCGTGTGTTTGCATTTAGCGACGCGTCTGAGGCTGCCTGTGGCTTGCCTCGCCCTTTCCTTTTATGATACCCCCCAACATCTATAGATACCTTAACTAGCAATCATGCATCTCTTCACCTCATCTCATCTCACCCTGCCTCTGGACCACTGCTGCGGGATCCGCTTGGACTTGTCGTCACACGTCGTGTTTGTGTTGTTGAGATGCGCCCGCAGTGTCTGTCCATCGCTTTTACATGGAGTACAGCAAGAGAAGGATTCCGGACAGGGTCAGGCACGATATGTACCATGTATGTGTGTTTGCACGCCTCGGCCACGTCGCTCAGGCAGCCTTGCGTCGTGGGGAATAAATAGCACACGGTCTGCACGCCTCCGGGATGGCAAACATGGCGTGCATGCGAAGGAGAAGCGGGCGCGGAAAGCGAGCATCCCGTGACTTCGCGATATGCACGGCGCATCCTCTCCGGCGGGGGTGCTTGGGCCCGTCAGAAGCACCACTTGCATGGCGAGGGCACGCTTCGGGCACGCACAGCAGGCTCTGTGGTACTGTTGGTCAGGATTGCGGTCGGGCAAATAGAGCACCTGTCTCATGTTGAGAGGGGCAGGCAGCCACTGAGCACACAATGGACACGGATGCGAGGCACTGGAGCAGCCGTGAGAGGCTCGCTCCCTCGCAGCAGCTTGTCAAGCTTGTCATGGCCGTCGTGGGCTTGGAGGCACAAGTGTGAGGTGGGTGGCTGGGACGACGGGACGGTGAGGCCCAGCAGGGATGCAGCTCCTAGTGCCAGCGCTTGCAGCGCACTCTGCTGTGAACAAGGCGCAGCCTCGAGCGTGTGGTAGAGTGATGATGAGCCGTGGTGAGCCCTGCCGTTTCGTTGGAGCAGAGCAGAGCAGACGGACAAGGAAAGAAAAAGAAGGGGGGGTCAGTTGCGACGACGAGATTTGGCTTCATGTATCGGTTCTGCACAGTCCGGGGAACCGCCCCTCGACATGCATGGCTGCGCATGGCAGCGAAAGACAGGCGACGGTGGCGCTGTGGTTCCTGGATACACGTCGGCGGAAGCGGCAGGCGTTCGGGTTGGCCATTCAACGGATATCTGGACGACGTGGATGGTGTTGCTCAAGAAGACGATGGGCGTGGCACAGCGCAACCGTGTACCGATCCCGAGAGGTGGTCGATGATCCACGGCTAGCAGGGCGGTGATGGGTGAGGGTGATTGATGGGTCGTGGTGGCGGTGGTGAGGTGATGGGCAGAGGTTGGGCTGCATTCACTTGACCTCTTGTCATCACAACGCCCATGTCGACGGCCCTCATCACCTACCTCATCACATCACAACGCCCATCACGACAGCGAGTATACCTAGGTAAGTGCCTACCTACCTAACGATGGCTTGCGCAACCGGCTGCTGGAACCATAGCATAGCATAGCATAGCGTAGCGTCGCCGTGTGGGGCGCGAGGCAGCATGGTTGCTGCAAGCCGTGCGCTTTCATCACTCGGCACGGGCCAATCACAACGCGCCATCGCCTGTTCCTCTGGACCTCTCCACTTCCGCGACTTCGTTCCCTGCGTCTACGAGGGCGTTGAGAGGCTGCCCACGGCGTCCATGCAGGCACCGCCGATTTTGCGGCGCGAAACTCGACCATTGACGTGCTGTGTCACTGGCAGCGGCCATCTTGGCGACCAGCATGCCTCGCCATGCAGCATGACTCTTTACGCCAGCTCCCTTCTCCCAGGCTGTCGACCGTCGACAGCGCCCATGGCCACCAGCAAATGAGCGCCGTTGCCCCCAGCCATTAGACGCCTCATGCTCCCCTGCAACGCCCTCGTCAATCACCGCCGCCTCGATGCTTCTGACCGTGCTCACCGTCCTATTCTGAGCCACGACCACTCTCTCTTGCGCTCTTAAGCGCCCGACCTTGATAGGCCCGTCCCGCCCACGCGCTTCACCTCGCTCCTCGCCCGCGCTTCTGCTGCTCTTCTCTTCTCTTTCTCTTTCGTTCTTCCCACCTGCTGCTGCTGCTGCCGCTGCTGCTGCTGCACCTTGCTGTCGACCCCTCACCTCCTCATCATCATCATCCTCCTCCACGCGATCGAATGCACGCCTTGTCTAACCGCCAGCCTCAACCCTTGTAAGCCCCGAGGGGCTAGAGTACCCTGCAGTGAGTCCGGATCCCTCCACCGCTCGCAGTAATACAATACTTGCTTCCGGACGCCCGCCCAATTGCCCCAGCCTTCTCCCTTACCAAGTCCACCCTCCTCCGTGATGCGCCTCGCGTGCTGAGCCCCCGCCTCGACTGACACCTCCCCTCGTCCAGGCCGCCCACAATGTCGTTGGGACATGCCCGCCAGCGATCAAACTCGGCCAAGGGCTCCTCCATACGCTCAGATGTTCAGTTCTCCATACCCACTCCAAGCCTCACTCCAAACAACGACGAATTCGCCTTCCAGCCATGCGCCGCAACCGCCTCCTTCCTGCTCTACGCACAGCAAAATGTTATCCTGTGCCTTCACCACGACACCCTCGCCGTAGAACGCCGCTTTGAGAGGCATCGCGAGGACGTTGCGTGGATCTCGGCCGACAACGTGAGCGAGCGCGGCGCCGGCCGCTTGGTTCTCAGCTACGACACCGGCTCCACCGCCATAGTCTGGGATCTGCTTACAGGCGACGAGGTGGCCAGGTTTGCGTCGTATGAGCAGATTCGAGTCGCGTCGTGGATGAGAAATGGCAATGTCGCTTTTGGTGAGTGCAGACGCGTGACCGATGCGTCGTGCCCGCAGTTCTAACAAGCACCACCAGGAAACGCACAAGGCAACATCATCCTATTCGAGCCTTCCACCTCCGAACATCTCTCCGCGAGAACCATTTTCGACCCCATTACAGCATTGGCCCCAGCTGCAGATTGCCGCACATTTGCAATTGGGTACGCATCACCAGGGATACCGAATCGCTTCTGCTAACTCTGTGCAGCTACCACAACGGTTCAATCCTGATTGCAACCCTCCAACCGGCATTTACCATCCTTCACACTCTTACTACGCCCCGAACCCCTTCCCCTATTGCGGGGCTTGCTTGGCATGGTTCCTCGTCCAAACAAAAGTCCGAGATGTTGGCTGCCCAGGCCATGGACGGAGACCTACGCGTGTGGAGTGTCCCCAAGACCGCACACAATGGCGATGCTCCTTGTGTCATTCGTGTACTCAACAAATCAGACCAGAGAGAACTGGGACCTTGTTGGTTTGCTTGGTCGAAGAACGGTCGGATTGTTCAATACAGTGAAGGGTAGGTGACCAGCAAGCCGAGACCATCATATGCTGACACTCTGCAGTCAAACTTGCGCGTGGGATGTGCGTACCAAGCGTGTCTCGTACGAGACTGTTCCTACTGTCCAGGACGTTATTGCCATCTGCAGCTACGGCCCTACCGCTACACTGTTCACCATGTCGCGCAACTTCAGCGTTCAACAATATGATATTAACCCTAGCGGCACACCAGCAATGGTCGCTAATATACAACATGCGCCTGCTAATACCCCTCCATCTCCCCCCAGCTCTTTAGATGAGCAGAAGCAGAACCAAATCGAGGAAGAGCCTGTCACGGCGCACCCGGTCAAGACTGCGCCCCAGCTTCTCATGGTTTCGGAGAGCAGTGAAGATGAAAGTGCTGCCATGTCCCCATTGCAGAAAATTGCACAAGAGATGGATCAATTAGAGGAAGAGCGCCGGGATCGTGTCGGACCTCTCAGCCCCGTGTCGAGTCGAGGCTCGCTAAGCTCGCGTTCGTCGGGAGGCAGTGGCCGCCAGCCACGATACCGCTACGACCGACCATCCTGGGGGACGGCACGGTCGTCCAAGAGCTCAGCCTCGGGCGCTTCCGGCACGGTTTTCTCATCCGGCACTTCTTCGATCGCAGCGGGCTCAAACGCAAGCGCCTCCATCCGATCTGGTACCTCTGCCGCCGCGTCCCGCTATGGATCGTCGGCTCTTCGAAAAGAGGTGCTAAGGAGCCCCGATGAGGCGCGTCGCACCCAGAGGATGGACCTCTTTCCTTTCACCAAAGCTAGACTGACCGATGTACCCTTCCGACCCACCGATCTCGGCCCTGAGCGCTCACCAAACGATCTCCGACAGAACTTGTTGAAGGTAGTTTTTGGGTGGGACAACGATATTGAAGAACTCATACGAGATGAGCGTAAGTGCTCTGTCCGTTGAGACCTAGTGGTATGCTAACTCTCATAGTTGCGCGTCATCGCCCTGGATCTGCTGAGGCTGTGCTGCTCTCCAAATGGCTTGGTGACTCTGGTGCTGATTTGATGGCCTCGATGATCGGTTCTGAATCCATGACATCTTCTGACTGGATGCTGCTTGCTCTCAGCAACATGGGTCAGGGCTCACAGAAGAAAGTAGGCGAGGCCTTTGTTCAGCGACTTCTCGAGAAAGGCGACATCCACCCCGCCGTAGCCATTTTGCTGGGTCTCGGTGAGTACAACGACGCTGTCGAAGTCTACGTCTCACAAAAGCACTACATGGAGGCGGTCTTGCTTACCAGCCTAACTTTTCCCGCCGATTGGCAGAGGCAGTCTTTCCTTGTAAGGAAGTGGGGAGAGGCTGCTGTTTCTCAAGGCAAGGCAGAGCTGGCAGTCAGATGCTTCTCATGCATGGGTCTTGAGACGACGGAGCCATGGTTCTCGCCACGAGCACAAGATGCTGTTTTCTCTGCCCAGAAACAAGCCCTGCTGGGCTCGCAGCTGAGCCCACCTCTCTCACCCCCAAGCGTTGGAAGTAGCCGAGTTGCCGCCAGGATGGCCTCGTTGAAGCTTGTCACAGATTTTGCAAGCGGACCCCAACCGATGCAGATTCTACATGGAGACGACGACGAGCAGACGCCAATGAACACCGGTGCCACTCCAATCGTAGGACGCACGCCTGCTACTGAACGCCATAACTGGTTGGGTGTGAGGGGTGCCCGAGACACTTCTAGGGAGCCATCTTCTGCAAGGACAGCCACGCCTGGAGCGTACGGGAGAAAGCGTATGCCTTCCCGATCAGACACCGGCCGCTCTGCGACTACCAACGAGAGCCTGGCTACTCTTGCCCTTCCCAACCGGGGACAGCGAGGAGAACCGCATCCAAAGACTGCCATCGACAACATTGGTCGAGAAGCCGAGACCCTGCCATTTTCGCATAGGCGAGCAAACTCGATTAGCCACAACGACTCGGCCCACGCCCCTTTCACGCTGGCGCCTGCTAAGCTGGAGGACCATCTGCCTTCTCCAGCGGTTGGTGTCTTCGAAAGTCTCAGGCAAAAGGGAAGCGAGTCGCGTACAAGCTCCAGAAACAGGAATCAGCGTGATCTCTACCTAGAGATGAATCAGGAAATTGTGGAATCTGGTCCGGATACACATTACACGAACAACCTCAGCCCGCCATTGACAGGAGCAAGCACCAAGAGCGCTAAAGGGCGCAGCATCGACCAATACATCAGCAGTCTTGATGAGGCCAACTACTTTGCCCGCACCCGCGCTGATTCCAGGACAGAAGAGAGGCCTGCTTCGCGGACGGCAAGAACTCGCAGCCGCACCCGCGATGAATCGCAGAACCGTGGAAGGTCTGGTGTTCGCTACATCAAACCTGGCAAACGATCACCCTCGTCCCCTGTGCCGATGACCCCTGAGGATGCTGGGATCAGCGTCATGAAATCTACTGCTACAAACACCGATTTCGACGACGAGCGCTTCTACAAGATGGATATTGCTTCTCCTGTGGCATCGGAGCCCGTTGCAAGTACTCGCAGTGGCCGTTCACGCCCAAGGTACGGTGTCAGCAAGACCAGGTCTTCGTCCAAAGCAGCCTACCGCACCGAATCTCCCGAGGGCTCTATGCGTATCCGAAGCAGAGGTGCCAGTCGGGCCTCGAGCCGCCGTCCAGTGGATGATCGCGGCCGTAGTGCGATGCGTGGTGAGAGTGGCGGGCGTTCTCCCGAATCTCCACAGTCCATGCGTGCAGAGGATCTCGGCGTTGCCATAGAGCCCACTTCAGCTCACCCACGTAACCGAAGCACCAGCCGCCGACCTCGAGCTGCTTCAAACACTCGATATGAGCAATCTCCCGAACGACACAACCAGAGAGAGCCATCTGTAACTCGCAAAGCCACGCCTGCCATCCGAGGTGCCAGCCGCACACGCGTCAATATTAGAGGCAGCTCGCCAGACTCGATGACATCTGGCCGTCTAGATGCACCACGATCTCGTCCCACCACGCGGACCAAGAAAGAACTCGCTGCCAAAGAGTTGGAAGCGCGCAGACAGTCTCTGGCCCGCCGACCTCTGGCCCCTGCAATTCCCCTCCCTGGAGACCTCGCGTACCAGCCACTGTCTGGCGGACGCTCTAACACTGACGAGATGCTGGGCTCAATGTCGACAATGTACAGGGACCCGATTCAGCGAAGCCAAACTGCGGACCCTATCACGAAGCCCCCCAACAGACTCTTTGCCGCAGCTACATCTACCTCTTCTGTGCCTATCGGCCTCCCAGCAAACCCCCGAGCAATGCGTCACCCTCGATACATGAGTGCTGATCCTAACGAGAGCAAAATCCCCGCTGTGCCGTCTATTCCAGACAACCTGCAGAACAAGCGCGAGACTGAGAAAGCAAAGGAAGATGACATTGGCCCTCTACTTCCTGCAACGACCTTCCTTCCCTCGACCACCTTCGGCCAGCCCGTTTCTCTCCCTCGCTCTGCATCGGCTCCTCCTCAGGAGATTCTTCTGCCCACTGCATACCCCGGTTCAGGACGGCGTCCGTCTCTTGGAAGCAATCGTAGCCACGGAAGATCCAACACCCCACCCGAGGTCCTAGACCAAACCAGCTACAGCCAGCATAACCCATCCATCTCGAGAGTCAGCATTGGCGACAGGATCAACGACAGCCAAGTCGTCATACTCGAGGAAGAGGATGTCGCCCCACCCATTCTTTCCCAGCTTCAGCACCTGGCCTCCCCACCGCCGCCGCCACCCCCACCTCTAAACATCACTGGCACCAGTGCTGCCAAGGGTGTTGGCATGATTAACATTGCCATTGAAGGGAGCCCAACTGAGCAGCCCCAGCAAATGTCCCCTATAAACTTATCCAATGCTGGCTCCCCTCAGGCACACAGGCGGGGACGAGGCAGCGTCAGCGAGAACATCGGCTCCACGTTCAGGCGAGTCACGGACCGAATGCGCAGCACCAGCAGATCAGGTCACATTTCCCCGCCAAACGGGCGTTCGGAGATGACTTCTCCATACGAGAGCGTATCTGACTACTCGTTCTCTCGTCACGCAGATGCTCGTTCTCCTGGCGACGGTGGCAACATTGACTCGTACTTCAACAACATCCCGCCTCCTCCACCACCCCCTCCGGTCCGGCCATGGGAACAGGTCGTTCCTCCCACGGATGACATGAGTCAATCCTTCTACAAGAACCCCAAGGAAATCCGTGCCAACATGCCCCCGGACACACTGCAGCCCGGCGTCTACAAGCCCGAGGCCACACCCATGATCTAAGTAACTCGATCGTTTCCCCCGGGTTCGCCAAAAGCCACCAGCGTGATGGTGTGCATTCTCTCAGCAACAATTAATTTCCGCATCGAACGCAACTGAAACGACCCTAACGACCATTTCCTCCTTCGGCACCATCTTTCATACCCCTCGGTACTATTCAGCATTGTTCAGCGCATAGCATTGTTATCTTTCTCGTACCATATCGTTAGTGGGTTCTTCTGATCCTCGGACATTTGTTTGTGCAGTACTTAAGATTCGGATTGGAAATGTATTTTCCAAGCGCTTCGCGGCGGAATTTGTCGATACCCTTTCATCCCTTTGGCTTCTCTTGGACTCTTTCCGGTTCGTGCCTTCCGATATCTTATCCTATTCAAAGACGCGACCGCGATTGAAGTATTTGGTGTGAGCTACCCGGCATTATTTATCATCGCAAATGGATTCGCTTCTTGTTTTCCCCACGACGTTCTCGATATCTAGCGGACGGTGGTTTAGCGTGGCGGTTTGGGGCAGCAGAAGGGGAAGGGATGGGGGACGCCATCAAGGCAACGTCGCAATCTCGAGTCAACCACGTCCAGCGGGAGCCACGCCCAGCGAGCGAGCGGCGAGACCCGGGCTGGAGAGCTATCTTCGCACTTCCTATCTAATGTACATTCTTGTCGAGTTCGAGTCGTTCCTTACTTATCTCGGTCGCGCTATTCCTAACCATGTGTCGTTTGTCCACTCATTTCCCGTCATCGCTTGCTTTACCCACTCATTTACTTGAGTCTTACATAGTAGACCTACGACATTCTCAACAAGGGTACGAGGAGCCTATATATCCTGAGTCAAAATACCATTTGGTACGCTGGGCAAAGAGCAAGTGTACCGCCCTCGATAAAGGCAGAAAAAACAGCTGTTCGTTGGCGTGTGTGAGACGGGCTTGACGCTGGGTGAGATTGATCTGGGCGAGAGAGAGAACTAACTAGGAGGTATTTCTTTGTTCTCGCTCTAAATTTAACTTGCTCAGGGTCTGTCATACCGTACCGCGGAAAGCGGTTGAGTATAGGTAGGTATGGTGCACGGACTGCGTGTCTCGATCGGGTAAGTAGCACTACCTACCTTCTTACTTACCTACTGCCGGCATACGCGCGAGCGCCTTGCACCATCTTGCTCTCCAAACGCAGGATCGCGGGGTTATTCTTCATATACCTTCTTTCGCACGTGTACATTGTCTCTGTAACGTCGCGGTGAGTAAGTCGCTGGCGGAGCGTTGCCCGTGCTAACGCTTCACAGCGCGGTTTAACCAGCCAGCCCAGCACTCCACCGCTCTACAAACACCAAACAGTTCGGCGGGCATATATGAGTCGACTCGATCGTGCACCGGTATTTACGTGTCCCCTTCAAGGCGGATCGGCTAGTGGGCCCGTTGCGCGAAGACGTGACCAGCCATCACGGTGCTCGATTGGGCGAGCCAGCCATCATGGTCTTCACGGGTCGACGGGGTTATAGATGGGACGTATAACCAGACTTTTGAGGCTGGTGATTCAACAGTAATTCAGCACGACGGTTTGGAGTCGTTTAAAAGGGGGTTTCCACAACTGGGCTTTCTTCTGTCCTTCAGCCAACTCTGCTCGTCTCTCTTCTCTCGTCTCTCTTCTCTCGCCTTTGGACTGCTTCTTTCAAACCTTTATACGTATATACGTACTGAACACTCTCACGACCACCAAATCGCTACTTCCAAAACACCACCAACATGGACGCCCAGAGCATCCCCGTCAAGGCGCAGCTCACGCTCGTCTCGCCCGCCGTGCCCGCAGAGGTGATCCTGCGCGTCGTGGAGAAGCTCCCCTTCAACGACGGCAAAATCATCGCCCGCCTGCGCCGCGTGCACCCACGCCTGAACGCCATCCTCGGCAACTACGAGCGGTCTATGACGCGCAACTTCATGGCCAGGGAGCTCCCGCACGCGTCGACGGACTTTCCGTGCTGCGCCAAGTTCGGCTTCAAGTGCCTCGCCGACTGCGTCAAGCGGTACGATACCGTCGACGACGTCATGGATGCGCTGGTCTCGAAGGAGAATTGCTCGGCGGTCGAGCCGTTCAACATGGCGCTCGTTCATGCCGGGCTGTTGTTGCTCTATGGGTTGCGCTTCATGGGTGAGTCTAGCCATCCCAGTTCCAGTCCTCCCCCGTCCCAACTCCTCCCGCCCAAACCAAACCAAACCAAACCCAGCTCAGCACCCAGCTGACACCGCCTAGACTCGCACACGGCGCGCCTCACCTACATCACCTCTCTCCCGCGGGACCCCCTCACAGCACTCTACCTGGCGCTGAACCACAGCACGCTCACGGCGCGCCACCACAGCATCGGCTGGCTGCACCAGTCGACCTACGGCCGCCTCATGGACGCAGAGCGCCTCTCGCTGCGCACAGAAATGGAGCACGCCTTCGCCGAAGCAGCACTCACGCACGGCCCGGCCTTCATCTCAACCACCCTCCTCCGTCCCACTCCGTCCTCCGCGTCCATCGCGGAAACGACGCTGTTGAACTTTTACACGGCGTTCGGCACCCATGATTGGGAGTGGCCTGATTCTACCTCTCCCTCTCCCTCCCCTTCTTCCTCCACCACCTCCTCCGGGGACCACCACAAAGGCCTCTTCCTCCCTCCCCGCATCCACGGCCCCCACGCCTTAGCGCCGCAACCAAGCCTCTTCGATGCGCTCCTCGCGCGCCTCGCGGACCTGAGCCGCTGCGGCGTCGACGCCGTCAGGGCGCGCGTCGACGACGATATGAGCGAGCCGGATCACCCGCTTGCGTGGTTGGGACTGCATGGCAAGGCGCGGTTGCTTAGGGGCGAGGATTGGGTTTAGGTGGTGAAGGGTTGAGGGGGTTGTTGGTTGTGGGTGCATCGGAGGCGTTTGGTGAGGTTTGGAGGAGGCATTCATATGGGCTTTCTTTTTATCCTTTTTTTTGTATGCAGGCGAGCGGTGTTGGGCGCGCGTGAGCATTCGGATGGGCGTTTGGGTGGGTGTCTTGGATTGGATACCCGATCTGTTGCGCATGTGCATGCGCATGTTTCTATTGCCTTTTCCCTTTCTCTTTCCCTAGTTATACCTATCAGCATCAGCATCATAAAATATACTGCTCTCCTCAAATACCTAGTTATCCTCCTCAACCCAACAAGATCAACACCACCCTCCCCTCTGTTCCAAAAAAGTGCGAAGACATCGTATCATATCCCGAGTCCCTCCAGGTCCTAAACACATGGAGTTGCCGTGCGAGGCGGGGTGTGTAAGGTGTCTTGACGGATATAGATGGTGTATGAGATTGGAGTGTCGAGTGGTGGGTGGGTTGCGGATTGTGTCTCCGCGGATCGGGATGATGCGGCGGTGACCTGGGGGGTGGGGGCGTTTGTGGATTTTTCACTGTGGTGGGTGGTGGATGGGGGAGAGGAGTTGGTTATCGTTATTTTTTCTGAGAGTGGGAAAGAGGGGGGGGGGGAGAAAGTGTGTGTGGAGTATCTCAACTCCGACGACGACGTCTCCTCAGCTCACGAGACACAAAGGAGACACAGCACAGCACAGCACAAAGCCAGCAGCCTGAACATGAGCATGAGGATACACGAATCGTAGATTCAATCGTGACATGGCATTTACCCTCCTACTTCCCTCTCCTCTCCCCCTATTTTCTATCCTCTCTCTTTCCTAACAGACACCAGCAAAACACTCGAATAAACACTCACAACTAACACTACACTACACTACACATACAAAGGCTTACACGGGCCTATACACAAAAAAGGGGGGCGGGCGAGGGGAAGGCACTGCGCTTACACGGCGCGTGGTCTCGTCTCGTCTCGTCTCATCTCATCTCGTCGCGGCGAGAAAAAAAAATAGTATACATACAGAGTGGGGAAGAGCGAGTCAAGTCGAGTCGGGGGTATCCCACTGCCCGCTCGCTCTGCGGGGCGCACGGGGAAAACGGAAGCTGTGTTCCGAGGGGAGAGGATGGGGTGGGGTGGGTTGGGATGGGTAAGGGCGGTGCTTTTTGAAACAAGGGTCGTGGAAGCGGGAAACAAGGCAGGCGGATAGCCTTTTTTTGGACGCCAGAAGAATGCCCGGTGCAGACGCGAGGAAATGCGTAGACGGAATATGGATGGGTGGGTGGTTGGTTGGTTGGTGGTGGTACAAGTACAGTGTTTGGGGGGAATAAAAAAACATGAGCAAAAGCCGGGGAGCAGCGCGCAACCATTAGTAGTAGTCGCGCGCGCTCTTCTGCAGCTCAATCAGGCGCCAGCCGCGCGTCTCGGGGTTGTTGACGTCCTCGGGTATCCGCGTCACGCCAATGGCGTATGTGACCTGCTGGACCTTGTCGTCCATGCCCGACGCGAGCTCGCCCGATTTGGCGTTGCGGTAGACGTGCACTTCCTGGGTGCGCGCCGTCAGGATGAAGACGGGGATCTCGCCGGGCTCGAGCAGCTTGGCGTTGAGCACGTCGACGCCGCGGATGTCGACAATCTTGCCGTCCGACCTGAGGCCCGCCGTCTTGTATTGCTGCATCAGCGCGGCGTAGACGGAGAACTGCGCAGCCGAGAGCCACTGCTTGAGGACCTCGACGTCGCCCTTGACGTAGGCGTCGAGGACCTCGGGGAGAATGTACTCGCGCATCTCGGTCAGGAAGGGCTCCATCTGGAAGTTGGGATCCATCTCGCGGAATCGCTTGATGACCATGGCCGTCTCGTTCTCGGCGAAGAAACCGGTGATGCGGTCCGAGATGCTGCGGGCGGTCGAGATGATGGCGTTGTCCGACTCGTTGTAGACGGACTTCATGCTGAAGAAGCCCTGGGCGAGCTTGGAGTTGTCCTTCCACTCTCTCCAGACCTCCTTGTACTTTGCGTCCTTGTGGAGGGTGACGTTGGTGCCGGCCCTGCAGCAGTCAGTACGTGTGGTGTCTTGGGTGGGCATGGAAAAAATATGACTTACTCAGGGTCCTCAACCATGGGCTCCAGAGGCTTTCCGCCGGTGCGCTGCAGCTCGTTGAGCTCGCGCAGCTCGCGTCTCCGCCTGCGCTCCTCCTTGTCGACCCAGCCTCCATACCGCGATGAGCTGCCATCGTCGATGGTCTCCTTGACGGCCTGGAAAGCCTTTGTCTGGCGCACAGGGCGAGTGGCGTACTCGAGACCGGTGCCGGTGACTCTGGCGGCGGCTCGCACACCCTTGACGGGCATTGTGTCCCAGGTCCATGCTGCGCCATGACCGACGGCGCGCCCGGTTGCCTTGAGAGCCTCGGCAGTCTTGGTCTGGGCGGCGTCGGTCATCTCCCTAGCCTTCTGGACCTTTGGGTTCTGGGTGAAGTCGTGGATGCCGCCCGACAGCTGCTTGGTCGATTCGTTCCACTCCTTGGAGGCCTGGAACTCGGCCTGCAGCGTCTCGGTGAAGACCTGCCATGGCGTCTTGTCGCCGTGGGGAGGGGGCGGGGGCGCGTCCTTTTTGTCCTTTTTGTCTTTCTTGTCCTTGTTGCCGTCCTGCGACTCTTCTTCGCTCTTCTGCTCGCTGGACTCTTCCTCGCCAGCCTTCTTCTCCTTGGGCTGCTCGGTCTCGGGCTGGTCTTCAGAGGCGGGTTTCTTTGCGTCCTCGTCGACGACGGCCTTCTGCTTCCTGGTCTGCTTGTTCAGGGCGGCGTGGGCCGAGAAGTGGCGGGCGTATGCGGCGGAGGTGCGGAGCAGGGCATCCTGGGGCACGTAGCTGCTGCGTAGATGTGTGAGGGAGGACGAGGCCGGGTGCGCTGATGAGCGCGGTACCCTCGCGGCCGTTGACAGGAGCCTGTACGAGGCGGCGGCGGGGGAGGAGCCGAGGCAGCGGGCGCCAGCGGCAAGAGTGGCTGACCTCATGATCGGAGGGAGCGGTATAAAGATGGAGATGGAGAGGGAGAGGGGGGAAATTGCCGTGCGAGGACAGAGTTGGGCGCGGCGGAAGATCGGACGGGCGAGGGCAGCGGAGGCGGCAAAGAAGTTGGCTGCGGGCGACGCTCAGGCCAAGTCGGATCGAACCTCGAAGTTGACGGCAGAAGTTCTGGCGTCGCCGTCGACGCCGACGCCCTCCCCAGCGAACCCACACCACCCACAGCATGGCCGCCCCCTCTGCGCTGCCGTTGCGCGCTCTTGCCCGCGCTTCGTCGTGCTGCCGCCCCCAGGCACTGCGTCTCTTCTCTCACACAGCCCGCGCCCGCGCGCAGCCCCCCAGCGCAGACAACAGCAGCAGCAACAGCAGCAACACCAAGCCCGAGCAGACGCTCGACTCGCTCATGAACAATGTCAACCAGAACTTCATGCGCGCCTCACCCGACTACTTTGCCAACCTCATCCCCGGGCAGGCGGCCAATTCGACCATGCGCAACCTGGCCATGAAGGAGTGGGACGAGGACGACCGGCACAAGTTCAACATCTACGCGACCAAGCACAACACACACATTACGCTGGCCAACCCCAAGCGTGACGCCCTCATCTCCGTCTCGTGCGGCAACATTGGCTTCCGCAAGGCTGGCCGCGGCACCTACGACGCCGGCTACCAGCTGGCCGCCTTCGTCATGAGCCGCATCCAGGACAAGGGCCTGCTGCCCCAGATCCAGAAGCTCGAGCTCGTCTACCGCGGCTTCGGCCCTGGCCGCGAGGCCGTCACAAAGGCCATCCTCGGCAGCGAGGGCAAGAACATCCGCCCCCTCATCGTCAAGCTGTCCGACTCGACAAGGCTCAAGTTTGGAGGTGTCAGGAGCAAGAAGCCCAGGCGACTGGGTTAGACGTGCAGTGCAGCGATGGCGATGACGATGACGACAAGAAGAATGCAAAAACTATATCAACAGGGCAGACAGGCAGGCAGGCGGCGTGTAGCATAGACGGCAGTGACATCATACGTGTACTTGTAGGGCTTCAGTCATATCAAATTCTTTGGCACCGGCGCTCTCTCGGCTGGCGGCATTTTATGACCACTACTATCCGTGTCTTTGACGTGGACCACTCGGGGGCCAGGCTCTGCGGGCGCATACCGATAATTCCCTATCACGCCTCCCTGCCCACTTGGGCTGCTGCTGCCAGATAGCCTCGCCTCGTCCCCCTCCGTCTCGCTCGACCCGGCTCGCTGCCGCCCGGGTCGCTCGTGTCGCAGCATCGACGAGCCTTCGTCAAAGTCCTCGTCAAGGAGCTCTCCATCCGCAGTATCATAATCCGGTGGCGCAATCCATTCCCGTGGCACTACGCATGGGAGAGCGACGCCGATGCTGGCGGCACGGTTGATCCAGCCGGGCGCCGGCCGCCCAGTGAGCTTCTCACAGAGGTACGAGGTGAAGTGGTTGCAGTTTTTGGTGAGCAGGTTATACGACGTGCCCTGGAACTCCTCAGATGCCTGTGCGGGTTAGCTTTGTTCTTGCGCTGGGCTGGGGGGAATATTTGTTATGTTACCTGGTGGATGATGGCGTTCAGCTCTTCTGCTGGGCGGAACGAGAACCCATGGAGCACCGCCTGCTTGAATGTTCCGCCGGGAGGCTCTAGCGCGGGCTTTGTCCAGTACACGCCCGTCAGACCGCGCCGGTCGTGGCCACCGTAGGCGTATTCGCGGTCGCCAATGACGACACCCGAGTGGAGCAGGGAGCTGCCTATAGCCCAGAGCATGGTGGAGATCTTGCCGGGGGGCAGCAGGTCGTAGACGTGGATGATGACCTCGGTGCGCTGAAGGGAGAGGGTGCTGCGGTGCGAGTTGGACGACTTGCGCGCCGGCTTGGGACGACCGGCGGAGGGCATTGTGGGGGGAGTTTGCGGATGTCGGGTGCTGGGAACTGAACTGAAAGAGTGCGATTGTTTGTGGATGTGGATAACTATGTCTGTGGGTGTGGGTGTTTGCCAGTGTGCACGTCAAGGCTAGGTGTCGTAACGTCGTGAGCCGTTGGTAGTCGTGATCGTAGTCGTGATGGTAATGTGGAGATGTGCAGGGCGTACAGGCCCAGTGGCAGTGGGGGTAGGAGGTAAAGGATACAGATACAAAGGAGCTATTAGGGGACCAGCCCTCGAGCGGTCAAGTGTTGAGACTGAGGCGGCTGAGGTCATTGCCCTCACCGACGCCGTGTTGCTTGGCTGTGCTGACTAGCGCAGAACGCGGCCCATTCTTTGGAGGGCCTGCAGAGGAAGGAACGCTTGTATCGCAGAACATGCTATAATGATTGCTCTATAAAGTAGTTAGCGGTCATGATTAGTACAGTGTACAACGCAAGCGCATCCTGGTTTTGGTGTGCTGAGTGCTGGGGTCACCTTGAGGCTGAGGCGAGACCAGAGGTAGGTACGAGGAACACATGTGTGCGCATGAGAGGCATTGGATCGTACAGCTCAAACCACAGGCATCCAGACCTACAAAATAACTAATTCACACCCATCTCATCCCATCTCCCTCTCCTCCAACTAACAACTCCCCGCGTTGGCGTGGCGACACGGCCTCGCTTAGTCATGTCTGCCGCCTCTGCTCTTAAAACCAATCCTGGCTTCGGCTAACCAGTTACGCCATTTCTTCCACCCACCCACAACCAAGGAACGAGGGCCGACTTGCACAAGTTGCTGCCCCTCCATACCTACAAAATCCCCCCCACCAATCCTGTCATTTTTTCCTTCTCTTCTTTGATACCCACTCTTTCGCGCCCAGCAGCAAGCACTGCCAGCCACCTCCCCGCCCCCTTCCTCTCTTCTTTTTCCTCGCACAAATTTTTCTTCCTCTCTTGCCCTCGCTCCCGCACCTACGCGAGCGCCCCCAAGAAAAAGAAGATGCCTCCCAAGAAAGCCGTCAAGGAGGAGAAGCTCCTGCTCGGCAGGCCTGGCAACAGCCTCAAGAGCGGTATCGTACGTCGCAACCCTGCCTAGCTGTCAACGTCATCTCACATTAACAGTGAACGCCAGGTCGGCCTCGCCAACGTCGGTAAATCGACGCTCTTCCAGGCCATTACCAAGTGCTCCCTCGGTAACCCCGCCAACTTCCCCTATGCCACCATCGACCCTGAGGAGGCTCGTGTCATCGTGCCCGATGAGCGCTTCGATGCGCTTGTCGACATGTACAAGCCCAAGTCGCAGGTCCCCGCCAACCTGACCGTCTACGACATTGCCGGTCTGACCCGCGGTGCCTCGACTGGTGCTGGTCTCGGCAACGCCTTCCTGTCTCACATCCGCGCCGTCGACGCCATCTTCCAGGTCGTCCGCTGCTTCGACGATGCTGAGATTATCCACGTCGAGGGCGACGTCGACCCTATCCGTGACCTTGACATCATCAGCGAGGAGCTGCGTCTCAAGGACATTGAGTTTGTCGAGAAGGCCCTTGAGAAGCTTGTCAAGGAGACCCGCCGTGGTGGCCAATCTCTTGAGATGAAGAAGCTCAAGGAGGAGCAGGCTACCGTCGAGAAGATCCTCGCCATGCTCAAGGACGGCAAGGACGTCCGCAAGGGCGAGTGGGGCCCCAAGGAGGTATGTTCATTCCAGCACACGCACACCCAACCCCTCCCCGTCACAAGATGACAAAGAGCGATTGCTCTATAATCCCAGCTCTTTGATGTTCCCGTAACGCCGGAACTTTATGAAAAGACGTCCTTAACTGATCGACTTGAACACACTCTGTTTTGACCGAGACACCGCTTTATCAACACACAACTGACGTTCAATCAGGTCGAGGTCATCAACCCTCTCTTCCTCCTGTCGGCCAAGCCCGTCGTCTACCTCGTCAACCTCAGCGAGAAGGACTACGTCCGCCAGAAGAACAAGCACCTGCCCAAGATTGCCCAGTGGGTCAAGGACAACGCGCCCGGCGACCCCGTCATCCCCATCTCCGTGTGCCTCGAGGAGCGTCTGGCTGTCATGTCGGACGCCGAGGCGGCCGAGGAGTGCAAGACGATTGGCGCCAAGTCTGCGCTGCCCAAGGTGATTCTGACGATGCGCAAGGCGCTGAACCTCGGCAGCTTCTTCACAACGGGCACCGACGAGGTCAGGCAGTGGACGCTGCGCAACGGCACAAAGGCGCCCCAGGCCGCGGGTGTCATCCACGGCGACTTTGAAAAGACCTTCATCCAGTGCATCGTGTACAACTACAGCGTCCTCAAGGAGGAGGGCGACGAGGCCGCCGTCAAGGCAAAGGGCAAGATCATGACAAAGGGCAAGGACTACGTCGTCGAGGACGGCGACATTCTGCTCATCAAGGCCGGTGCCGCAAAGTCATAGAGAACGGCTCTCTATACATGCTGCCTACGACTCCAACATGAACAAGTGAACCCACCTACCTAGTAATGCGTCACATGTAGTAATGCGTCACATGAAGCGCAGTCAGTAGTTATTGCAACGCCTGACTGAATGAATGAACAAAAAACCACACACATACATACATGATCCAATCTACCGTCTCTCAGATTTCAATTCTTGCTACATATTTCTCCATATTTTCTACCTGTGCCGGGTCTCAGTGTGCGCAAACTACATAACCTAGCTCGCTCGCTTCTTCTCCGCCGCCAGCGTCCAGCTGCTCCCGCAGACGCAGTGCTTCGCGCCGCCCATGAGCCACGACGCGTGATACGGCGTGTACCCGGGCATCCCCTGCGTGATATCCTCCATGTGGGCACCGCACCTAACACAGCGCCTAAGCAGCAGCTGCTGAGCCTTCTTCCTGCGCTCCTCGCCGCCGGCGCTTTGGATGCTATCGCTGCGGCCGCGGGCCGCCCCAGGCGGCGGCGCACTGGGGTGCGTCTGCGCGCCGATGCCGCGGATGATAGTCTTCTGGCAGACATCGACGACGTGTGCGTCGTGCCAGGCGGCGGCGCGCGTCGACTCCTGCAGCCCGAGCCACGTCGTGTCGAAGAACATGAGGCGGCCCGAGTCGACCTTGTCCGCGAGGCAGCCGCCGGGGAGCTTGTCGTTCCAGAGGTGGTCGGTCACGAGGCGGCGGGCGACGGGGACGAAGACGTCGGGGAGCCGGCCGAGGAGGAGCTCGCGCTCGACGAGGCTGCGCTGGGCGTCGTCCATGGCTTGCGCCTTGAAGGCGCTGCGCGCGTGCTCTTGCGTCTCGGAGACCAGCCGCTCGACCCAGCGCCAGTCGAAGGGGATCTCGCTGAACGCGGCTTGCAGCGGGGCGTAGAGCTTGCGGATCTCGGGCGCGGGCGTCGGCGCGTGCGGGTTGGTGAAGTTTTCGGCGGATCGCTTCACCCACGCGAGGGGCTGCGCCCAGAGCTTGATCATGGCGCGCGGGAAGGCGGACAGGAGGAGCAGCACGATGGGGATGTTGTGCGCGGTGAAGGCCTGCTCGAGGACCTCGCGCGTCAGGGTCGCGGGCGGCACGTCTTCGAGGGCGCGCCCGAGCGTGAAGAGCTCGTCGAGCATGTATGCCATGAAGTGCATGATCCACCTGCACACGCCGATGAAGAGGGGTACAAGCTCGGCGCGGAGGAGCGTCTTCTCCAGCGACCCGTGCATGCGTGCGAGCTGGGTGAGGAACTGCGTGATGTACTTCATGTTGAGGATTGTCCAGGCCATTTTGCTCTGTAAGGAGCGGTTGATGGGGCCTTGTAGGCCCAGGAGGTGGACGGCCGAGAGCATCTTGACAAAGTTGGCTGACCGACCGAGCAACATGAGATGATTGGTGTTTGTGTCGTCCACGCCGCAGTCGGTGTTGAGTTGGAGCCCTTCAAAGAGCAGGTTACTGAACTCGCTCTTCCGTGCGTCTGTCAACGAGCCCATGACGCTGAAGATGTCGTCGCCTGAGAAGTACTGGTATGTAGACGAGACGGTTTGCAAGATGAGGGCTGCGACGGCAGCTGAGTTACGTGGGTCCGTGTCGTCCATGGATAGGGAACCGTGCTGGTACTCCATTGACCGGAGCTTGATGGTTCCATCTTGCTGCATGCACGCCGCCATGCAGTGGTTCGGCGAGAGCGCTACATACAGTGAGGGTTCGGCGTGAGGGAAGACGAAACCCGATTGTAGCAGAGACGATACAGTCTCCGAATTGCCGTCTGGCATGATGGTTTCCATGGTTGATCGTTTCCTGAACTCTATAGTTCCGTCACTGTAGCAGAAGACAAAGACCATGTGGTACCATACTGGATAGAAAGCCAATGCTACTGCGTGCAGTGTAAAATCCGGCACTCGTTTGAGGGAGAACGTTGTCCGTGCCGGTACTGAATCGACGCTCTTCTTCTTCGAAGTTACCTGATCGAGACTCGGGTGAAGCTGGTTTTCCTGCATCTGGTGGACTGTCCACTTGACCACGACGCTATGCGGTGTCTCCTGTGGATTCAGCTGGTCAACAGAAATGACATTAGGAGGCCTGCAGAAGATGGCCTGGACGGTGGGTAGTGAGCCATCGTTGTGTTCGGGTGTGGCGGGGAGGAAGCTCAAATGTGTGAGCAGAGCGGCAGCTGTGCCTCTCATCTCTGTACCAGTGTCGAGCTCGTCGCTGGCTATGTTGACAGGAGCACAATTTTGCTCGACAGCGAGCAACGAGACCTGTAGGTTAGGTTTGTCGAAAGGAACTGCATTCTGGCCTTGTTTGTCTTGCGGAATGTTCCATATTATCTCTATCCGATACAGATGAAGTCGTCTTTCGACGTCATATGCTGCCAGCAACAGGCTGTTATCTGTCGGGTGTTAGCGGATCGGTGGTTAATCGCGATCGAGGCAGGTACCGTTGTTGGATGCGAATGCAGCGTGTGTGAAGGGCTCCTTTGTTGAAAGCATGGGCCCGAGCTGATTAGAGGCCTCTTGCCAGCTGTTGTCGTTCTGCTGAAATCGGAGTCTCAGCTCACCATGCCTCTTGAGGTAGATGAGAGAGGCTTTGCCAGCAATAGGATGGTGCGCGTCTTGGAATACGTGCGAACGAATGTGCCAGTTCCACTTTTTGCCGTCGCGGTCGGCTGACCACGCAATGGGGCTCTGTTCCCATTTTAGCATGACTACCAGGCGGACATAGCAGGCGACTGACCTTGGCTTCGTGAGGGTAGATGGCTAGCCAGTGCACGCCGACGACACCATCTGCCTCGGCCTCTGGATGGGCCAGCTCGGCTCTGACAAACTGCATACGGTCCAGAGCAATGACACAAGAAAAGATCATGACGCGGCCAGCAGCGTCGGTGACTGCGAGGTCGTTTCCAAGGCTGTTCCAGGAAAGATGGACAAAGGGAAAATTGTCACGGCCTTGGGGGACTTGTACAGGGACGTCTTTGCCGAGATCCCACTTGCCTGTGGCAGTGTCACGGGAGAAGGTTTTGAGGTGGACAGAGTAGCCACCCGGGGAGATGTATGCCAAAGAGCCATTCTTGGACCAAGCAATCTTCCTATCGATGATGAGTAGCTCTCGACGAGTAGTGTAGTGGTGGACTCACTGGCAGCAGCCCGATGCGCCAAGCTCGTCGACACGCCTCGCAAGGCCCTTGAGGGGCGCAACGGCGGAGATTGTCTGGAGTGTGACATGCTCCGAGTCTCCGAAGAGATCGTCAACGTCCATGTTGTAGCTGGCGGGATCCATGGGCAGGGACGGGCGGGCGAGCTAGCAGTGGGTACCTAGGGGATTGGTGCAGGGCGAATCAAGGCAAGGGCCAAGTGAAGACGAGGGAGCCAATTGGGATCATTGAAGAAACGGCTCTTGGCTGGCAGGGACTGGGTATCACGGGCAAAAAGACGGGGAGAGCATCGACATGGACGGACGGATATCGAGGCTGCACGGGCGGGCTCTAGCTAACGAAACGGTGGAGAGGCTGGACAGGGGGGCGCCTATACGCTAGAGCGAAAGAGGCTACGGGCGTTGTTGTGCACAACGACCCTCTCTCGCCGGCACGACCCACGATACGCGATGTGTTGCTCGCCGTCTGCTCCAGCGACGCGGCCGGCGTGTCGGATGCTGCCGTGGGCTCTGCGCGCGTGTAGCAACAGCAAAGGCGATGCTGCTGCGCGTTCAGAGTGGGCTGGGCCAAAAGGCTGCACGAGATGCATCGGCTGCATGAGGTCGTCTTGGGCGGGTGCCGCGTTAATAATGGTTGGCGCGAGGAGCATCATGATGCGCTCGCTGACCATGACGGCGTGGCATGGCGGCTATGAGGGCTATGGTCGAGGGCTGGGAACGCGACATGCGCGTCTGCCTCGACAAGTACCCAGCTCCCCAAGCGCGACGGCCGTGACCAGGCCAACAGCAACGAGCGGAAAAGCGCTGGATCGGCAGATAGCGTACCGGCGCAGCGCTGGCTCGGGCCAGGCCAGAGAGGAGCAGTCCCACACCGGTAAACAGGACCAGGACATGTGTTTTGGTTGTCGGGCGTCGTCTTGCTGGTCTTGGCGTCGGTCCTGGATTCCACTCCCCTCGCATTCGTTCATCGCCCATCCCTCACCCATCCCACACCACCCACGCCCTCCAACCCCCCCAATTCGCACCCGCTATTCCCTGCGACAACGCGCCTGTGCGCGCCTCTGCCATCCTTCTACATCGCGTCTTGTCCTTGCCCTCGTCTCGCGCAATGGTTTAGTCGCCCTCGCCGCCCACGCTGCCCTGCCTGCCGCTCGCCTCCTCTGCTCCCGGTGACGGCAGCGACCCACCAACAGCTCTGCGTGTCCTGCCCTCACCACCACCACCACCACCACCCCCACGCCCTCCCCACCTGGTGCCCACGCGCTGCACACCCCGAGCGACACGGTCCGCTAATTAATGCGACTCTCCCTCCGACTGCCTGTACTTTCGCTGGTGTTGCAGCTGCACCCGCACCCGCAGTCGTGATCCGCTGTCCGCTATCCCTAGGACCTTCGTTCGCACCTCACTCATCTTCTCCACGGCACCCCGATTGCCGCTTCCCGCCCTACCCGCAAACCAAAGACGACTTCACCCGACTCCACCATGGCCGCCGCCTTCATTTTCAATAGCGAGCCTTCCTCGCCGCTGAGCGAGCTCTCCGACTCCGACCTCCCGTATCCCTCCTCGCCTCCGCCAGAGTGCGCCTTGCAATCGCTGCCTTCCCCCTCTTCGTCGCGGCGCTCCTCGGCTAAAGCTTCGCCCGCCCCTCAAGACATGCCGTCGCCGCCCTCCAGCAACGATGACGACCCGCCACCCGCCAAGCGGAGGAAGCTGACGGACCCCAAGGAGCGCACCACCGAGTACCTCGACCTTACAAAGGACATCACCGACGAGGAAAAGCCCCAACTGCAGCGCCTACTCAACGTGCTGCACAAGAAGCGCAAGATTGTTGTAATTGCCGGCGCCGGTATCTCAGTCTCGGCCGGCATCCCCGACTTCCGATCGGCCACTGGCCTGTTCAACTCGCTCAAGAAGGAACACAAGCTCAAGTCATCTGGCAAGGACCTTTTTGACGCGTCAGTCTACCAGGACGACAAATCCACATCCACCTTCCACGACATGGTGCGTACGCTGTCTACAGAGACCAAATGCGCGCAGCCCACGGCGTTTCACCATCTGCTCGCAACCTTGGCACAGGAGGGGCGTCTGATGCGACTGTACACGCAGAACGTCGACGGCATCGACACGTCGCTCCCCCCGCTGAAGACCGAGGCACCCCTTCCCAAGAAGGCCCCTTGGCCAAAGACTGTCCAGGTGCACGGAGGCCTCGATCACATGGTCTGCTCAAAATGCCACACGCTTTACCCTTTCGATGCCAAACTCTTCGAAGGACCCACACCACCCCCCTGCCCAGACTGCGTAACAAACGACGAAGTCCGACAGGTCGCGTCGAAGCGAAGCCACGGTATTGGACGCCTCCGACCTCGCATGGTCCTTTACAACGAACACAACCCTGACGACGAGGCCATTGGCTCTTGTGCAACAACCGACATTCGACTGCGGCCCGACGCTGTGATTGTGGCTGGTACCACCCTCAAAGTCCCCGGCGTGCGACGGATCGCGCGCGAAATGTGCAACACTGTGCGTGATCGCCGTGACGGTGTCGCCATATGGATCAACAACGACCCGGAGCCATTGGGGAAAGATCTGGAGAATGCCTGGGATCTGGTAATCAAGGGCCCTTGCGACGAAGTAGCCCGCCATGCAGCTATGCCCAAGTGGAATGATCCTCTGGAGTACAAGGAGGTCACAGAGGCCGACGTGAGCAAACTCAAGGACAGCAAGAAGGTGGAGGTAGTGGTCGGCACACCCAAGAAACCAGGTGTATTCCGTAATGCGGGTCATCTCACGCCCGGCCAGAGCCCGCGCATGCGCCCCAACACCGCCATCAAGGAGGAACCGACTACGCCATCGAAGAAGGGGACGAAACGGAAGTCTGGCGCGCAGATGAACCTTCTGGGCACCATTGCCACCAAGGCAGCTGCTAAGAAGCCACAAGTACAGCCCAAGAAGCCGGTCGGCAGGCCCCGAGCCAAGAAGGGCGACCAAAAGGAGACCCTGGCCATCAACACCGTGTTCAAAGCTACCAAGGCTGCGTCCAAAGCTGCTGGCAAACCCACAACCAAAAATACCGAGCCACCTGTCCGTATCGTCCAGGCCAAGGCAGCTCAAATCCTGAACAACGGGAATACCGACGACAAGAGCAAGGGCACTCCAGCAACGCCTAAAGGTCCGAGAGTCACCAGATTCAAAACAAATACGGTCATGGGGCCATTGTCGGAGTCAGACCACCGCAACAACCATCAGCCCGAGCGTCCCGAGATTGAGAGCTTCACACCTGTGAAACCCCGCACGCCCAGCGATCAGCTCCTCGAAGAAGCTGCTCTGGTTTACGGTACCTCGCCTCCAAGCAGCTCCCGCCCTTCTTCGTCCAGCTCACACAGGGACCAAATCGTCAGGCCAGAGTCGGTGCCACATGGCATGAGCAACATCGTACTTTAGTTTTCTGTATGCATTTACTGGCGTTTTTGTGTCCCCCATCGGAGAACGCTGCATTCCCGGCGTTTGGTTTGCCCATCGTCGACTCGTAGTGAAGCATTTCCAGATCATCTTCTTTTAGTCGCATGATACCCAGGCGCACCCTGGTCAGAGCCAGACGGGCGCTCTATGAGCTGTTCTTCGGAAGCTCCCTCAATGTTCGTAGATTATTACTTTAGCACAATTCAAGCTCATTGTTTCGGCTGAAACACCTCACGTGCTGGAAATTTTGATGGCAAGAGATATGTGATGTTGGCTCGTTGGTATGTTCCCGCCTTGGCGTTCGCTTGTCTCTACAGCTGCACCTTTGGAGTTCCATCTCCCAACATCATAACCTCCACCATACGAGTTTGAAATGGCTGGTGTTCTTCTCGACATCCAATCAGTCCGTTGTTCTCGTTTTCCTTGAATTATTGTTTTCTCGTAGCGTAGCGTAGAAACTCGAAGCTCTTACCCAGTACAGACACATTGCATAGAGGCGTCAGTCATAAATCCTTGGATCAGCATTGAGCATGACGCCCCCTTTTACGGTGCGAAACCTGTCCTCGGAGCCAATCTCAATAACCCGGGTGGAGCGGTTTGAAGACCCGAATACAATTCAGTCAAAATCCAACGGATACTTCAGCTCCAACACCACATCCACAGCTCCATCCGCCCCGAAACTCGGCCAGCATGCTCAGTCGTTTGATCATCATCAATTGGATGTCACGCTCAAGCCGTTCGAATCATACACGCTCAGTAGCCATTTCCAGAACAAGGACGACTCTGCTCCGTCCTACACACTACGAATCACGATAGAAGCGACTGACGGCGAGCGACATCGCATTGACACCAACCCCTCTTACTCGCAGAAGTCGTCCCAAGCATTCACTCCGCTCTCGCCTACCCCTTCAGCAAACTTCACAGCCCTCTTCCACCCATGCAAACCCACACCGCACCTAACCATTCGCCGCGACTCGACCGACTACAAAACATGGATGTCAACGCTCCCCGACACGCTCCCTCTCTCGGCAATCAGCATCCCCGGCACGCATAACTCGCACACGCACTACCGGGCGCTCCCATCGGTAAAGTGCCAACACGTCGACATAGCCACGCAGCTCGCCAACGGGATCCGCTTCCTCGACATCCGCGTGCAACCCGCGCACGCAACCGACGCGACCAAGAAGGACCTCTACCTCGTCCACGGCGCGTTTCCCATCAGCCTGACAGGGCCCAAGTACCTCGCACCCATCCTCGACACCTGCACCGCCTTCCTCGCCGCCAACCCGTCCGAAACAATACTCGTCTCCCTCAAGCGCGAGGGCACAGGTCCCGCGACAGACGCCCACCTCGCGCGCGTCCTCGCGACGCACTACTTCGCCCCGCACGCGGAAACGTGGTACACGCAGCGCGAGATCCCGTACCTCGGCGCCGTCCGCGGGAAGCTCGTTCTCGTGCGGCGGTACTCCTCCTCCAACAGCAACGACGCCCTCGGCCTCGACGCAACAACCTGGCCGCACAACTCCCCGCACGCCCACCACCCGCCCTTCGCGATCCAAGACTTCTGCGAACTGCTGCACCCCGCGTCCCTCCCGACGAAAGCGCAGTATGCCAACGCGCACCTTGCGCGCGCCGCGGCCGCCAGACATGCGGTGCCTGGCGCGACGACGGATGCGGTCAACCCCGTGCCGCCGGGGCCGGTGTATTTGAATTTCCTGTCTGGTGCGAATTTTTGGCGGCGCGCGTGTTGGCCGGAGAGGGTTGCGGGGGTCGTTAATAGGGGGGTTGAGGAGTGGGTTTGTAGGGGGCTTTATCTGGGGAGGTGTGCTGGGGATGGGGATGGGGAGGGGGAGAGTGGGGATGATGGGGGTGCGGGTGATGAGGGGTTGTTGGTTGGGGCTGGGGGGCGAGAGGGCGAGGTGAGGGGTGTTGGGGAGGGAGACGGGGCTACGGGGGTTGTGGTTATGGATTGTGTTGGGGCGGGTGGAGATTGGGATCTCGTGAGGTTGATTGTTGGGATGAATGCGGGTGTCTTGGGGCGGATTAGGGAGTTGGAGGTAGCTGCGGCTGCAGAGCGGTAGAGAGAGAAAATGTGTGTGTATGTGTATGAGAGTCTTTGTTGATCTCGTTTTTATTCTCGAGTGCGAATTGTTACATGTACATGTCTATCGTATCGTATCCTACACCTATCTCAACAACACAGCTAGCTGGCTACCGTCTATACATCTATTTAACAGCCTTCTTCACCTCGTCCACACTGCCCTTCGCAATCGCCCCAACATCGACCGTCTTCGCATCAACACCATCCCGCACCACACCCGCACTCGCACCCCCCTCGATCCGCTGCGCCTGCTGGAACCCCGTCGCGCGCAGATACCCCGCGGCGCCCATGCCAACCGCCATGCCGCCAAAATGGCTGGCGTGGTCCATGGTGGAGCGGCGCTTGCGCAGCGCGGTGTGGATCTCCATGACGACGAAAGCAGCGAAGAGCATCTTGGGCCAAAAGGCGAACTCGACGTCCTTGAGGTAGGGGATCTTGACGCGTTCCTGGTCCGTCAGCAGACAGTAGAGGGCCGCGATGCCCCAGATGGCGGCGGATGCGCCGACCGAGTGGGCGCCAATGTTGCCGCGGCCTAGGTTAGCCCAGTACAGCGAGGCGAGCGTGCCGATGGCCCCAGACGCCACGTATGTGCCCATGAAGACGCCGCGCCCGACTAGGTCGTGGCAGACGGGCCCCACGAGCACGAGCATCATCATGTTGGCGAGTAGGTGCTCGTACTGGACGTGCGAGAAGACGTTCAGGACCGACTGCACCGCGCGTGGGTAGCCGGGGACGTGCATGAAGTAGCGTGTCATGAGCGGCCAGAGGGGCATGATGCGCCAGGCGATGGCGATGGCGACGTTGGTGGCGATGAGGGCGCCGATGGTGGCGGTCGTGGGCGAGAGGTCCGGGAAGAGGCGGTACGAGGGCGACGGGGCCTGGTAGTAGTGCGCGAAGCCGAAGCAGAGCAGCGAGATGGCGAGGACAAAGACGGACATGGGGAAGAGGCGTTGGGTCTGGATGTGTTAGTGGGGATGTAGATGGGAGATGTGTAAGTGGGAGAAGAAAGATACTCACCACCGTCGTGGACGCGAGCATTTCCGATTCGTCCTTGAAACTTGTGACAGCCTTGCTTTGATATGCTTCCATCATTTCCTTGCGGCGGCTGACCTGCTCGCGGCCGAAGACGTCGACATACGTGGTCTGGTCGGGTCGCATGAGCTGCGTGCCGGTCGGAGTGCGCACCCACTCGCCGGTGGCCAGCTTCTCCTCCATCTCCCGCTCGCTCCTCTCTTTTTCCTCTGCGATGCGCGTGATGCGCTCGAGACGCTCGAGACGCTTCTGTTCAATGTTGAGCTCAAACTGGGATTTGCCCGTGTGCAGGATGCCCATTTTCTGGTTGTCGGCGGCGTGCTTCTCGCGCTCGGCCTCGTCCTTTTGCATCTGCTCGCGGAAGGCGCGGGCGGGGTCCTTGTACTTTGACTCGGTCTCTGGGTCGGCGAGCCACAGCTCGTACGCGATGCGGTTGGCTTCCTTCTCGGCCCACTCCTGGGCGGCGCGGGCCTCGTCGATGGGGAAGTGCTTGCGCAGCCACTCGAGGCCCTTGAGGGCGAGCTCTCTGTTTACGTGGGGGTACTGTTTGCCAAGGTTGTCGACGCCGTAGTCGGCCAGGGAGCCGGCGGTGCGGCGGTGGTGCAGGATGCGCAGGACATTGTTGCCGTCGGTGGGGGTGAGCTTGCCTCTGAAGATGCGGTGGATGATGTTGTCGGCGACGCGGCCGTTGGGCAGCGGGCCAATGCGGACGGCCCGCTTGGGGTGGTGCGGCGTGGTCGGGTTCTGGGGCGTGTCGATTGTTCTAGCGGCGAGGCGGGGGCTGCTGGCGAGGGAGCGAGCCTGGTGGAGTGGGGGAGGCGGCGTGCGGGGAGCGTGTAGCGAAAGGACGAGGGCGAGCAGCGGGGGGCGTGCAATGGCGTCGAGGTGCGTGTATGTGTGCGTGTGCGAGGAGCACAGTCGGCGGGCCATTGCGGCGCATGAGGGGCGGAGGAGCGACATGGCGGCCAGGGCCTGCGCAGGCTCGACGGAGAATAGGCGAGTCTGGGGACGACGGGGGGTTACAATTGGGCCGTGTGTGTCGAGTGCTGGACGGCGCACATGTCGCTCCGAGTTGGGACTGAAGCCTGGCGTCGAAGCTGAAGCTGAAGCTGGCGACGACGATGACGGGTACCAAAAAGTTGGGGCCTGTCGCCCATGCGCACGCCAACGCCAACGCCAACTCCATCCCCAGCCCTACGCTACCTATTCTTGTCGCACCCGCCTTGATGCGATTGGCCCGCGCTGGAAGCCCAAACAGGTATAGCGCTACCCATCCCAATCCGACCACTGACAACCCACCACCACCCACCACGCCCGCCCATGGAGCTCATCCCTGTCGCCATCGACATCTTGGTAACGGCCGCACAACGGTTGCACTGCTAAGCGGCAGCCTGTAACCTCAGCCTCACACTCTCAGCCACTCGACCACTGTAACGACTCCATTACCTATTCTGGTGACCTTTGCGCGCCTCCCCCAGCTATATACACCATGGCCCTGCTCGCAGACATGCCTCATCCAGCCCCATCATCATCACCATCACTACAGCTGCCTTGCTCTACCTGCCTGGTATGCTTTACCTCCTCTACAAGTACATTCGCAGTGCCATCTCTCCCGTAGACGAGCATCCGGGCACTCAACCCGCCCATCAGCCTCATCAACCACAGCACCCACAGCACCCACAGCAACCACGGCTGAGGAAGGATCCCCCACAGCAACGGTCCGGCCAACAAAGGTCAACAGCGCAGCAACGGCTGTTGCTGCTCGGCCTCGTGCTCCCCAACTTCCTCGCTGCCATCGATGTTACCATCGTTGCGCCTGCAATCCCTCAGATATCCTCTCATTTTGGTATCCCCACCCCGTGTCTTGCGCCATACCGTACTGCCGACTAACACATTTCCGCAGACCAGCTCTCGAGCGACTTCAACTGGATCGTGGCAGCATACACACTGACTTTTACGACCTTTGTACCTGCCTCGGGGCAGTTTGCCCAGATCTTTGGCCGCCACTTCGCGCTACAGTTCCAGCTGTTTTGGATCATGATTGGCAGTGCCCTGTGTGCTGGAGCCCAATCTTGGGTCATGCTCCTCGTCGGCAGAGCACTCCAGGGTCTCGGGGCTTCAGGAATCATGAATCTGAGTCGGATCATTCTCTCGGATGGCGCGACCCTGGCAGAAACCTCCGCCAGCAACTCTGCCCTCTCGCTCATCAGCGGTATAAGGTGAGTCGCTTCGTCCTCGGTGAATCCACCAAGTGCTGCAAGTCGTTGCTAACGCCAACCCTAGTTATGGCGTCGGTCCCGTCGTGGGCGGCTATCTTGCCGATGCAGACTGGCGTTACTGTTTTGTTCTCCCCACCGGTCTCGCAGCTCTCGCACATGTCCTTGCTTTCGTCTTGATGCGAAAGACGCTTGTCAAAGGCCAAGCCAACCGCAACACAGTGGCTTCTCGAGGGTCAAACTACATGGCTGGTCTTCGAAGTGTCGACTGGCTGGGTATGGTTTTGTTCATCTTCAGCATTGGCTTGATCATCTTGGCTATCCAATGGGGCGGGACTCAATACGCCTGGAACTCACCAGCCACCATTGCACCTTTTGCTGTCGGTGGTATTCTCTTCGTTGCTTTTTTCGGCCACGAGTATCTCCTGGGGCCGGATCGCTTCACGTCTCGTCTCCTCCCGAGACAGGTACCCCTCATTCCAACCCCGCTGTTCCGCAAGAAAGACACATGGCTGCTGATGGTTATCAATTTCTCGGCCGGCATCTCGCTCGTCTGTGCATTCTACTTCATCTCCTACTACTTCCAGTTCGCGGAAGGCTACTCGCCCTCCAATGCCGGCACACAGCTCCTCTACTACACACCTGGTCTCGGCGTCGGTGTCTACCTCGCAATGTACATGTGTAACAGATGGCCAGCCCAGACCTTCTACCCGCTCTTCATCGGCTCCATCGTTGAATGCGTCGGTCTTTCCGCCCTGGCATACTCGGTGTCGGCTCGCAACATCAAGCTGGTCAAGGTATTCCTCGCTATCTCGGGCGGCGGTACAGGCCTGCGCTTCATGCCTGTCGTTCTCCATGCTGCAGGTGTCTGGTCCACGCGTGTTCCCGCCATGCAGTCGCTTCTCTCCTTCATGCTGCCGTTCGGCGAGACAATCGGCATCTCAATGATGGGCGCCGTCTTCTCCAACAAAATCGGCCTCTTCCTCTCCCGGATCCCTAGCTTGGCAGAAGATGGGTTCAAGGGCGGTCCACCCAGCCTGGACGCGCTCAACAAGCTTCCCCTTGCTATCAAGGACGACGTGCAGAATGCGGCTGCCAGAGCTGTCATGTGGGCGATTGTCGCTGTCTTGCCCTTTGTGGGGCTGTCGATTGTCGCATCTGTCTTCCTCGGCAACGTGTGGATCGGCTGTGTTGCAAAGGATGACCAAAATGGCGACGCAACCGAATACAAGGATGGAGGCGCGACAAGAGGTCACGTCATGTATGGAGTGTACTTGCGAGCCTTGCTCAGTGGAAGTGTCAAGGCGAACAAGCAGGAGTTGGACGTCAATCTGGAGCAAGAGGCTGAGAAGAGGCAGCTGCCGGATGTCAAGAGAAACCAGCCCACTCCACCGCAAAGTGTGCATGTAGCTGGCAAGGATTGAGGTGAGCGGATGAAGGTCTCGTGTATTCTAGTTGTATAACTAGTTATAGTTAGTCTATCTGAAGTTACGTAGAATCCATGCCGTTCGATACGTACCCAATGAGATGTTGCATTACCGACAGACTCAACTCACTGCAGCCACTGCTTTGCCACGTCCTCATCCACATCCCTGATGAGCACATGAACGTGCTCCAGGCCCCTCACGCTCTGCAGGTTGGTCGTGTTCTTGAACCAAATGATTTTGCTTCCTTCGTCCTGCTCCCTAGCCTTGTCACGAAACTCTCTCTTCACAAAATCCCGCACAAACCGCTTTCCCTCGTCTGACAAGGCCCCCTCTTGGTCCACAGGCAGCCTCTGCTTCAGCCACACGACAATGTGCCGGATGCCCTGCTCAAACGCATACTCCCAGTCGTTCTTCAAAATGGTGAAGTCGGCCGGGTCAGCAAAGGGCACGGCGCTCCTCACATTGAACGTCAGCGCGCCGTCGCCGGTATCGAGGGGGTCCCAAAAGAGGCGCTGGTGCAAGAGATAGGCCGTGGCCGAGCCATACTTTTCCTTGACATGGGCGGTCCAGGCGAGATAGGCCTTGAGGGCGCTGGGCCAGCGCTTGAGGTCTTCGAGGCGGTCGGCAGAGATGAGGGCATGCAGATTGTCCCATGAGTGCGGCGTGAACTGTGCATCGCTCAGTCCCAGCTGGGCCCAGTCAACGGCAGTAAGCGCGAACGGGGGCGCGTCCCTGGGAAACGGCAGCGCGGCGGGGTCCGGATTGGCGCGCCATGCTGCCTGGAAGACGGCCGGCAGAGATGAGGTGTCGACAGAGGGCGAATCGACGGCGCTGGGGTGCGTCGGGGCTGGTGGCGCCATGGGGTGGGTGCAAGTGGATGCTGGGGTGGGTGCTTGTTGGATGAAGGCGTGGGCCGGACGGAACATAGGGACGTCGTCAAGCATTGCCCAGGCGGCGTCGGCAGCAGGACAACGGCTAGGCTACGTGCTGAAGCATTAGCCTACATAGGTAGTAAACTGCAGAAGCATGTTGTTGCGCCAATTGCAGAGCGGGCGCTATCCATGTCGCCCGTTACAACGGTTGCCACACGTTGCTCTCTGCGCCCCGATCGTGCAGCGCAATCTCCAGACGACCACCTTTCGATTCTAGCCCCGCTGAGCAGCCCACAATTCCCCATCCCCTCGGCCATCGACTGCCCAACTCGTGAAAGCTGCTCACCAGGGCCGATGGCGGAAATTGGCGACCGCTACAGCGCTTCCTTCTAGGCGCATTTGGACGCAAGAGATTGCAGTGCACCACCGCGTCCTTCCTTGGTGGAAGATATATAACACCCAACCATGAGCCACACGGCAGAACCCCAGGCTGCTCCCAATCCCCTCTCCCGTCCCTCCCTACATAGCAGGTATCTTATCAATCCCTGACCTATATCGTCACTCGTTTTTACAATATGCGCGTCTCGGACCTCAGCCTCGCCCTCTTGTCGTGCACTGGCACCACACTTGCGGCCTCCAACAACACGCAGCCCTTCTCGACATGGATGGCCTCGTCCTTCCTGTCCAAGAACCAGGTCATTCGCCACACGTATGTTCCCGCTGTCACCCTGGAGGGCTACCAGAAGGTCGCAACTGCCAACAACAATGCCTCACTGCTCGCCTTTGCCTCGGATGCCGTCTCCTCGCTCGTCTCGGCCAACGGCACTGTCAAGGGCTGGAACTCGACTTTCTACACGCTCGACGACATTCGCATGGGCAACAACATCCTGCACTTCTGGGACTCGGAGGGCCGCAAGGACAAGAAGTACGAGATTGCCGCCCACGCCTACAGGCAGCAGCTGAACCGCTGGCCCCGCACTCCCGAGGGCGGCTTCTGGCACCGTGCTCCCACCTATGCCAACCAGATGTGGCTCGACGGCATCTACATGGCCGACCAGTTCTACGCGACCTACACGTCGTACTTTGAGCCCGACAACGTCACCGCGTGGAACGACATTGCCCTCCAGTTTGACCTGATCGAGGAGCACACGCGCAACCACACCACCAACCTGCTGTACCACGGCTATGACGAGATGAAGAAGGCCGTCTGGGCCGACCCCGAGACGGGCGCCTCTCCCTACGTCTGGGACCGCGCTGTCGGCTGGTACTTTGTTGCGCTTGTCGAGGTGATGCAGGTGTACCCCAAGTCGCTGCCCGGCTATGCACGCATGGAGCAGTATCTGACGACGCTTGCCGAGGGCGTCAAGAACGTCCAGTCGGCGAGCGGCGGCTGGTACCTGCTGATGGACCCTGAGCTCGCTGGAAAGGAGGGCAACTACATCGAGTCCTCGGCCACAGCTCTCTTCACTTACGCATACCTCAAGGGTGTCAGGACCGGCCTGCTTGACGCGCAGTACAAGGACACTGCCTTCAAGGCGTACGATCTGATGACTAACGAGTTCATCATCTACGAGAAGAACGGAACCCTCAGCTGGAACGGAACAGTCGAAGTTGGTAGCTTGAAAACTGACGCTTCGTATGAGGTAAGACAACAACCAGCCATGACATGACATGATACTGACAAGCCCACAGTACTATACATCAGTATTGACCAATATCAATGACGGTAAAGGAGCTGGCCCTTTCATGTATGCTGCGTCCGAGTACGATCTCGCCACTGCGAAGAACAGCTCGATGAACTCGACGCACTACTAAGCCACCCCAACACGACCATGATCCCACACGCGCACGACTGTATATAGGCAGCGAAATAGATACCACTGTACATACTCGATAATCACGAAATGTAATGATATGCACCTCGAATCCTCAATCTCGCATGGCCCTTAGTCGCGGACTCCTCCCCGCCCCGTGCCTCCCAGCAGCGGCTGACCGCTTGTCTTAGCCAAACATCTCCCCGCCGCTTACACTTGACTTGCATGTCCATCACAGCCACTCACAATGCCTTCTCTGGCATCCTGCCCGGTGTTCTCTGGGTACCTAGCTCTCATAGGGAAGAATAAGTGAGATATAAGCACAGGCCACAACACGGAAGACTGAAATCCATCCAACTTTACAAGTTAATAAAATAAGTTGAAGACCTTCTGGTTGTATTCTAAGATACTACAGAAGGATGCACAGCAATTTTTTTATCAAAAAATCTATCCTTTTGGCGCCGCTGTGCACCTGCTATGTTGGTAGATGGTTATACTTATATCTCACTTATTCTTCCCCGTGAGAGCCTAGGTACACGGCACGCTGGCGCCGCGCCGGCCGTTGAGCGTGCTAAGTAGACACAGGGGAAAGTAAAATCGCCGGGCCAACACCATGTGGAGCCACGCCGTGTCACACCGTACGGCCCGGGGCACGCGCAGGCCGCTACGCTCATACCACGGTATGGTATGGGGGATGCACGCGCTTGGCGCTCGACATATAGGGACATGGCGACCGCTACCCTTGCCGCGCTCGTTTGCGCCCATCTTTGTTCCCCATTGTCGACTTCGTCGTGTCTCGTCTTGCTATAACCTTAGCACCCTACCTAATACCTCACCAACACACTACGCGCCGCCAATCGTGAGTGAGTGAGTGAGTGAGTAAACAGCCGTAACTCTACACACTCAACACTTCCTAACCCCCGCAGCTCTCCAAGAAAGCAAGAAAAAATGTCCCTCTCCTCCGCCCTCTCGACTCTGGCCCCATCGGCGCTCAGCTCCGCCCTCTCAAGCCCAACCCCGAGCCCCAACGCGTGCGCCTCAGCCGACTTTACAACGTACCCGACCAACGACACGGCCTGCGCGGTAGGCAGCCAGCGCGGCGACCTACCCAGCAACACGAGCTCGATCCTCTCCAAATGCTGCGGCGACGCGCCGCTCGAGGACTTCAACGCCGGGTGCGGCTTCTACTGCCTGTCGGTGCGGCAGACGGTCGCGCAGCTGCAGGCTTGCTTCATGGACGGCGGCGTCAGGCCCGCGGATATCTTTTGTAATGCGAATAACTCGGCGATCGCGACAGGCGAGCCGACGGAGGGGTCGACGAGTCCCGAGGAGAGCGCGCCTGCTGCGGGTGGGGATAAGAGCGCTGCTGCCGTTGTGGGGCCTAGGGGACTGACGAAGACGGGGCTCGGGGTGCTGGCTATGGTGGTTGTGTCTGCGTTTGCGGGCGCGATGCTGTAAGGTGCTGGGGGTTTTTTTTTCTCTTTCGCTCTTCTGAGGAGAGTGTGCGCGCTGTGAATGATGACTTTATGAAAGTGCAGGCAGACATGCAGGCGGCATTGAGCGCACTTTGCTCTGCTTTTGCTCTGAACTGCTCTGCTCCCCTCCGATGTAATTATAATAACTACCACAAACACGAGTAATGACCACAAGACTTTACCTACACCATACCATACCTGCTCGCTGCTTAACCGTGAGGGAAGCCAACGTCACCGCGATACCCCAGCTCCATCCACTCGATCCAGAGCCGTCCTAACGCGTAGGCACATCAGCTCAACAGAGGCGCAACTCGTACAAAGCCAACCACGTCCCACATCATCCGAAAACCCCCCGTACAACTCCACCCCGCCATCGTGCCCTCGTCGCACAACATACGCCCTACCCAACCTACCCTCCCTCACCAAGCCATCTCCCTCCACCTACCTACTCCCCAGAAAGCCCTTCCAACAAAGCACCGCATCCCCGCGCCACCACGTCGCCTTTCACCGCCTCACCCAACCTCACCAGCCCTCACTCAACAACCCGCCCCGCCCCGCTGCCTTCCGTCTCCGTTCCTAACCATACCCATACCGGCAGGTAGGTAGCTAAGTACCACCCCGCCACCTGCTCGCCCACTACCACTACTGCTGCGCGCGCCTCGCAGTTTGCGCACGATGGCGAGTCGACAGCCCGCGACGTCGACGTCGACGTGTCGGCGTGAAGTGCGTCCAGCGAATCGGTTGGGTGGAGAGGGTTCGTTTGTTTCTGCGCTGGGGGAGCGCACGGGGCGTGGTTGGCTGGGGGTGAGCGAGGCTGGGGCGGGCTCGTCGGGGGTTGGGTGCGGTAGGGGTGAGGTGTGAGGTGACTGGGGTTTGGATCGGATTGGGTTGGGTTGGGGCGACCTGGCGCGCTTCGGTTCGGTAGGTAGGTAGGCAGACACTCAGATATCTCGCAACGAAGGCAACCTCCTTGTTTTCTTTTCTGTGGGCCAACTTTCTCACTTTCAGGGGCGTTGAAGCCTTGTAGTAGGTTCGTACGAGAATGTGGCGAGTGGCGAGGGAGCGTCTGAAGGTGTAGATTCGTCGGCTTTTCGAGCTGAGAAGTGGCTGTGTTGAGTAGCGTGCGTTTCGTACCGCCAACGCTCTGCCTACCTATCTTTTCACGTTCTCTGCTGAAGAACGCGTCAGGATCACAGCGTGTTGTCGTGTCGGTTTACGAGTCCAGCTAATAACGTATCCGGGACGTTGCTGACGCATATGAAAGCATCAGCTCATCGAGGATGACTCGTCTCTATGCATAGGCTGGTGCGTTTTCTAATTGTGGATATTTCGGGTTGGCGGTGCACCCTTCGTGTCTTGGTCCTATGATCTGGGTCGAATTGCTATTTGGATACGTGTTAGTTCACTCGTGTACACGTAATGGACCCTGGGCAGTCGGTCAGTCACTGGCAGTGGAGTGGCAAAGCTGATTGTATTGGACTAGTTACTTGACTTGTGCGTTTATATAAGGCGTGTCTCCCCAAGGCTGATAGACAGACTACTCAGCAATGGAGGACCCAGGCATCCGTCACCCACTGATGTGTCTTGACTGAGAAAGAGTGAGAGGATTAGGCTGACTCTGAACGAACAGCCTTCTCCAGCTGTCCATCACGAGAACATATAAGGTGGAAGGCTGCCCCTCGGTATCATCAGTATACCACATCAACCTCTGTACAGCCCTAAGTCGAGTGGTGGTGAGTTGTCTGGACACTGTGCTGGAAAAAAATCCAAGAAGTTTAGGTACTCTCGACATTCGAAACAGCCCCATGCCGGAAGGTTGACAGCCGCGGCGTGACAGGTCCGAGGCGTTGCACTGTCGGGGTCGGCCCCTCTTTCGTGCTATCCAGAAGTGAGGCGACGCACTCGCTTCCGGCGACGATCGTGGTCGCAGCAACGTTTTCGAGTAAAATGAGGCATTATCCAAGGCTTGGATCGACGTGTGCTGGGCGAAGATGCAACGAGTGACCGCTTCCGGAGCTCCCCCGATCCAGACACTAGCAAGGTTTCAGGAACCTTTATTTGAACCTCATCCTCGCCCACTGAATTCCTGAACAATCTTTGAAAACGAACTTCTGGTTACTGCGTTCGGTTCGTCGGTGATGCCAGGCATCGACCGGTTGTAGCCGTTGATGCCTGAACGGATGCCTTCTTGCTGACCAACCTCTTCTGACGCCAGCAACAAACATTATACAACTCCTCCAACACATGAAGAACACAACACAAGAAGGCCGAGAACGACACTGATACTGCACACAACCTATACTTGAAGGAGAAACAGATGGAAGAAATCGCGCCGGCAACAAAGAAGAGAAGGAAAACAAAGACCACCGCTGGTGCCTGGTCAGCCATCGCACCTTAAGAGCTAGGAGATCAGGCGCAACGGAACTCTTGAGCGGATACAATGACGAGTGTTCCGTGCTGCCACTCGAACGTGGGATAGAGCGTTGATCAGATACGTCTGATGGTCGAGGACTCACCCGTCCCGTCGCCTTACCGGCGTTCTTGAGCTCCATCCAAGGCTGGAATAATGTTTCGCCATGAGGTGGATGGCAGCCGAAAGCGTGTTGGAGTGGGAACCTTTCCACATCTGTAACACACGAGTTCACGGTGCTCTGGGACTGGCGTGCTTCTTCTCCCAGTGCTTCTTGCGAGCATCTGATCTCCTGAACACACGGTTGCAGCCAATCTCGCCACATGGATACGGTCTCCCGCGATGTACGTGTGTTACGTGTCTTCTTAAGTTCCCTCTTCTGAATCGCCCACTGAACAAGGCGCTACAATGTAGACAAGACAGCGTATCGGCAACTCCGGAGGGGGTCTCAGAAGGATGCTCGCTGAGGTCGGTGTTGATGGATAGGGTATCTTCCGGTGCTTCGTTCAGTGAACTAGAAATTGTCAGTATCTATTTGAAGATATTACCAAGTTATACTGACCTTGTATCAAGACTACGATCTATAGGATTTGGTACATCTGTAGATGCCCCAGATACATCGTACAGACCCGAAATACATTCATGGCCTGGCCAATTAGAGAGACCCGTTGGAGTAACGGCCTCTGGATGAGAGTTGTTGGGTACTGGAATCCCCGACGTCCAGCTCTGTCCCGGAAATTCCATGCGGGTACTGGAATTATTCGTCTGGCCGGCCCAAACTGGGTTTAAAAGAAACTCCGACTGGCCGTAGACCGCAGCAGGCGTCGACACAAAAATCCTTGGTGCCACAGCAGACTGGAATTGCGAAGACCACGGCGACGTTGACATTTCCCTACGAGCTTCGGGGACGCCGTCGAACTCTGATATCAAATTGACTGGTACAGATATCGAGGAAAGATCGGCATGCTCCTGTGTTCGACTTTCAGCATAGAAGTGGTACCCGATTCCGATATCGTTGCGGTTGTCGGTATAGCCGTTAGGGAAATAGCCATTGCCAGTGTTTGGATCTACAGCACTTGACTCGTATCCGCGGCCTGGTTGCATCGCCTCTGTCGACATCGCGGGAGGGAGAGGGTTCCAACTACTGATGTATCCGTCATGAGACCCACCCCTTTCAAACTGGCTCTGCCAATCGGGGGTATCACCTTGCGCATAACCTCTGGTCATGACGGGCAAGATTTGCGTTGCTGGATAAGCAAGACTGGTGTTGTTGAGCTGGTCGCTTCTCGTGGTACGGACTGCTCTTTGATTCGGGATTCTCGTTTGGAAGCCTTGGGAAGACATGAGGAAAGGCTCCTGTCCAGTCTGTCTCTACTCGGAGCAGGCTGAGTGCGAATAACCGAGTTGGCGAAAGGTGGGAAGGATCAAGAGACCTTAATGAATTCTCTCGATGGTAGATGCCTGTGATGCAGCCGGCCGTCGTTGTGCTCAAGAAGGTATTGTATTGAAAGGATATCGGAGCCCTAGATGTGCTGACTGGTAGGTCTTTGGTGGAGCAGGGTAGCTAACTAATTAGGCTACAAGCGGTACAGCGAGCTAGCAGAGCCGCCTCAACAGTATCGAAAAGGTAGCAGAGCTACACTGTTTCCGTCAGGAGCTGTAGCATGGCTGACGAGCCCCCGGCCACACAGGGATACAGGGGTTGCAACATTACGGGTTGATGCCAGGTGAATGAGTACCTACAGCGATGTCCTTGCCCTACACAGTCTTCCTGCAGTAGTATGCCAGGGCCGAAAGTTGAGCGACTTGGGATGGTACAAAATTCTGTGCACAGACGATGGCGTCGACTTGAACAGTCGTTGGTGGAAGTGACAAGATGAAAGTAAGAGGTGGTTTACGGAAGCCGATGGTACGAGCGGGGATGGGAAGGGTATGAAGCCTATGGTGCAGAGCGTCGATCACGCATGACCGCTGTCCTTCAACCTACCTGGCCATCGCAAATTTCCCGAAATTCAGGCGTATTCACACGATTGGTGTCTGGTGTGTCGCGATAGTGAGGCCGCCGGCTCACTCTGGTCCAAGCCACGATGGTGCGAAGACGATGCTCCGCCACAACCAAGCTGGACGTTGCTCTTTGCTTCATCATAACTGACACGTCAGGCAAGCAAATGGCCTCGTGTCGTCGAAGGCGCCAATAGCTGTGTCGAAGGACCCAGAGCTCAGCACGTTCCGGTGTGACAAGCAGCGAAGTCGGCGGGCTTACAAGCCCGGGACTCGCGAGGCAAACTGGAAGCTTGAGCTCGGAATAAAGTCCGAGAGCTACATTGAGCTGGGCGGCAAGAGTTGCAGCGGAAAGAGCGCCTCAGGGAGTGACATGGTAGAAGCTATCCAAACGGTTGTGGAAGCGGCAGCTGGCCCACCTCAAGCTAATCGCAACTGTGCCACATACACCCCGGCCCCGGCTACAACTCCTACCACAACCTCCAATTGCGGAGATAGGGGAGACATGCCATAGTCCAGATCACCCCCCTGCACACATCGCCGACACCCGGAACAATCATCGGGCCACGCAGCATAGCATTCCGCCGGATTCACTTCCACCTTACCTCTGCACAGCGCCAGTCCCAGGATCCAGACGCAGAAGCGATTGGAGGGCTCGTTCGTGTCATGTCGGGCGATCGCTCCTCAGCCTCGTGCGCCGATCAACATTCGCTGTTGGCGAGTACTCTATACGGGCCGAACGTGGCGCTTGGTGAAACAGAAGTCGCAGTATATAGCTGCCGGAAGCCTGCCGCTGAGCGATCCTGCAGGTATGCGGTGCAGAAGCCCGTATTCCGGCATGCCGATGACCCCCCCTCTATCTACGCCGTAGCTGAAGCTCAGACCCAAAACGCCAACACGAGCATGATAACTGCATGAGAAAGATGCCGTCATCGACAGAGGAAGGCTTCTTTTCAGATCGTTAGATACGCGAGGGCCAGGTCTCCCGTACGGCTTCAGGAGGGAATAATACTGTCGAAGGATGCGCTAAGTCGATAGCCGCAATCTGCCATGGCAATTGGAACCGGGAAGCCAACCGCGGGATCGTTCCCCGCAATACGAAAGCGAGAAACGAGAGTCATCTACTCTAACAGACGCACGTGAAGCTCTAGTAACATGCTGGCACAACTAGGTAGCTGGCTTGACACCAAGTTGATTGGCTGACAAGATGCCGCAGAGCCTCAAAGTCACATCTCAGCAAGATGTCGATGTCAATGTCACTCGTCTTGTGACCTACCTCTGCTGTCGACAGTTTCAGCTTCACATCCATGTAAGGTCGATCGTGCACCGCTGTGTTCGCGGGCCTACACATGCCAGCTCACATGTGGTATTGCAGATTGCTTCATTACGTCAGAGCAGTCTGTGCGACCCAGGCACGGGCTGTGTAGAGCTGTGTCGTCTTTGCAGACGGTTGCCTGCAAAATCTCCGGCCCGTACAAGCGATTGTAAGCTGGTGTGCTGGCGTAGATGCGGCACAAGGCGCACATGGCGACTGAGGCATACAGCACCACTGAGGCGTACACCATTACTGAGGCAGATTCGATGATGCGCATGCCCCTCGACATGGGATCCAGGGCGAGGAACCCACGATCGACTTACCACCGAGGCCAACAAGCTGATATACAACAAGCCTCAACCCCTGCCACGCCCGCAGGCCTAGCCTAGCCATCTGCCACGCCCCGCAGCCGCCCGCAGTCTCCCCAGCGCTAGCTCCGCACAGAACGCCTCTGTTCTTTTGGCGGCAAACCTTCTGCATCAGCCACGTAAATTCAGGCGTATCTTTGTACCTACCTAGTCTATCGGTGTTTGACCAGGTTGCCGCGCGAGGCAGATCCTGGCACGGTATGCCGACAATACCGGGAAGAGCTACACATGACTGCCTGACCGATGGCGGGGTTGTTCGGGCCAAGAGCTTGGATGGGGCCTGCCAGAGAGGGGCGTGCAGTGTGGAAGCAGGAGGGGAATTATGAGCGGACTGGGCGGGACAATACGAGTGTGGAAACCGTGCTGGGTGCAGACACATGGGTGCTGTCTTCTCAGTACCCAAAGTGTACTCGATCAAGCAGAACATGTATTGTGGAGACGGTTTGAAAGACAGACGGGTTTGGATTCGACCAGCGCATAACAACTCCCGATTTTTTTGACCGTTAGTCACGAGTCGCTCAGAACTAGTTCATCCCATATGAGGCGCCAAACAGCCGTAAACTGACCACACAGCCAACTATTACAAATCAACAAATTGGGTCACTAGATCCAGCAATCTCGCTGATAGAAATACAAAGCTCGGTACCCGACGAGCAGTCCGCCTAAGAATCTGGAGAAAAAGAAGAAAAGAAACGCAGATATAGTGACCCATATCCGCGTACGAGGACGCCGAAACATCTGCTCTCGTCGAGAAGGTTAATTCGGCGTCCCCCTCTTGACGTACAGCCAAGAGAATGGTTACCCGAATCACTCTCACGTCTTCCTCTTCTTCCCAGAAACGTCAATCTTTGGTCCGACGGGGCCGTCCTTGTTTGGTTCGCTCAATGCTTGTACAATCTCGCTCATCTTCAGTAGAGTCGAGTTTACCGCTTCGGCATGTTCAAAACAAAGCAGTATCGATGCCCGCATGGGGAGAGCCGAGAACCACTTCTTCAAAGCCTTATCTTCGCTTGTTCTACTTGCTGCGCCGGTGACCAGACCTATCCACATCAACACACCAGCCATCTCGGACCAGCAGTTTGAGAGATCCGAGTTTTGGATGACGAGTTTCAATGAAGTGAGGAGCGCGTGGGGATCGTTTGCAGTTCGGGTAGTAGCACGTGGGAAGTGCAGATGATCCGATGACGAGGATGTTGTTGATGAAAAGGAGGGACGAGTACTGTAGGAAAAGTCGGCCTGTTGCGGAAGTATGGGGCTGTAAGTGTACATCGGGCTGGTAATGGAGCTCGTGAAAGAATCGTGGCGGGGATTCATATACGAGACTAAAGATTCGTTTGAATGAGAGGCGATCGACGAGGCGTAGACTGAGGAAGATTTTCTTTGTTTTGAGACATGCACAACGGCTTGAGAAAGTGGTACCCGCTCAACCATCGCCGTCGCTTGGATGGCTGCAACGATGCGAATGGCCTCGTACCTCCAATCGTCATGTGTCAGGACATTAGTTTTGCGAAGTTCGGAAATAGGTGGGTATTCAGTCGTGATCCTCGAGTGAAGAGTGGCGATGGACTTTGTGTCTTTGCTGCTACGCTTCGAGTCGAGCAAAAACATATCGACCATTGAGCGGATATCGTCCAGGAGCTTGAGCGTGTTCGCATTGCATCTCCGGGAACCTTGGACTGTCACAAATCTGCCGCGGGGGCAGTATATTGGCGATTCTGGTATCGTGGCATTAGGAGGGTGGATCTTTGAAGAGTTGGCGGCGCAATAATCGACAAACATGGATCGCGGCTCCTTCTCCTGCAGAATGGCTGATTCCAAAAGAGTCCACGAAATTGTGTTGGCAAGGTATCCATTTATGCCTAGTTGATTCAGGCCTCCACGCACCCCAACCATGGCTTCAATACCGCGTTCGTGAAAATCAAGAGAGAACTCATCTCTTCCTATCACCTCACTGATGATGAGTTGCACCAGGGACATGATGTTGTGGTCCCCTACCTTCTCAGTCGGGTTGAGTATGCTCTGGCCGATGAGGTGTACGACTTCGATGCGGAGGGCCATGGTCTCTACGCTTTCGGTGTCTCGCTCATGGATTGCATCGTAGTGAGAAGATGCAACACACAGGGTGCTGAGGAATGTAGGGGCCGAGCTCAGAACTGTTGGTATCCAGTTCTGTCCCATTGCTCGCGTTCCGAAGAATCTCGCGCAGTGGAATTTCAGTGTTTCGACCGATACATGGGGAAATCTTGACTGGAACATGGTCTGGAAAGGATCCACTGCCTTTCCAAGCGAGATAAACGGTGGTGGTATCTGCACATCGTATGGGAGCTTGATGTTGGTTCGCATTGGGACCACGATAGGTCCTGAAGGGAGAATGTTATCGATGGACTTTCGAGCATTTGCTAGTTGCCTCTCTGGCTTTGAGGGTTTCCCTTTACGACTGCTAGAGGCAGGGGTGTTTGCTGACGACTGTCGCTGGCATCGTTTTGTGCCTTGGCCTTGGTGCGATTCAGGTGTTCCCTGACCCTGCACAGCATTCGCAGCAGCCTCATTGCTCCCGTCGCTTATTTGTGTACCGGTCGAGTCTTGCCTCTGTCTGTCGGCGGACCTTCGAGGCTTTGGGTTTTTGTTGTTGTCCTTTAGGAAGCTGTCCATTGCCTTTTTACGAACAATGGTCATGTGCTTCTTCGACTTGAGCTCGGCAGGCGTGTTGCCTGTGATGAAGGAGAAGCGTCCATTGCGCTGCGGAGGAGCTGTGACGGAGCGCGAGTCAGTAGTTGTTTAGTCTACCGACGAGTAGGACTACAGGCGGCTGGATGGAGCACGCATCGAGCGGCGTCAAAATGTTGGAGCAGCAGCAACAGCAGCGTGTTGGACGACTGAATTGAAGTGCTGCTTACCAGCTTGTTCCTGTTGTGGGGGCATCGAGTCCCAAAAGCTCGAATCAGAGGCAACGGTCGAGGCAGGTGAGAGATACGAGGAGGCGGCATGCGCGTGTTGGTCAGCGAAGAGGGGCCTGCGCGTTGCGGCCATAACAGAGGCCCGGCAGGTTAACTAAATCAGACTGGCAACAATGACGCTGGTATTGGTAGGCGACGTTGCCGAAGATTATTTGCAGTATCAACAACGGTATGGATCAACGGAGAGTAATCTTAGGGCTGAGAGTGGGGCGCTCGAGATATATGTAGGTAGGTAGGCGGCTTCTAGAAGGGCGTTCCACAGGGGCGGCAAAGGATCAGTAGGAACACAGGGCGGCAGGAGGGTTGCGTCATGCAGCGCACCCGTGAAGACGGTGAGGGAGTCGGGCGGTGGCAGTGGCAGTGTTGGGTCGGCGGATGGGGATTGGAGATGTGGGTTGATGGTTCGACAGGGGCGGGGCACTGCAGGCAGGCATGCAGGCACCTGCGGGCGCTTTCCTGACCGATTCGGCCATACGGTCTTGGAGAGCCCGCCATCTACCTACTCGCCCTGCGCGGGGCCTTCCCCGGCGGGCAAATCCAGCGACGGTAGTGAAACGGCAAGACGGACGCGCTGTGCCGATTACCTACTCTTCTCCGGCCATCGTCGTCGTCGAGGCCCCCGTCGAGGCCCGTCGCCAGTCGAGCAGTTAACGACCCAACACGTGCGATGCTGACGCCCCACTCTTCCCGCGGCAGGGCCCTTGAATCTCACCGCCTGCCCGAACATGTATCACGCAGAAGCACATCGGCCGTGTCTCGTTCATTGGCTGCCTCTCTCCACAATGTGGCGGTGATGTCCAAAACACACCAGAGCTGAGCCGGGCAGCCCTCACCTCTTGTGCTGCGCAATTCACACGTTGGCGGTGAACTCTCCTCTCTACAATAAACAGGCCATGCGTCGAAGCGTCGCAGGAACACTACCCATGGCGCCTCTTAACCCGAGATAAAATTGACGTTGGTAAATGGCTGCGCCTAGTTTCGCAGAGGCTGCCGGTATGGGATTAGATGCAAGGCCTCGCATCCTTCCGAACGATGATCCAACCTCATTTTCGAGAACCATCATGTTGCCTGTATAGTAGCTACGTAGCTGGACTAACCGCTGCTCTGTCCTTTTCCGCCTCTTCAACGGCTCCCGTCGTTCAATCCAATGCCAAAGTAATCACTCGACTCCTGCTGTGCGACCGTGTTTCTGCGACCCGTTGGTCTTACGCCTGGGCTGACACTGCTCTCTCGTGAGCTTCTGCTTCTACTCGAATTTCCCCCATCCGCCCGATACCCATTCGTGCCGCTGCGGCCCCGGGTCGGTATGCCCAGTTTAGTCGTGTCAAAGGTGAAGTGCGACTGGCCAAACCCTGGCTCGGCCGTCGGACTCTTTAATTCTACAAGCTCGAGTGTACGCTGGAGCGTTGCGCCCGACTCGTCAAGTGCCATAAGGAACCGTGCAAGTTCTTTGCACAGCTCCCAGTCTTGCTCTTGCTTGGCACGCTGTAACAGGCGCACAACTTGATCACCCGTCGATCGCAGCTCTTCAAACGTATGGAGAACAAGCAGATAGCCGCCTGCCGTCTTCAGATTGCCCTTTTGAAGCGACTTCTCAAACAGCTCTTCCGGCGGAGGCAGATTCGAGAAGAGCGTCCGCCAAGATCTGACTTCGGTTTTGCGCGTACACTGTACCACAATGTCTAGGTATTGCGGGAAAGAGCTCAAAAACGACAGCACGCTCGGCAACAGTGCCTGTTCTGGCGACGGTCGCGTGTCCACTTCCTCGTCAAGCACCTCGTGCAGTAAAATCTCCAAGGCGTGAGGAAAGTACAACAGGTGTTGGTAGTGGTGACTCAGATGCAAGGCTGCGGGGTGGTTGTACTGCGCCAGGTGGTGACGCAGCGTCGCTGGAAGGAAGAGGTGCGTCTGCAGCAACGTTAGCAGATGGATTCTGAGTGGAGTGTGCACATACTCTTGTTCCAAAACGCATGTAGGCAAAGTTGGTGTCTCTGCGCTGAACCAACTCTGACTCGACGCCAAAAAGTATGGCTTTGTTGATGAGAGCAGAAAGAGGATAAAAGTCGATGGGTATCTTGACGGGTACAGGCAGTTCCCTGCCTAGCTCTGCAGAGGCAGACGAGAGGACGTCGTGCATTTCGATCCATACCCGCATGTCATGTCCATCGAAGAACCATAGAGAGTCTCGCAGATCATGACCATGAACGCCAGTCATCGACAAGCCTGCAGGCGAACTCGGTGGTTGAGGCTCTTCTTGAGGCTCTAGTGCGAATGCAGGATGGTCTCGCATAAGGGCATATGTTTCTACGTTCTGCGCAATGATTCGCATCTCGTACTTGAGCTCACCACCCTCTGTCGTTGTGGGCTGGAGCAGAACGAGCTTGCCGTCCACGAGGAATAATATGGTGGCAACCGAAACATCTTGTGACGGGTCTCCATGGTCTGAGCTGCGTAAGCAGAGTGTATCATCAGGAACACGTCGATTGACTTACGGATCTGATCCTCAGGGAGGATCCAACTCAACGCTCGAACTCTGGTTGGCGCACGTATAATGCCGTGAAGTGCAATCTGGCCAACCTGAACCAGGGTCACGGTTGCGTTCGAGACACTCATAACATAGTGATAGAGTATGTTTTCGTAAGTATAGACGAGAAGCGAGTCCTCGCCAGATGGCGCGATGAGTACGATAGGTGCAGGGAGTTTTTGGGTGTGCATTACATGGCTCCTGTCCAGTGCTGATTCACGGGAGTAGATTCGGATCTAAGAAATGACCTGTTAGTTTGACGTGGTTAAAAAGAAGTATACCTTACCTCGTGTGAGCTCTGAGATTCCACTGCCGCAATGAGTACATGTTGAAACCAGCACATGCCTCCACGAACTGTAAACTCGTTCTCTATAAAAGGATCATCAAACGTCTTCCATCGTCCACTGTTGACACTGTAATGGGCAAGGCCTCTTTTTCCAGCGACTGCCACATATCTGCCATCGTTAGATATTACTACACTTCGAATGGGCCACTGGTCCACGAGGTAGTGCGATGGCACTTGGACGTGATGCCAAAGAGACACCTCGCCAGAGATAGTTGTGAGGTCTGGCAAATCGTATCCGCGGTAGACCATAAAGCCAGTACTCGTTTGCATCAGCGATCGGGAGATGTTGGCCGACGAGAAGCATCCCGTGACTGCGCTGCGGGCCATTTCGAGCAGGAATAGACGATTGTCGTTGTTACTCAGCATGAGTAACTCAGCGCCGCCTCCTATCCAAAATGTGTCCTTGACGCTGAGCAACCAGCCTTCACCGTTGGCCTCCGAGAGCGTCCGATCGTGCGTAAAGCTCGTGGCACCTGGCTTGCCATATACACTCCACATTGCCCATCCATTCTCGTATCCTGCAAAGAGGCAATAGCCATCTGGAGAATAAGCCAAGGCGTTGAGCTTGCCAGGGAAAGTGGTGTTGGGCTGCAATTTGTGAGAAAGCGGGATGTTTCCTGTATAATCTCGAGCAGTATAAACATATATGCTGCCATTCTCGCAGCCCACGGCGAGTAATGAGAATCTCGCATTGATTGCGGCTTTGGTGCCGTACTCGGCATCTGTTTCTGGAGTATGGAAGCCGTACCCCCGGAAGAGGTTTTGAGGTGCTTCCCCTTCGGATATGACCTTCGGCTTTAACCGCTGTACTGCAAAAGCTTTTCCTTCGCCTGAGATCCAGCATGACAGGTTCATGGGTCGATCGTGTGTCATATCAACAAGCGTTGGCCTTTTCCCTAGCCAGGTCATTTTGTTCAGTAATTCGGTGCTCGTTTGGCTTCCACTATTGTCCGGTGCCCAGCGAATGCACTGGATAGCTGCTGGCTTCTTAGTTGCAACGACTAACTCATCGTCCAGAGCCAGAGCTTTCACTATCCCAGCATCAACCCGTATGACCATTCTGAAGCGAAGGCTGAGCTCTTTGAAACCCACGCCCTCTCCTGGCCCAGCGTTGATGTCATGGTTGCGCTGTATCTTGAACCCCGAGATTGCGCTGCTCCTTCTCGAGTGACTCCCGTGTGTATTCGTGAATTGAGTTTTGTAGACGCTGGACGAGTGGTCTGTCGCGATGGAGTATGTGATCAGGAACCCCAAGGTAGTCTGTACGACCAGTATTTGCGAGTCTGGACGAAGGAGGATGTCCGTATTGGGACCGTACGTTTTAAGTGATTGCTGTGAACGCAATACGGAGGCTAGGATGACGGTGGGCTGCAGCACACATCAGCCATGAGTTGAATTATCCAGGGTAGGGTCTTACCTTGGTTTGCCATATAGTGAAGGTCGATCGGGTAAGGGTAGCGAACATGTGGCCGCTTCTCGTTGCCTTGACCGCAATGATCTCGCCATGCACATCATCCTCTGCCAATGGCTCGGGTGTGCGGGGCTGTGGCGGCGATGTGCCATCGTTCTCATTCAACTCGGCGTCCTCTTGTGTGGATGTCTCGTCATCTGTCGGTGCCTGGGAGCCATCGTCAGACGTGCCCTGGTGGTCCTCTGGTCGCGCGCGTTCAGTCCCGTCGTGGGATAGCTGTGTCCGTTCGGGCTTCGTGTGCTTGGTAGCCGCGAAGACCGAGGGGGAGGAAATGGGCCAATACGTCATGGCGGTCTACGAGCAATTGGTTGCTGCATTTGCGCGGCCCATCACACTGCGGGGTGTAATCATCCACGGAGCTCGTTCTGATTGCGGCAGGGTCGCGTCGCGTGGCTGTGTGATGTTCGGCGGTGAGCAGCCAGACCGAGGCGCAGCCCAAGCGCCCACGCCATTGCTCCCACGACTACAACTACCTAGGTAAGCTGACAGCAGCATCCCTCAACTATGTTTTGTGTTTCGGTTCAGTTTGGATGTGTCATGAAAACAATTGATTCAAGAAATTTAAAAGCTGCTCGAAAAAATATCGCTACGAATGAAAACCGACAGTCAATTGTCAACTACTCCCGCACACTCCGTGCTTCCCACGTCCGTATCAGATACAATTTCTTGGGGTTGGAAGGGGTTCGACACGCCTCAAAGACCATTCTTGGCCTCAAAGCCCAACTCTGGATATTCCGGCAGGGTCCATCTAGTTCGGCTCTCAGGTAGCATCGCACTGGCCCATTGGATCATCGAATCGACCCTAAGACAGGACAATACCCAGAGAACGTTACTCATAATGTTAATTCCGAGTTGGGAAGTCGGAAGCCATTTTCCATTCGATCCCGGAGCTAGCTTTTGGTATTCATCGATGGGCTGCCGCATAATCTTTTCGTATGCCTCCAGCGCCTGCTCGATGTCGTCGCCATTCCGCGTCAATTCTCCAGCAAGCACGTACGCACCGACAAGCGAGAGCGAAGTACCCATTCCTGTAAAAGGACTGGGACAATAGCCTGCATCTCCGAGTAGAACCACACGCCCGTTGTATAGTTTCGACATCTTGACTTGTCCAAGCTCACATGCGTAAAAGTCGTCGCAGGTATTCAACCCTCTCAGGAAACGATCACTCTGCCATCCAGCGTTGTTGAAAATCTTGGTCCAGAGCGATTTCTGATTATCGGATGACTCTCCATACATCGCCGACATCCTCTCGTGTCTCTTTGGGTCTCCCATCAGGAAGAGGTAAGCCTGAGTCACAGGGCGGTTGCTGGTTCTGGTCATCAGTGCCCTACTGTCTGTTCCAAAATAGGCTTTTGCGAGACTGCCTTCGTCTCGAGTACGTGGTATAGAGTAAAATGCTGCGTGAACTCCAATCGGGTTGAACGCGGCAGTACTGGCTGCTCCACCGAAGGCGAGTCGTCGTATTCGTGAGCCTTGTCCGTCTGCTCCGACCACAAGATCAAATCTTCTGTTCTGTCCATCAGAGAAGGTAACGTCCACCCCACCTTCGCTCAGAAAGATGTCTGTGACAGTCTTCTCAAACTCGTATTCCAAGCTTCCAACTTTCCCCGTGCTGTTGCCCGTCCTTGCCTGTCTCTGCAGACTTGCTTCATAGAAAACTCGCACCAGGTCCCCTCTCATCATCTCATACTCAGCCGTCAGTGCAAGCCCCTGTCCATTAGCATCGCTGATGCCAAAACTCATGAGACATTTCCCGTTCTTGTCTACGATCTCCAAGCCGGACTCTTTAACGCACACTGACTTGATAGTATCCAAGAGACCCATTGCTTTGACAACAGATACACCTTCTGCTTTCAAGTCGATCTGCTGACCCCCAAGGCGCAACGAAGGGAAGCGCTCCACGACAGTAACGTGATAGTCGGTGTTGGACTTTTGGAGAAGATATGCCAGCGCAGGACCACAGATGCCAGCGCCGACTATGAGTATGTTGAGAGGCATTGTCGATTGTGGGAACTATCTTCGAAGTTGACTAGTTATCTTGACAAGGTGTTGCAGTGGTGAAATTGCTTGTGTATTGGAGTTCAGAACGAGTAAACTTGGATGTGTTGTTTGTAGAATATGTCAACACATGCAACCATTTATATCTTGCCTGCAGTCTTGTTGTTGTTGCGTCTGGATCTTCCCCGCATGATATCCGAAGTGGTTTCGTCGGCGATCGATCCACCGAATACCTATCTCCGCCCCCGAGTGTGAAATCCGTTTGCGTAAGCCGATGCATCGAAGCAAATCCGAGGGAATACAACTGGGTCTAAAGCGAAACATATTGCTGCCTGTGGTGCCATGCTTACTTCTGTACCACTTTTGTGTGCTGTCACTCGGCCGAGGGAAATTCGATGAAGTTCATGATAGAGAAGCCATAGGAAGTATGGCGTAGCTTACGCGATTTAATTCAAGATATCAATGTTCTGCATTCGGAGAACTTAGGGACATGTGAAGGCGTGAAACAAATGGAGAACGGGTGGGCCGCCGGCTGCCAAGCATGTTCGTCAGCGCGATGCATCGCACCTCACAGCATCACCAACCCCAACCTCGACGTGCACCTTGGCCCATCCCAATTCTCCACATTTCGATTGGACTTTCACGATACACCAAATACACCGGTTGCCTCGATCGCGTCACAGCTTCCCTCAGCAGCGCACGACACAAGCTCGAGCAGCCAACCAAGCTCCATCATGGCTTTCCTGGGGACAGTACTCAACACTGTCGGCGCACTCTTCCTCACGCATGCGTACGTCGCGTATCTTTCTGACAATTGACTAAGCTCATGCGCTGACTCTCCCGTTAGAGTCTACTCCTCCCACGAGCACACGGCAGCATTCGCGAATGCCCCGCTGCCCCTCGACATCACCATTGAACTCCTGGTATCGGTTCTTCTTCTCTCCACAGGCATTGTACTGTCCTTCCCGAGCTTAAAACCGATCGAGTACGCGAACTGGGCGGGTCAGCTCTCCCGAGAGCCGAGACGCGGTGAGGGCGCATACACACGAGAAGGCGAAGAGATCCTGGGCGAGGGTGACCCTTACGCGTTCCTGGGCCTGGACGGCGGTATTGGCGGCAAGGGAGAGGGACGGAGGGGGTTCTGGGACGTCAAGTCGAAGAAGAAGGAGTACGATGCGTGGGTCAGGAGTGGCGGAAAGTAGGATGTTTGTTGAACACAACGAAATCAGTTCGGCACAGAGTGGAAGCGTCGAAAGGAAGAAGGACTGATTGCGTACAGAACAAAATATCGACGTACATCACAAACACTGGGTTACTGACCGAGTACCTTTGGAAGCAACGGTTTTGTCCAGCTAAGAATTCATTTAAAAGAAACGCACGCTTGTTAACTACCCTTCCATCACGAACCCAGAACCCCAACGCCCTCAATAGATGTCGCTCAATTGCAGCAAAACACAAGAAACAATAAACGTCACCTACGCAGCTCCGGTCATTTGCTCCACTTTGCTCGTCCCACATCCACGCATCTTGCACGCCCAACAATCTTTGTTCTGCATCGCAGCCCCAATCGCAGCGACGTCCGAACCTCTTCTCTTGTCTCTTTCTCCAGATTCCTTGACATCAACACCACTGACCCACCAAACACTGGCAGCCACAATCTGCATCACAGTCTCCAAATCATCTTCCGTTCTCGGCGCATATACCAACGTGAATTCCCTAGGCACAAACCTTCTGAACCAGCCACCCTTTGCCAGCGGATGCCTCTCGCCCCAACCCTTGTTCAATACGACCCTTGCGTCCGTAGGGTGAAGGGTGAGGTGCAGCGATCCATCCGAAGGATGCGCATGGCATATCTCGCCTCCACAAGTCCTCGTGATAGGAACCGAAGCAAACAGGCCCGAGCTGTGCTTCTCGAAACAAGACGTGCGCTCAAGCACCATGTTGCGCGGGTCCCTTGTCAATTCTCGCAGCCTCTCGACTAGCTGTGCGTACATGTTCCCGTCGCTCTTCTGCGTCTGCTGGCGCTGCGGCGCGATGCCCTGGACGAGTGGTCTGGTTCCTTTGCGCAAAGGCAGAGAGTCCAAGTATCCCTCTTGGGGCCGGAAATGCGGCGGAGTGGGTAGTGGGCGAATTGGATCACGCAGGGAGATGAACGATAGCGTTTTTACTTTGAGGTATCCGAGTGGAGTAGATGGGGTTCCGCCGGGACCCAGGGACAGGAATGTGCGGTAGTCATGGTGGATGTAGAAAGCCGCTAAGAGTGGAAAGAGGAGAGTGATGAACGTAGTGAGGATGGAGAGGTGGGGCTCTGAGGTCGATGTTGGAATGTCGAATCCGTTCATTGTGGCAGAGAGATTGGTTTTTACGGAGGGGTCTCAGTGCTCTTTTGTGCAATACCTAGCTCTGTCTTGGTATGCAGTGTTCCCTTTGCTTGGTGTCCGCGGACATATGACGAACGAGTTACGATGATCCCAGCCTCGAGGAAATATATAACTCCAGTATGAAAACAGTAGTTGATAAACACCAACTAAACCTGAAGCCGCATTGTCGTCTCCACAAGGTCGCCCTTGCCGGTACGCCGCTTTATATACCTAAATCCCCCCAGACGTCCCAGCCATTGACCGTCGCCGTCGTGAGGTCGCACGGGCACTTTGCGAGGTAACTGTGTACGGCTAGCCCCGCCTCGTAGCGTGCTGCCATTGGGGAAGTCGGCGACCCTGTGACGTTTCCCGCATTACTCCGCCCAGGAGATCAGGAGCTCGTCACAGTTGCGCTGGATGGAATTGGGCCGATCAGTCAGTACGGGTGCAGAGTCGGAAACAAGGTTTCGGCAGGGTCATTGTGCGCTGTTAAGGCAAGCATGGCGGCTTGCACGGGCGACTCGTGGAGGAGAGGAGCCTCCGAGTGCGGAGTAGTTGGCTAGGATGCTCGTACAGCTTCTTCGGCTTGCTCATATGACCCCCAGGGTGCTCGTGTTCCCTCTAAATGCCGTTGTTCATAGTGCAACGGCACTGAGGTCATCTTACGCCCAGCTCATGATGCTCGTATAGCTTTTGTGGTAACTCCCCTGGAGTATGGGGAGCATGCATGAAACCGTGCCGTGGCTCACCAACAGATGCCCAATGATACTGGATGCTTAAGGGCCGTTACGTCTCACTGCCACTCGTGACTGCTCGAACTTCTGAACGAAAGCAAGAGAAAGACGTACGTTGACGTATGGGCTGGGCTCCCCATGACCGACGCCGACCAACATGAGGAGATAGAAAGATTCGATTCGGGGTATGATCCTATCTTGAGTATAACCACACGTACAACAACATCCAACACATACGCTCTACAACTTTCGACTCCTGACCAAGCCCTTCTTGATACCCGTGAGCTCACCGCCGTAGTTGGCACTGCCGGCGGCGCTCTTCGCTTTGTCAAATACGGGTCGCATACTCCTCTCCTTCTTGAGCTTCTCCTTGTACTTCTCCTTCTTCTTGACACGCGGATTCCTAACACTCTTCTTGCGATGAGGTGTGAGACCCTTGTTCTTTTCGATCTGGTAACTGATCATTCGGCGGCCGTCGTCACCAACGACTTCAGCTTCGACAACTTGAGCACCTTCCTTGGCAGCAAGAGCGTATGCAGCCGCGCGGTCATCCTTGGCTTGCTTCTTTGCTGTGGATCGTGCTGCAACCATGTCGTAATAGCCTTCCTCATCCTCAAAGTCCTCTGGTCGAGGCGGCTCCGCTTCGCCTGCTGAGCTGTCGCCGTCATCGCCGAGAGCCACACCAGGCCCTGCATCCTTGTGCTGACCACGCTTCTCAGCCTCGGCCTGGAGTCGTGCCTGTCGGTCCTTCAGACGCTCACGGTGAGGAATATCGGCGTCACCACCGTAATCCTTTCCAGCAGCATCGCGCTTATTGGCCTTCTGTGCAATCTGTGATGTGTAGAAGCGCAGCGACTTCTTCTTGCGAAGCTTCTCGGCAAGCTCGTGTGCGTTGAGCTCCGTCTCTTCTCCGAAGTCCGAGTCGTCCGCATTGAGAAGGTTGATCTTGCTATCGGGAGTCTTCTTCTTTCTTGTGATCTTCTTGAGTGCAGCCTTGTCAGTAAGCGCCGCAAGTGACTCGAGGTCCTGCTCCGTCTTCGCCAATTTCCTAGCGCGACGGGCCCCAGCCTCTGCCTGAGCAATCTCAGCTGCGCGCTGTGCCTTGCTCTTCTTCGCCTTCTGTGATTTCTTTGCAACCGCGGTCTGGTCGAGCTCCTCGTCGAATTCGGAAAGTGCCTCGCCATCGACCGAAATATCGTCGCTGTATGCAGCTTCGACCATAGGATCAGCGAGCGGCATGTTCTCGATCTTAGCCCACAGCTTCTGAGTTTTGAGTAGGGTCTCCATGACGGGATGCTCGTGGAGCTCTTTCGGGTCCAAAGCGATTACAGAGGCGCCGTCGTCTGTTGCAGTCGAACCAAGGATGGCGAAGTACATGGCCATAGCAGCCAGGTAGGCGGCACAAGCACGGTGCTTTGTAACGGCCATCGGCACCGTGTGAACGGATTCGCTGGGCTTACTCGCTTTGGCTGCCCGCGATTTGACGAGGCGTTCAGCAGCATTGGCTGCAGCGGCCAGCTCGTCGTGCAGCGGCTGGAGGCGGAGGTATTCGCGCGAGATGTGCTCGAATTCGGGGTAGCGTGTGCGCATGATCTTGAGCCTTTCCTCCTCGGACATGTCGTCGGTGATTTGGAGCTGGGGGAGGATTTCTGTGACCCTCGCGCCAGTCTCTGCATCCTCCTCTTGGTCCTGGCCTAGCCACTCATCCTCGTCGAAACCGTAAGCTGCCTCAGACATGGCCTGCAACTGCTTCTTCTGCAGCCTGCGGGCCTCTGCTTCTTCGTCCAAAGCGTCTTGTTCTGTCTCAATGGCATCGGCGTTGTAGTAGTCCTTCTTCGACGGTCCCCATCCGCCCATATCTTCATCTTCGTCCGCTTCGTCCGGCTTGCCTTCTGACTCGGCACCGTCCTCTGCGTCTTCGAAATCATTCTCATCGTCTTCCTCGTCGTCATCGTCGCTATCAAGACCGTCGCCGAGGACCTCTTCGTCGGAGGGCTGAAGGAACTTGTCTAATGGGAAACAGTCAACGCTCCGGCCAGAAACCTGACATCTGGGCCAACTCACCCTCTTCCTGCCACTTCCTCAGCTTCTTGGCTGCTGGTCCTTCGTCGAGCAGAACCTTCTCGCGGTTGAGAATAAACTCGTCCTCCGAGTCGGCAACATCTTCCCACGAGTTGATGGCGAGTTTCGAACCGTCGTCTTTAGGCGCCTTAGGCTCACCGTATGCGCGACCGCCTGCCTTTCTTTTCTTTCCCATTTTCAATATGTGCGTAGTTGCGCGGCGTAGATGTGGACGAGGCAAATGCGCGCTCCAACTTTTTTTCCACGCGGAAACCACGTCCCGCCCGCACGCTAGGCCATAAGGAGGAAAGCGCGCGCGCTGCCTCCACCAGTTCCGAGAGCGATGCAGCGCCATGCGTCTGATAGCTGTCCAAGTATATGGCATAGCGCTGACCAGGCTTGTCTACAGCTCATTTCAGTCGTCGCAGTGAGATTCTGACGGATCTCTCTACCAATGGCTCAATTGCTCTTAGCAGCAACAGTTTTGCTCCTGATTTTTGTCGGAATCATCAGCTTGGACATCATGGGTCTCTCGTTCTGGAAGAGCAACAAGTTCCCTGTGGAGGGCAAGGTAACATTGTGTTCGACTTTATTCTGTTGAGCTGCAGCTAACAACCCACAGACGGTGCTCATAACCGGTGCCTCTCAGGGCATGGGCAAGGAGCTTGTTCGGCTCCTCGCAGAACGCGGCGCAAACCTGATCCTCGTTGCACGCACAGTCAAGAACCTCGAGTCGGCCCTCGAATACGCAAAGTCGCATGCAAAGAATTCGTCAGCGCAGCGCTTCCACTACATCTCCGCAGACGTATCCTCCGAGTCGGAGAATGCACGTATCATTGCAGAATCCACCGCTTGGAACAATGGCAAGATGCCAGAGATTGTGTGGGCCGTTGCAGGAACATCAACCCCTGGACTGTTTGTAGAGACCAACACAGATACACTCCGCCAGCAGATGAACATCAACTACTTTGCGTCGGCGTATCTAGCCCAGAAGACACTGCAGGCCTGGTGGTATCCTGAGACGCCCTATGCGCCGCAAGAGAAGGGCGCCGCCTCTGAGCCATCACGACACTTCATAATCACATCTTCTGCAGTTGCCTTTGTCGGCCTGGCCGGCTATCTACCATATGCTCCGGCCAAAGCCGCTCTGCGCTCTTTGGCTGATGGTTTACGATCTGAAGTGCAACTCTACAATGGTGCACGCCGATCCGCGAACACTGGCGGTCAAACACCCGCTCCTTTTGACGTCAACATCCACGCCATTTTTCCAGGTTCCATCCTGTCCCCGGGTTTCGAGAATGAGGAGAAGACCAAACATCCAGTCACTCGCGAACTTGAGGCCTCTGATCCTAAGCAGACCGAAATGGAGGCCGCAATTTCCGCGCTCCGAGGCCTGGAAAACGGCAATTTTATGACTCCGACGAACTGGCTGGTGCACCTGCTGCGCTGGGGATCATTAGGCAGCAGCCAGAGGAATAATATTGTCGTGGATACATTGGGCGCTTGGATCACAACTATCGTATGGCTGATCATGGTACCGGATTTGAACAGCAAGGTCTGGGGCTGGGGCAAGAAAGAAGGAATGCCTGAGTTCAGGCGAAATGCCCAGTAGCAGGTAATTGATTTGCGTTACCATCTGGTTATCTTTCATATCCCTCAATGCCTCTCAATGTCAAGTATGGTAACCTGCCGTCCAATCTCATGATACCAATTCATCATTGTCGTTGGTTCCCTTGTTGAGTTTGGTACTCTTGACACGACGAAGGTTCCTGCGCGTTGCAACTGGCCCTTCGATATCTTTGGCAGAGGGACTGGCGAAAGGTACTTCGTCGGCGATAGTGATCTTGGGAGCCGTGTCAAGTTCCTGAACAATAGACTCGCTTGCGTGACGAATTCGAAGGGATACCTCGAGCGTGTCAGCCATAATGTCCATCGCCCCTGGCTGACTCTCAAACTCAGGCTCGAGCTCTACATCAGATTCAGATTCGCCGGCGGATTCTTTCTCGGCCTCGACAATCCAACTCTCCCTCTCCTCTCTCGTCATGCCAGTCAAGTCTTCGAATTTGAACTCTCTGAGCTCGTCCAGATCGCTTCGCATCATCTCCAGGGCCTCCTGCCAGCCCGTGTCTCCCTGCTTCATCGCTTCCTCGAGGCTGTAGGTGTACGACTGCTCAGCCGCGCGTACCCAAAGCCCGCGTCAGACCAGTTATCAAAGGCATAGGCAATGAGAATGCAGCTCTTCATAACGTACCACTCTGGGAGAGTAGGATCGTTAGGAATGTTAGCGCAGTAGATAACCTCTTATTTGCTATGGGTACTTACCTCAAGCTCTGCTTGCTTTTCTCAATACACTCCTCCAGCGCTACCATTCTAAGCCACTATCGTAGCAACTGCGCAGGTATGCTTTCAAGACATATTCCACTGCGTTCACTACTAATATCAGCCAGGATGCCCCCTTCCCCCCGAACCAAGAGTGGCCGTGCCCCCAAGAAACGCTACAACGATCTGTTCCTTCCAGAAGTGGCCCTCAGCTCAGAAAGTGACGACGACTTGAACCAACTTGGAGAAAGTCATAGCGCCGAGATCGAATGTGACTTGCATAATCTGGAATCAAGGCCCAGTTCCGAGAGCGGTGGTTTTGATCCAGAGGATGACATGCACTCGAATTCGAAAAGGGGCCTCAAGAGCACGTCGGGCAACTCAGAGAAGAAGAAGAAGAAGAAGAAGAAGAAGAAGAAGAAGAAGAAGAAGAAGAAGAAGAAGAAGAAGAAGAAGAAGAAGAAGAAGAAGAAGAA
>WODD01000210.1:226950-263395 GCA_019775935.1 Neoascochyta sp. HWLR27
CGGCAACCAAGTCGGCTTTTAAGGAAGAAAGAACCCAATCTTTGGAGCAGGCAAAATCCCAATCCTCGTCACAGTGCCTCAAAAGACATCGAGCGAGCAAAGCAACCACTGAAGGATCCAACACGGCGGATTAAGCCATCGAAACACACACCCTGTCTTAACAAATGGATCGATGGGCTCTCTGGTCTCACAGAGATCGTGACTGTGACTCCGAGCGCCCTTCCGTCTATGGCTGCTACACTTCTACCCCTCGGCGAACCACCAATTGTACAAGGCCGGCGCTTCGCTTGCAAAATCGAAGGACCTGTGGAAATCGAAATCACTTGGGATCCGCCAAAGTATGACGAAGCGAAAAAGAAACTCTCCAACAAGACAGAAGTGGTTTTGATTTCAACCTATCGAAAGAATATCCGGACGTGGAGAGTGTGGGTATACAACAGTGCCCTTCCTCCATCCCAGCAGGTACTGCTGCGTCTTTTCCCTGAATTGAACCTCGTCAAGACGAAAAAATACAGAGGATGCCATAATACATTCGTTGATTACAGATGGTGGTGCACTGGCGGTCCTTTGGATGACACTGTGTGTCCCGACAAAGGAGGTTTTTGCAAGGTCGCAGCAGAAGCCTGCAACCTTCTTGATCGATGCCCTCGAGAAATCGACGAAAGTCAATCCCCTTCAGAGCGAAATCTTGGGGGTTCTGAGGAAAGGTCTGGTATGCGAACCGTAATCGAGCTGCAAGCCTTGCGTACCTTAAGGAGCAAAAACAAGGAGTTCGACTTCCGGAACATTCGACCTTGTTTCAGGTCCGCTGACCATAATATGAGCTACTATTGCGTGCATCCGGAATCCCGAGCCAGAACTATTCCGGCGAAAAAGACGCTACCTTCAGCTAGCTACACCGTTGTTCTTCCGATCCATCTTCTTAACCCTTCGGGTACCGGAGATCTTCAAGATGGAAAATGACCCAGGATGCAGATTCAAGACTCCACCTTCACAGAAGAATCCATTGACGCCCTTGAAGAGGTGCCGCAAACTTGGGGTTTCAACTACAGCGTACCTGACGTTACTACATTGCCTAGGCAACCTCGAATTCCTCCAGAGAGAATGCTCAAGCTTTTCAGATATCTTTCATGGAAACTCTTCAATCATGTCGGATCGTACGACAATCTCCTCCTTGCACCACGAGAGCTAGTTACTGGCGCAAAGAGGGAACATGAACTCCGCTACATCTGACGGAGTCTCTGGCTTCGGCGTGGGTTGGCGCTCGCCAAACGACTCATTGTAAGCCTTCGCGGGCGACGACGAAGTCATGCAGCTGGCTTTTAGACGCAGTCTTTATGAGCTTGAGAAACGGTTGGGAGGTGGAGCCTTTTGCCAAAATGCCAGCGCTGTGAGGCTGAGGGGGATATGACAGAGGATATGATTCGGAGATCAGTCAAGTTTGACTTGTTTTATCTACTCATGAGAACATCCCGAACCCTTTGTGTGCGGAACCCTCGAACAATCCAATCGTGTCGACAATGTCATCGGTCGTCGCTTACAGATGCTCTGCCAGTACCAGATGATGACATGAAGCTTGTGAAAGCAGCTAGATTGTGTGCGCTGCGATCATTTTCTAGATTTGAACAAGCAGACAGGCTGCTGTCTTCAATCCTTGAGGCAACACCGTCGTAAATCCACACCAAAACTGTAAGTACGGGAACCCCAGATATACCATCTTTAGTTTCGTACCACGAGGTCTGTAATGACAAATCGAGAAATCTTACTTCCAAGTCTGTCGTGACTACCCAAAAAAGGAAGTCCTACTTCCTTCTTTCTCGGTTGCGATCAAGCCATATTATAAAAACCCCGCAACTATTGAAAAGACAAGAAGATACGATAAGCCACTGATCCAAGCTGTCCGGGCTGAAGCGATGCTTCACAGCAGATGTGTGCCAAGTCATCCGGAGAAATCTAGATGTCATCTAGATCATCCTGCATCTAATATCTAGGCTGCAGATCGTGTCAAAACGTGCGTCGGTAGTACAAGGTGGGCGAACGTGTCACCCGAGACGCCCTCGATTGCTCGGAGTGCTGGCTGGTGCAACTCTCGGATCATAGTTAGTTGCTCTGTCCTCAGACATCATGGGATAGCGCATCATGGCGCCGCCACCGAACTGACGTGGGAACTATGACCTTCTTGTTCAAGATACCGATGAATGCAGACATCCAATGGTTTTCTACCACGGCTTGGGGAAGAAGTGCAAGGCGTTCAAGGCTAGCCACTTCGCTACTCATTGACCTTCTGGGTTTGGTAGACACGGCCCGGAAGAAATGCCAGCGGCAAAAGACAGAACCCTGGTCTACCTCAGGTCGTTGTTCTAGTTTGTGGGAGTAATACAAGGTTCACCAGCTATCGGTGCGAGTTGGTCCAATGCTACTGGTGCAACGTTACAAGGGTATATGCGAGTTCGACCACTGCCGGCCGCCACTCCTTGCGCACATAAATACAAAGTAAGCGTAGAGAGTCGCAGGTAAGCCCGGTTGTTTCGCTTTAGTCTTTGTCGAAATGGGCTTCTTGTCTTCACTTGCTGTGCTGTTATTGACAGTTGATAACGCGCTCGGTGCCAAATGGATTGGTGAGACCAAGGAAGCTAACGGCGTCACATACCAATGCAAATGCTACTCGGATAATGCCTGCTGGCCTCGTAATACGGAATGGGACATGTTCAATAAGACTCTGGGTGGTGCTCTTCATCTTGCAATGCCGCCCGGCGCTGTATGCCACAACAAATTCGGCAACAGTTCACTGAATGTATTCGACGCCAAAGCATGTGCGGAGGTGCAAGCGAACTGGGGTAACGAGCAATGGCTGTGAGTATGAGCAAAAGCGAGACCTGGCCATGACTAAAGCGAGATAGAACCGATCATCCGATTGCGAACCTGTGGCCATTGTCTACCAACAACACTTGCCTGCCAACCAACGACCCTACAGAAAGTTGTACTCGCGGTTTTTATGGGCACTACGTTATATTAGCAACGATAAAGGAGCAGATCAAAGCTGGCGTGGATTTTGCAAGGGAACATAACATCCGCCTGATCATCCGGAATACTGGACATGACTTCATGTGAGTGTTGGAACTTGATTTGGTCGAACCGAAGATGCTGATAGTTGTAGGGGTCGTTCCACTGGATTTGGTTCTCTCATTATCAACACGCACAGTTTCAAGGAAGTTAAATTCATCAAAAAGTACACTGGCCCAGGCGATTGGAGAGGCAGTGCGGTTGTTGCTGGCGCAGGTATCCAGGGGCGTGAGCTGTTCCGCAAGTGCTTTGCGCAAGAACCGAAGGTGGTGGTAGTGGGGGGAGAGTGTCCGGTACGAACCAGCATCCCCACGCCTACTGTATAGCTAACGGATGACAGACTGTCGGATGGGCTGGTGGATACATCCAGGGAGGAGGACATGGACCACTGTCAGGTCTGAAAGGGATGGCGAGTGACAATGTTCTGTCATTCGACGCGATCACCGCCAAAGGCGAGTATGTCACTGCCAATGCCGAGAAGAACCCAGACTTGTTTTGGGCCTTGAAAGGCGGAGGTCCCAGCTCCTTTGCGGTCGTTTTGTCTGTTACAGCTAAGACTTTTCCCGAGATGCCGACGGCGGGAACAATCCTCAATATCAACTCGACTCACACTAACGACACAGCTCTCTTCAGCAAAGCTGTTCGCCTGTTCCACAATCAAGCAAACCACTACAGTAACAACGGAATGTTTGTGTACTTTGAGGTCGGCCCTGGACCCCAGCGTCTTCATGTTGCGCCCTTTGTTGGACCAAACATGACCGAGACTCAGCTCAAGGAGATACTCAAGCCGCTGTTTAGTCAGCTCGACGCTGCTGAGATCCCATACGACGCTTACACCAGGGCATTCCCGACCTTCTTCGAGTTCTATATCGACATGTTTGAGGACGAGCCGCCGAACCAGCAGTCTGTTGTAGGAGGCCGCCTTTTCACACAGCGTGATATCGAGGAGCACGGCGATAAGATTGCCGACGTTCTCGTGATGGCTGCCATGCCTACTCGTGAGCAGATGGGGTTCAATGTCGGACACATTGTCAACCCCGGCCACAGGGTTCCGAGGGCTGACAATGCTATTCATCCCGCGTGGCGCAATGCAAGCAGTTTTGTCATCACCAATGTGATGATGACGGGCACGGAAAGCTGGGCGGTCAAGAAGCAGAAGGAGGACTTCAACACAAATGTCATCGGAAAGGCATTGAGGGAAGCGGCACCACATGGAGCGAGCTACGTCAACGAGGTGAGTTTTGTGGGAGCGAGAAGATGCCGAAGCTGATGATGGGTGCAGGGTGATGTCTACGAACCAAACTGGCAAGAAGCCTACTGGGGGTCCAACTACTGCAGGCTGCTGGAGACACGCAGGAAGTGGGACCCCCATGGTGTATTCTACACGCAGACGACGCCTGGCACGGAGGATTGGGACGTGATGGACTACGGCACGAAGCTGTGCAAGAAGGTGTCGTAGCAGGGTTGGTCTGTCAGTGCGGTCGGTGTCTTTGTTGTGTGAGATATAAGCGAGGCCAAGGGGTTGGTTTGGGCTGGGTTGAGTTGGTTCTGTGTTGCACGGTTGTGTCAGATGGCGTGGAGGATTGCAGTTGTCTGATGATACCTTGCTGGAAACGCGTGTCGTCTTGTAGCACAAGTGGAGCGTCTGGAGGAGGGGAGCGGGCGAAGAACAATGACGCCGTTGCTGACGCTAACTACGGGATGACTAGCAGGGGTGCGGGCGCTCAATGTTCACGAGCCAATATGCATAGATCATGGTACACGTCTCTCCGTCCTGTTTCCGCCAGTTTTGCTATCGCCGCTGCCTCGCTCGCTCGCTGTTGTGCTTGCTCGACCCTCTGGAGCCTCTGCCCTGACGCTGCGCCGCCCATTCTGCCTCGAGCCTCCCGCCTCCAGCGCCATTCTGCCGCCCACACGTCACCACGCGCCATCGACTGAGCGCAGCAGGCAGCCGTTTGCGACCGCACCTCTCCCATCGCTACCGCTACCGCTACCGCTACCGCCGGCCCGCCCGGTCCCAATCGCGAGGACTGATGCTCCTCACACGCTGAATCCTCAAGCCCCGTCTACTCCGGTTGAATGCCTCCCGTGCTGAATCCCTTCCTGCGGGCTTTCTTCCGCAGCGCACTCCCTAGCCAGTGCTCTCCCCCGCAGCACCACGTATGCCCTGCCTCCCGTCTCCCGCCTCCCCATCGGGCATGCCCTCTTGCTGATGCCACGTCCACTAGGTCCTCCTGGTCCCCACCACCGAGGTCCTCCTCACCGCCCGCGACAAAGACTCGAACACCTCGTATGCCGACCTCAGCGGCTCTGAAGACTTCTTGGCCAGCCATGTGCTGCGCGTCCCCGGCGGCGTCGGCCCCAACAACCAAGTCAAGGATGCCGGCAGCTTCAGGGAGGCGCGCGGCAAGGCCAAGCAGTTCACCACTGCCAACGGCCGCACCGTGATTGTCAAGGATGCCTTTATCTACAGCAACAAAGGTGCGTTCGGGCCACTGTTGTGCTCGTCGCGCCCACACGCTGACAGGATACAGGCTTCAAAACGCTGAACCAAGCGCAGCTGCTGAGCGACACCATCTTCTATCCCGACACTTTCGAAGCGCAATCATGGCTCGTCTACTACATTTCCCGCCCACTCATAGGCACGTACGAGGCGACCCCGATAATACCAGCGACCCTGGAAATCAAGAGCGATACGAGCGCACCAACACCCACGCCCTCTGGCTCGTCTGGAGGCCCTAGTTCGTCGATGCCGCGCAAAAAGGAGGTCAAATCTTTTGGCGATCTTCTGAACCACTTCCCGATGATTGCGCGTCAAATGCAGCCAGGCTTGGAACGGTTGTTCAAGGAGTTTTCGAAAGAGTTGGAGAAGCCTTTGCCTCCGGCGCCGGCACAGAGCTCACGACGAGCATCTCTGAGCTCGAGGAGACGCGGATCAGTGTCCTCACAGGAGACTGCACACCTGTCAATGCATAGCAGCATGTCCCAAGGCCCCAATGGTTTCATATCGACGTTGGAGATTGGCGATGAGGAAGATGCCATGCGAAATGCTCTGGAAACGGCGGTGACAGCTGCCATTGACCTCTTCCAAATGGTGGACAAGCAGCAACTATCACTTCTGGGCGCGACAACAGACCTGACGGGGCCCATTGTGGAGCGCATGATCGAGCGCTACATTGCGGAGCAGATGCATCACACTCTTCTCTTCCCGCAAATATGTGACGCTCGACGACTCGAAGACATTGATCTCGAACGTCAGATACGCCAGATGACCGACATCGACATATCACAGGTTGGTATCGACATTGGCAGCGGCCGCAAGGGCAAACAAGAGCTCGCCATACGCCTATCCAAGGCCGTAGACATGTTTAAGAAGATGGGTGTGGCTGGCAGCCCCCAGGAGATGTTGGAGATTGTCCTCGCAGTACAAAAGCACATCACAATGCCAGACGCAGCATCTGTTGGCAACGACCCAAACGCAGCGGCTATATTGAATGGTCAATCTCTCTCGGAGAAACACGATCATCTTCTCACAATCAACGCAGACACGTTGGTTTCTTTGTTGCTGGTTGTAGTCATCAGAGCCCCTGTGCGTCATCTACAAGCACGCCTATCGTACATGCGCCACTTCATCTTCATCGACGATGTCGAAAGCGGCGAGATGGGATATGCGCTCAGCACTTTCGAGGCAGTACTCTCGTATTTATCCACCGACTCCGGGGGCCTGAAGAAAGCGAGCCGCCGAAATCGAAAGCTTTGGCAAGCAACACAATCTGGCGATCTCGCAACCATGCAAGGCATACTTGAGCCCGACAGGTCTTTCCACGAAGCTATTGATGATTCTTCGGACGACGACATCCCAGAGAGACATCGTCCGGTACGGTTTGCGAGCTTCTCCGACCTACACTCGTTGGGAAGCAGTACCGCGAACAGCAATTGCGCGTCACGAAGACAGAGTAGTCCAACACGCTCCAAGCTAAGATCCGAGGACGGGCCGCTATCACATATATTCCCGTTCCAACGAGCCCAGACACCTCCACTTCCAGGTAGACCAAAGATGAAGAAAAGAGTATCTTATGATACGCGGAGCATGTCGAGTTGCTCGGCACGATCCTTTAGGTCCCGCACAACCCTCGACTCCCGCATCAGTGCCATTGAAGGCGATACATCGATAGAGAAGCTTACGATGACGCAAGGCCCGAACGGCGAATCCGTTCTGATGATGGCTATCGAAAGTAAGCAAGACAAAGCATTGCAGTACTTGCTTAGTCTTATGGAGTACTATCCCCCCAGTTTCGTGTTGGAAGACTGCAACAACGAAGGGATGACGCTATTGAGCACAGCGGTTCAGTTAGCCCACGCAAAAACCACCGACACGTTGCTTTCCTACATCATAGACAACAGTTCTAGCCCCGAGATGTTGAGGAAATACCTCTCAAAGCAGGACTCGAAAGGAAGATGCGTTGCACACTACCTTTTCAACCAGCCTCGACTTATCGACCATATTGGGCACCTCGTGCCTTGGCAACAAAAGGATAAGAATGGGCAAACACCCATGTTCGCTCTTTGTCGTTCCTATGACCACGACGAATACCAAAGTATGGTCGGCAAGGCTCTGCAAGCTGCAACTTACGCCCAAGATGACGGGCAACCATTGCATCTTGACGAGCATGTAGACAACAAAGGCAACAGCCTACTTCACATCATCACCGATCTTCACATTGCAACCAAACTTCTCTACCACTGCGACTCGGACAGTAACGCTACAAACGACAGACAATTCACACCTCTGATGGTTGCGAGCAAGTACGGTCGGACAGATATGGTTCGAGTACTGTTTCAAGATCCACGAGTCGATACGTCAGTCAGAGATGCACGCGGCCTTACAGCCGTCGAACTTGCCAAGGACGATGACGTTCGGAATCGTATAGATGATCTGGTGCTTTTGTCCAATGAACCTGGACCTGATGGGCGGACGACCACAGTGGTCCGTTCCTTCTTTGTCGAAGATGGGACCGTCCGCCTGGTACTGAAGTCTGGAATAACAAACAGTAACGGTACTATCACAGTCACGACATGCCGCAGGTCATCACAAGATTTCGAGAAACTTGCCAAGTGGCTTGCGCAAGAGCACCCTGCATCATGGCTTCCTGCTATCAACAACTTGGGTTCGCCATATCTGATACCTTCCAGACCATCTCGTGCGGTCTTACGCGATGTGCAGCTAAGACTCGATGCGTTCTTGAAAATCCTACTAAGGCATCCTACGTTCGCGACTCACGAGTTGGTATGGGAATTCTTCCTTGTCCCAGATGTTGACTCATCGTTGCTCGCTGAAAGGTCAGCGCGCAAAGCCGAGCTTCGTATTGACCGCTTACGTGAAGACTTTGCGCCGATGTACGATGTTCGCGAAGTCGAGTTGTTTGTGCAACACGCACGCGAGAACGTAAGGTCTTTGCATCACGCCTCCAAGTCTGTCTTACGCCGGGCGAACAAGATACGCTCAGCAGCTTCAGACTTGAACGACGCTGCCAAACTGGCAAACACAGCTATCCACTCTGTCAGCTTCCTCCCACGGCAACACCTGAAGGCCATAGAACGATACACCAAGACCCTAGCTCCGAGCGAGGCAAGCCCGACCACTAATTTCTACTACAGCATTCATGCCATTTCTAGCACAATCAACGCCATCCTCGCCTCTCTCTCCCGACCCTCATCCCTCATCAACTCCATGTCAGCCACACAGAAAGCGATTGACCGTCACAATCTCTCCGTCCGCCGGTCTGATCGCTGGCCCCTCGGTCTCCTCGACGATGCCCGATCCCGGGTACAGCGCGATGCGCAAGAAAAGATGGACAAGTCGAGACTCGAGCTTGCGGATCTTGGCCGAGAGCTACGCTACACGCAGCAAGTCGTTGCGAGCGAGCTCGCGAGCTGGCAGGAGAACCGCGTGGAGATGGGACGCAAGGCGCTGAGGGAGCTCGCGCGGGCAATGGTGGTCACGGAGCGCGCGAGACTGGAGAGTATGAAGCGCGCAGTCAGAGAGCTGGGCATCGCCCGACGGAAAGACGAAGGGCAAGCACCACACCCTGCCCACTCTGCACCTCACGTGCCGAGACAGCTCGCGGATCTGCACGTCTCCGATGCGGAAGTGAACAGCGGGAGCACCGGGGATACCAGAAGCCAAGCGCCAGAAAACGTGTCAGACGAGATATCGGAGGAGATGCAGGACAGGGCACAGGTGCACAGCGAGATCCCAACCGAGATGCAGGCCGGGTCGATGCAAGATGGGGTGCAGGACGGTGCTGGTGGTACCCCAGACCACGAGCTGAATGCACTGGCCAACGGACACACCGATAGTGCAAATGATTCATCGACCGATGATGACGACGGGCCTGTTGACGAATACATGCCGGATCATGCATCCCCAGGTGTATCGCATGGCTTCGGGGCCGACATGTCTAAGCCTGCACGTAGTAGTTCGTATATGCCAGAGTCTGAGCGGTAGATGTAAAGTCGCGTTATATACTTTCATGTCAATACTTCGATTTGTCTTCACATTGGATCGGATGGGGTTTTTCACTGCGATAGATGAATACAGTACATTCGGTCAAAGAAAGAGTGTCGTCTGATTTCAGTGACACATGAGTGATGCAATTATAGTAGATGGTTAAGATGTTTCACGCTGACGACCCGTTGAGCTCATTCGAAACCTGCCTTTCCATCTTACTTCGACTGCAATGGCTGCACTTGTGCCTCATGATACACCACAGTACCCACATCTCCAACTTGATCAAATGCAGCCTGTTATTCCGTTTCTAAGCTTAATGCTATCGGCTCCTGGCCCGATCCAATGCCGGTCGTATCTGGATCATCTCCTTCATCTCTGCAGCGTTCTGGTGAAGACATTTTCTCCCCTTCGTGGTGTATTGCCGAGACCGAACGAGACACCTCCGACATCTCCCCGTGGGGTGCCGCTGCCATCCAAAGCTTGTCGGTTCGTTGGTGATGATTGGTATCGAGGACTGGCTTGAGCGCCCAAGAACACGTTCTGGCGCTTCCCTCCCCCAAGTACTGGAAGGCGGCTTCGAGCTCGACCAGGTGTGCCACCATGTAAGGTAGGTTCTAGGGGATGTCAGTCATATGTTGAAAAATTCAGAAAGGACCGGTTCTTCAAAAAGGAATCAGGGTTAGGGAAAGGGTGTATACGGTCAGGGTAGATTCCTCCTTGCAGGTTGGATGCAAACGTTGGAGGTAGTCCTATACCACCTTGCGGCTGACCACCAATACTTGAACTTCTGCTCCCGACTCGGATGTGTTGACTTGTTCCCCCTAACGATTGGCCTATACCGATCTTGTTGAGGTTTGCAGTGCCGGTCCGTGTGCCTGGAATTCGATCGATGAAGCGGTCGCCTCGAGCAGTCTGCGATGTCATTTCCACCTCATTGCCTGCAGCAACTGCAACCTGCGATGCCATGACTTGTGCTTTCAACGACTGATAAAGCTTCTGGACCTGCTGCTGTGCCTTGAACTTCTCACGGTATGCATCGCGTAACTCTTCGTTCTGCTTCTGCAGAGATACCTGCTCGGTTTGCATAACTATTGATCATTGTGTCAGCCACGCAGATTGGCCCAACCCGGGTTTTGATGAAATCGAACCCTGCATCTTGCCTTGTAGTATCTTGATTTGAGAGTTGGCATCGAGAATGAGCTGGTCCATCTGCTGGCTCAGCGTATTGTACTTTTCGGTCAGACCTTTCGCCAGATGTTCTTGGTAGATGGTTTCTTGGACTGTCTGGTAGTTGTGAAAAGCTAGGCCTCGGCTTGCACACTCCATGATGATTGTCGGGCTGAGACCGCTCAGTACACTCGTCTTGTAATCTTCAGACGGATTAAGGCCAGTAACCACGACATCGTCAGGGTTCGGAAGCGCATTGTTGCAAGCAGGACAGATTCGGTGCGCTTTTTGGGAACTCGACAGTCCTGTGGCATCAGCGCACTGTGTACAGAAGACATGGCTTTTGCTGGTCAGTGTGCATACGATAAGATTTAATGTGAGCCACCGACCTACATGTAGTGACGATAGCGCGCTCGTGCAATTGCGTTCGACACTTGAGGTTGTTGCACCTGAGCACGAACTCCATTGTCTGGAGCTGATGTGAGGCGAATAGTGTTGCAGACTGTTCGTGGTCTGGTGGTCGAAGGCAAACACAGCACTAGCTAATGGAAGCAGCAGTCACCCCTCAGAAAGAGTAAGAGCATCTGCAAAGGGCTGCCTAACGTAACTAACAAAATGCATTCCATGTCTTGGTATCGTGGTATCTCGCTGCGTGATGCAAAATAAATGGCGGAGGTGGGAAAAATATCATCATGCACAGCGCTCTGCACAGTCGGAACAAGACTCAGCTGTTGCGTCAAGTTGCAGCCCTTAATCGCAAAAGCCGAGACTACCGGTCTTCCTTATCGGGCTTTCTCCTCTGCCGTGTGCTCTTCTTCCCAGTTGCAGCTGTATCGTCCTCTTCCTCATCTCGCCCCTTAATCAGGTCATGATCGAGACCCCACTCTTCGTTATCACACCAGTCCTCCCCGTCACTCATCTCACCAATATGAGCCTCAGATTTGGACCATTTGAACACGTCTTGCCTCATGCGGTCTGCTTGCAGTAGACCCTGATACAGGTCTGAAGTCACCCGTGCTACCTCTTCTTGCTTTTGGATGTAGGCCATGAGTAGCATGCGCGTTTCTTCCGCTTCATTTTGGGGAAGGCCAAAGTCGCGGTCGGGCAGTGATTCGGCAGCGAATGTGAAGAGCGGATGTATCTGGTCCACGAAACTTGAGGGCGAGCCCGGTGGTGATGGGGTCGACGCCGCGTGTGCTCGAGCACGCGTTGTCATTCGGTGTGAGGTCAACTGTGATGCCGTGTCGGACGCATCGTCGCCGGTTGGAGATTGTGCTCCCTCGCCGTCCTCTTGGGGCTGGTTGGTCTCTGCATTGTGGGATGTTCCGTTTGTGGCTGGTTCAACGCCATTGATTGCGCTGCCGTTGGTACCATTCTCGAGAGCCGCACCGTTGGTGTGTTCCACTCCTTGCATCTCAACGTCTTGACAGGCATCTAATGGCTCTACTGTGTGGTTGCGCAAGGCAGAATGCGAGCCTTGATTCGCTGCGGATCGTTCTGGTCCATTGGGCCACGAGTTGCCAAAAGGAGCAGCGCCCGTGGCTGCCAGAGCGTCAGGAGCAAAGGCTGAATCGCCCTGAAGCTTAACGAAGAGATTCTTGGCGCGTGCGATTGTAATTTGCTCCTTGCGCGAGAGTGCGCCGGCTTCGTTTGCGAGGTTGGTAAGGTGCTTGGACGTGTAGGGCACGCTCATGGAGCGATGGTGCGGCAGGTCGGCGGCCGACGTGAGAGGCGCCAGCAGATCTGCGGGTACGGTCAGTGTGGGTGGGTGGTGGGTGTGGAGGTGGGCGCCAGGGCGTACGCTGGAGGTGTATGTCGGCATAGGGATTCTCCTCAATAGGTTCGAGGTCGTCTTCGTCGTCGTACTCGTCGGCAAGCTCGACAATGTCGCCGTCGGGGTCGTAGCGCGGAGGGTTGCGCTGCAGAATGTATCGGTGGTAGCCGGCATGCTCGATGCGCTGCCAAGGTCAGTCTGAGGCGTGTGAAGGGGGGAGAGGACGCGCGTGGGGGCGACGGACTTTTTTGTATGGGCGGGGATCGGCGAGGAAGTCTGGGTCGCTGGCGCGCGCGTACTGGGCCTTTGTCTTGAGGTCGTGACCATAGCGGGCAAAAGGTGAGTCGAGGTCGTCCAAGTCGGCTGAGCGGGGCGGTCAGATGGAAGCGTGTGGGAGAGGAGGCGTGTGGGGGTTACCATTGTCGCGGCGAAGCAGCTTGCGCTTCATGGAGAAGATGGTGTCGAGGATCTGCTGCTGCTGGCCGGCCATGGCGACTGGGGCGGCGCGGGCAGCGAAGCGTGGGCGGGTGGAGTGGAGTGGAGTGGAGTGGAGTGGAGTGTAGGGGGAGGAGAGGAGAGTGTGAGGCGTAGTGGGATATGCAGAGGCCAGAGGCGGAGGAGAAGAGTAGGGTGTAGGACGAAGGACGCAGGAAGCAGGAAGCACAAGGCCGGGACGAGAGCAGTCAGTGAGCTCGCTCGAGGCGGATAAGACAGGGCTTCCTTTATGGCGTCGGCGACTAATATGGCGGGACCGCCGACGGCCTACCGCCAGACCGATGACATCGCCCACGCGCAGCCCCAACCCCAACATGGACAGCAGCAGCAGCAGCAGCAGCTCAGCATGGACGCGTATCCGCCCGCATACGTCCAGCATAACCTGCCCTTTGTTGTCCTGTCCGGCCTCGTCGCCCATGCAGAGCTCAACCCCCCGCCGCCCGTCGACCATGTCCTCCCCGGCCGCGCCGTCACCCACATCTCGTCCGACGCGCCCCTCGTGACGGGCCAGCGCGCTGAGCAGCTCCTCCACGAGTTCCTCGCCGCCGACGGCACCAATTCTTCCTGGTCCCCCCGTGCTGCCCCCCGCAAGGGCACTGCCCACGGCTTCAGGCTGCGTGTAGTCGGCAGGGTATGTCCGCCGCCCGCCGTCGACACGGCACCGCCCTTCCCAAGCTGATGGCTGCCAGGACTTCACCCTGCCTCCCAACAAGGCCGATGCCCCTACCACTTCAGATGCCACGCCGTCCGGCAGCCCGACCATTGCAGCCGCCACCTCGTGGGTCCTGCACTCGCCCATCTCGCCTCTCTCCCCCGCCGCCTCCATCTTCCCCGACGGCGTCATGGCTCCCGCATGGGTCTCCAAGCACCAAGACTACATCCCCGCCGCCTTCGTCTCCTTCTTCAACTTCGCCTCCGACCCCGTCACCAACAGCCTGCACGACAATCAGCTCAAGACGGAGATCAACCGCATCAAGGCCCAGCTCCAAAAGTCAGACTACCGCACCCGCCACATTGTCATCCTTCTGAGCAACAAGACCATCCTCGAGGCGCCTGATATCGAGGACCGTCTGGCCGTTATCCGCAGGGCCACCGGCCTGGACCCCAAGACCTCGCTGTTCTTCCTCCCGCCCAACACCTCTCACGTTGAGCTGCAAGCCTTTGTGACATCGGTCCTGGCTACCCTGCAGCCCATCTGTGTCGAGTACTACCGCGACCTCACAAAACATGCCAGGAGAAAGAAGAGCAGAGGCACCGTGCCTCCCCCAACTGCTCCGCCAACACGTGGCACCTCCCAGACCCTGTCCCACCCCGGCTGGGGGGTGCGCTACGATTTCAAACTAGGTGTCTTCGCAGAGTTTCGCCAGGAGATGGATGCAGCACAAAGGCATTACAACACCGCTCTAGACGCCCTGTTCGGCCCGGAAGGCATATTCGAGACAACTGCGAGCTGGTCAAATAGGTGGGACGAGATACGCCTCCTGGCTGACGTCGTTGCATTCCGACACATCCGCTGCCAGTTGTGGAATAACAGCCCAACTTCTGCTGTCCAGACATGGTTGAGATACAAGACGAGGCTGAGAGATGTTCTCGATCGACGAGGCAAAGGGAGCTCAAATTACGGTTGGCAGGCCTGGGAATCACGGTGGGCTCAGGTCATGGCTGAAGTCATCCAGCGGACCGAACCGCCCATATTTCGTCTGGATCAACAAGCCGTTGGAGCCGACTCCTTGGTAGATGCTCCAAATGTCGTTTTCTCTCCGCCCGAAAAGCAGATTCCTATCGGCGAGCGGCTGCTTCCCTGGGATATGATGCACCATGCAGGGTATTGGCACAAGCTGTCGGCTGATCACGCAAAAAGGCGATACATTACGGCTCGAGAAATGCCAGAGGAAGACCGAACCCCGCCCGGCATGTCACCTGCTACCAAGGTCTCTAACAGAAACCAAATCTATGATCACTACCTCGTACCACAGCCTCATGAAGAACTCCCTCTTCCAGGATCTGGCGCCACAGGTTTTGAGCACTGGAGTGACATTTCTACAAAGCTTAACACTGCCCTTGCCGAATTCAAAGCACGCGGCCAGCATAGAAAGGTAAGCCAGCTGCAGCTCGAAGTAGCGCGAACATTGTTGCACGTGAAGAGATTTGAAGACGCATTTAAAGTGCTGCACCCGCTCTGGCAGACAATGCTTTGGAGGAAAGAAGGTTGGTGGAGCCTTACTTCAGAGGTTCTATGGGCTTTGCACGAGTGCGCTCTGCGTGTTCAGGACAGAGCAACGTATGTCGCAACTGAATGGGAACTGTACAGTCAAGGTAGGTACGATCCGGCCAACATGCTCCGAGCCACGACTGATAGTGTATAGCCGTTCCGGGGAAAACAAGATACAAGTACGACTTGATGTCTTGTCTCGATGCGTTCCCAGAGGATGAGTCTGCGACGGAAAAAATCAACATCAGCCTGGATATGGACGACTATCTATCATGCTGTAAGTCGGTCTCAACCATCCTGGATCATAGACTAATGGGCTAGTGTCTGTCACTCTTGCACTTTCGGGGAGCGAGGGCAACGTTGGCGAGCCATTTCACTCACAGATAGTGGTACAGTCCAACGCCAGAAAAGGCTCTGCCCCAATCACACTTTCTTCTCTACTCTTCCAGTTCAAGGGAGGGTTAAGCGAAGTACAACTGACCCATAAATCCGAAACCGACACGCCTGGAAGTGGATCGGGACTATTTGAAGTCCCGCTACACGAAAGCACGTCGGCAACCGAGAAGCCCAAATGGACTGGCACTGCCGACTTAACGATCGGCCCTGGAGAGGCCAAGGTATACAACTTCGCACTTGTGTTCCGTGAAGCGGGAGACGTAGAGGTGGCTGCCTGCATCTTTGAGGTCCAAACTGAGCGCTTCGGTCTTGTCTGTTCGAACACATCGATATCCAGTGAGATGCAGCCGACGTGGTGGGTCAAATCAGGGTCTGGTGTCAAGCCACGGAAAGTGAAAAGAGGCTCTGGGACTGCGACTCATATTCTACCCAAACCCCCAAAGATGGAAATCAGGCTTCCGGATATACGAGAGCAGTACTTCACGAACGAGCCAGTTACTTTGGCGATAGAGATACTCAATGAGGAAGAGGAAGACACAGAGGCCGTTTTGGAGGTTCGGCTCTTGGGCCGCTCCAAGGACACTCTTGCATACTCGTGGGTAGATCGACCAGCCTCTTCGCCTATGAAAGAGATGCCGCCCCCGCTGGATGGTGCTACCGACGTCGACCTTCCTGGCCACGTAGTAGGGCAGCTTGCGCGAGGGCAGAAGACGACAGAAAAGATCCACTTCATTGCGCCATTGGACCCGGCAGACTATGCTCTGGAGGTCAAGGTCCTGTACCATGTCCTCAGCGAGCGCGACATACCAATCTCAAAGATTATGATTGCAGATCTAATCTTCAACGCACCGTTCGAGGCCAGCTATGACCTGCATGCTCGCGTCCATCCAGATGCCTGGCCGAGTTACTTTGAGCTTGAAGAAGCTGAAAGCAACAACCATTCCGAGTCGGCCGATGCGTTTGGGATCGCGCAGAAATGGGGCTTGCGGGCAAAGGTTGCCTCTTTCGCGGACGAGCCACTTGTGGTCAAAGACCTTGGCGTGGAAGTTCACAGTGTTCACGGAGGCGCGACGTGCGATGTCACCAAAGAGTTTGGTGTAGAGGATGTTGCTATGAAGACGGAGGAGATAAACAGCTGGTCCTTCAGCCTCGATGTCCGCAAGAACAACCTTGAAGAACGGCGATCGACAGCTCTCGACACGACCCTCAACATCACATGGCAGCGCACCTCGCTACCTGACGCTCCGATTGTGACCTCATCACTCCCGATTCCACGCATCCAGATTCCGTCAAGTGAGCCGCGAGTATTGGCGTCGGCGCACAAGTCTAGCACGGTGGAGGGAGCGATGCACCTCGACTACACGCTCGAGAACCCGACGATGCACTTCCTCACGTTTGAGTTCAACATGGAGGCCAGTGAAGAGTTTGGGTTCAGCGGGCCCAAGCTACGAACGCTGCACCTGCTGCCCATGAGCCGACAGACAGTGCACTACAACATTCTGCCATTGGTCAAGGGTGCATGGATTACGCCGAACCTCAAGGTCATGGATAGGTACTTCAATAAGACATTACGAGTACAAGCGACCGAGGGACTGCGGCAGGACAAGAAGGGCATCGAGGTGTGGGTGCCTGGAGACGATGGGGAGGCGCAGGGGAAACCGGGAGAGTAATGGATGGTGTTCAGGTGGAGGAGGGATTGGATGTAGACAAACGAATACAATTGCACGATGCGTGGCCAAGTCTGTGACGAGGGGTGAATGATTGGATGTCGATGATGGCTGATGGGGAAGGGGAGTGAGGGCGAGGGTGAGAGCGGAGCGGTTGGACGGGCGCGGGGGACTGGCGGCGCCGATGTGACGGGCACACGGGCCCGAGCGGGCGATGATGGGCTTCGAGAACGTCATGTACAAATTCCACAAGACGACGACTCGGCCGCAACCAACTCAGCTCCAGCGTGCGCGTATCGACTCCAGCTTACCAGCACTCACCACCATGCAGAGTGGAGACTCTATCCTGACGATCTAAAAGCACAAATTGACCGGACGGCCATGTCAGATGGCGGGAAGTCGCGCTCGTCGTCTTCGTGTAAGCTCTCGCATCTCACCGCAGCGCAGCGCACGTAACTGACACGGCACACAGTTCACTTCTTTGCGGGACTGAGCTCGGGGGTCCTTTCAGCTGTGCTCCTGCAGCCTGCGGACCTGCTCAAAACACGAGTGCAACAATCGCGGTCCAGCACGCTCCTCGGAACAATTCGCTCCATTGCCAACGGACCTAATCCTATACGGCAATTCTGGCGCGGCACGCTGCCTAGTACGCTACGCACAGGATGCGGATCGGCCATTTACTTTTCGGGGCTCAACGCCCTGCGGCGTAAAGCCAGCGCGGTAGCGGCCAGCGCAGACGTCGCGGCACGCCGCAGCGACCACTCGAGCTCGCTGCCCAAGCTCAGCAACACGGCGAATCTTGCGACGGGTGCGCTGGCGCGCACATGGGCGGGCTTCGTCATGATGCCAATCACGGTGCTCAAGGTGCGGTACGAGAGCAGTCTGTACGCATACACGTCGCTGTCGTCGGCGACCAAGGACATTTTCCGCACGGCAGGGCTGAAGGGGTTCTTTGCGGGATTCGGCGCGACGGCGGTGCGTGACGCGCCGTATGCGGGGCTGTACGTGTTGTTCTACGAGCAGAGCAAGCGGCGGCTGTCGAAGGTGGCGACGCGGATTGAAGAGACGTCGGGGACGAGCGCAAAGCTGTCGTCGAGCACGGCGGCGGGCATCAACTTTGTGTCTGGCGTGGCGGCAGCAGGGCTTGGGACGACGTTGACGAACCCGTTTGACGCCATCAAGACGCGGATCCAGCTCATGCCGGATCGGTACACGAACCTGGTGCAGGCGGGCAAGAAGATGCTCGCGGAAGAGGGGGTGCGCAGTCTGTTTGACGGGCTTGGGATCAGGATTGCGAGGAAGGCGGTCAGCAGTGCGCTTGCGTGGACGCTGTACGAGGAGCTGATTAGGCGGGCGGAGCGCGAGTTCCATGAGGTGAAGGCGATGGAGGGGAAGATCTGATTGTATTGTGTTGTATTATTATATTACGGTTTTGGGTGTAGGATAGCATGCATGCCACGGCGTTTTGGGGTGGACTGGGTTGGACTGGATTGGGTGGCATGTCTAGGCAGCGTGTGTAGGGGTACTACTCTTCGCTCATACTGGGGCCGAATATCCAGAACTTGATCGCCACGAAGACGGGGCTACTGTGCCGGTGTGGGTGCAGGGACCAGGCTGGTATGGTGTGGGGAGGGAGTGGGAGAGTGAGAGAGAGAAGGGCCGGTGTTGGGCAGCGGTTAGGCTCAGGCCATCACGTCAGAAGCAGCTCGCTCGCATGGCCTGACCCCTCGCCCATGTTGATGCGTGCGCATGTTCACGACTGGCGAACGGCTCCCGAACGAGTGCGCGGTGAGGCAGGATGGAAAGGCAGATTACCTAGGTAGAGTCAGCCAGTCAGCCAGTCAGCCAGTCAAGCCAGTCAGCGAGGCGGTGCATGTTGCATGTTGGCCGAGGGTCGGGTGACAAACACAAACCTGGCGGCTAGTCTAGTTCTAGTCGCGGGTGATGACGTCGGTTGCTGCTAAGACCGCCGTCCCTCTTTCTCCCAAGCCCGCCCGTCTCTCCCACTGCGCATCGCCTACTGCCGCCCGCTACCGTTGACTTCCAAGGCTTCTAACTAAGCCTCTAAGCCTGCTTCCGTCAATCCCGCGTGCCTGCTTCTGCCGGCCACGCCGTCGACTCTTAAATACGCCGCCACCTGCCCCGCCGCCAGCCTCTCTCCGCTACAGCTCTCCCCCTCCCCCTCCCTCGCACCTTGTCTCGTCCTTTGTCGGCCCTTTGTCCTGATTGCTCACCCGCCTGCTTGCGCGAGCTGCCAAGCCCCCCTTCTGACTGCCCCTCTTCCTCTGGTATGTCCTCTGCTGCTGCTCCCGCTTACTGCGCAAACTGACCCCGCCATGCAGGACCCCCAGGATTCCCGGACCCCAGGCCCCCAGGACGATCCCAGGCCCCACCATGTCCGAGTACAGCTACGACGTCCCGCGGCGTCACCGCACCCGCGAGCCCGAGTACGTGACTGAGACGACCTACATTGAGCGTGGCGGCCGCACCTCTGGCGTCCGCGACCTCGTCTACCGCCCGGCCCGCGAGGACAGCATCGAGGACATTCCTCGCGACTTCCCTCCAGGCACAGAATACCGCCAGACCAAATACCGCGAGGAGTACGCCCCGCCCCGTCGTGCCCGCTCAGTCCACCGCGAATACGATGAGTACGACCGCTACGATCGCTACGACCGCAGACGCGACCCCCGCGACTACGACTCGTATGCTGGCGACTACGAACGCCCCAAGCCCCAGCGCCGCAAATCCATCGTCGACAACATCAAGGAATTCGGCGAGGCTGCCGGTCTGGGTGGTGTCATTGGCGCAGTCACAGGCCGCCGCCGTTCGCGTTCGCGCTCACGCGAGCGCCGCCGCGACGACCGTGGCTATGACAGCGACCGCTACTATGACGACCGCCGCAGCACCCGTCGGGGCTCACGATCCCGCAGCCGCAGCCGTGGTGGTCGCAAGTCGGAGAAGTGGGAGCAGGCCGCCAAAGCTGCTCTCGTTGCTGGCGCCGTCGAGGCCTTCCGCAGCCGCAATGTTGACGGTCCCTGGACGGGTGCCAAAGGCCAGCGCGTAGCCACAGCTGCTCTTGGTGCTGCTGGAATCGACGGTCTCATTGATCGCGATCCGGAGAAGCACGAGAAGCGCCACGTCGCTGAGTCGGCTCTGGGTGGTCTGTTGGCCAATCGTGCTGTCAACGGTTCTCGCTCCCGTTCTCGTGTCCGCGGTCGTGACGGCTCCAGGTCCCTCTCCCGCTCCCCCTCTCGCTCCAGGTCCATCTTTTCACGTTCCCGCTCCCGAGGTCGCTCCGAGTCTCGCAGCCGAGCTGGCGAGCGCGACGAAAAGGGAAACCCCATTGCCAAAATCGCCGGAACAGGAGCCGTACTCGCAGCAGGCAAGGCCTTGTATGACCGCGTGCGTTCAAAGTCACGTAGCGGAAGAGATCGTTCTCGCTCTCGCTCCATGTCCCGCTCCAGGCGTGATCGTTCGCGGTCGTCGAGCGCTGACAGCTACGTCCCCTCGCGCAGGAGTCGTCGCTCGTACAGCCGCGGCCGTAGTATGGACAATTACTCGGAAGCGCCTTCCAGGGCTAACCCAGATCGCAGATTAGCAGCAGTAGGTGCTGGTGCCGGGGCTGGTGCAATGACGGCACCCTCAGGTGCTGGTCAGCGGAGGCGGGATTCTAGTACGGATTCAGAGTCCTCGACCGACATGGAAGAGAGGCGCAAGAAGCTCAGAGGTAAGGAACTCCTCACTGCTGGACTCGCGACTGTCGCCACAATCCACGCCGCGCACGGTGTCTACTCGTCCATGGTGGCCTCTGAAAACCGGCGCAAGCTGGTCAGCGAGGGCGAAATGACGCCCGAGGAGTCGCGCAAGCGCAAGTCGAAGAACATGCTCCAGGACGCAGCCGCTGTTGGCATTGCCGCGCTCGGAATCAAGTCCGCATACTCGGAGTGGAAGGAGATGAACGAGCAGCGGCACAGCGTCAAGGAGCTCGAGAGCCGCAGGCGCAAGCGCCGCAAGGCCCGCGAGCGCCGCGAAAGGGAGGCCCGCGACAATGCCCTCTATGGAATCAACGCTCAGAATGGCATCGCTAATCCGTACGCGTACCCTGTAGCCGCAAACCCGTCCTACCCGACTTCGTACGCAGATGCCAACCCCTACGGCGCCTCCATGCCCCCACCACCCATGGGCGCGCGCTACTAGATGAGCGTTTTTCCCCTCTGTTTTCTATTCTTGAGCGTGGCAGTTCGTGTATGCTTCTATACCAGAGCATGGGGATGTGGTACCCGAGCTCCTGTTTTTTCTTCTTTTTCTTTTTGGTGGTTTGAGAGACTTGTCTCGTTTTGTTCTGTTTGGAGGCCGGATGGGGCTCATGCGGGCGGTAATGCACATTATGACGATAACGACCTTATGAAAGCAAGTGTAGACCGAGCCTGAACGGAAATGAACGCTTTTCTTTATTAAATACATTTTGCCAATGCTGTTGTAATCTGTTAAGTGCAACTCGTTCTAACACTGCAACCACAAAAAGACTCCTCTTTAACTAGCCTCCCTGCCCCCCTTGATAACTCACTCCTCTTTCTTATGAATCTTCGGCAGACACAACCACAGTCCTAAGATGACGCCCAACAGCGCCAATATAACAGGCTGCAGCACCTGGACGCCCTTGGACTGCGCAATGGCGCCGACGACAAACGGGAACACGGCGGCGCCGGACCCGCCAAAGGCGGCCGCGAACCCGATCGCGCTGACGTGCAGGTGCCGCGGGAGTAGCTTGGTCGCTGCGACTATGGCCGCGGGGAACAGCGGGCCCAGGAAGAAGCCCTGCAGCGAGACGGCCACGGCGGATACGTAGAATTGCGGCACCAGCCAGAAGATTAGCTCCAGCGCCATGGTTAGCGGGAGGTAGATCTGTGGTGGGGGGAGTTAGATTGGGAATCCGATGGTAGAGAGCGGAGGGAGGGAGGGAGGGAGGGAGGGAGGGACATACGCATATGGCAAGCTTCTCTCCTAGACGCGGCGTCACGAAGCCGAGTATGATGCGGCCGACGGTTATACCCATCCAGAATCCCGTGGCTGTCATACCGCTGGCGAACTCTTCGCCATCGCGCACTTCAAGCATGACTGCGATGCGTTAGCGATGGAACGTGCAAAGTGCGCGTGTGTCGATTGTGTGTGCATCTTGCGCAGCGGGGCTAGAGGCTTTGTGTTGGTAAAGCATAGAGGGACGTACTGTGGCGCGTTAGCGTGATGTCTGCTGATGGATAGGAAATGGGTGACTGACCATTTGACGATCCAGCCGCCGAGGGCGACCTCGATACCGACATAGCCGAGCAGAAAGATGGCACAAATCCATGTCACGCGGGCATGGGGGAGTCGGATAAGAGCCTCCTTCATGCGGTTGTCTTTTCCGCCACCTGTTCGTGGGTTGTTCGCGCGGAAGACGGCACCGGTGGCTTTCCAGAATGCAGTCGTCGACACGACGAGCTCAATGAAGGCCATTGCAATCTGCTTTACATGAGTTTGTGTCGTATTCGAGTGGTAAGATGGGGACTTGCCATGACATAGTAGAAAGTGTACCACGGCAGTCGTTGGCCCTTTGTGATCATGGTGGTAGCGATGAGCGGTGCCAGGACTGCACCGAGACCATAAAAGCCGTGGAGGAATCCTAATATCTCGTTGGGGTTGGCCATGTTGCCCATCCAGGCATTCCATGCAGCGTCGGCGAGTCCGTTGCCAAAGCCAGCAATCATGAAAATGATGACTAGCACCGGGTAGGGTGGGTGGACGGCGATGACAATGTAGGCGATAAGATGGCATGCTGGGGCTAAGATGCCCACACCGCGCTGGCCGAATTTGAGGTGGATGGTATTGTTGAGAAGCGCAGAGACGGTGTAGCCGACCAGAGGCGACAGGAACACAAGCGAGATGACTACGAAGGTGAGGTCGTAGTAGGTTTGTAGCTGTGCTGGTTAGTCCATGCCCCCGAGCCAGTGGCTGAGACTTACATATGGGATCAAAGCACCGTACGCAGCGTCGTTGCTCCCCATCACAACGAAGCTCCAAAACGCTGCACCACTGCGGTACAAGTTGGTTCGTGGCGAGTTCCAGCGTTCCAGCTTGTCTGCAGCCTGGGTTGTTGGCGACGGAAGGTTCTCCACGGGATCGTCGTCATCGCGACTTGGTCGATCCGACAGCCTTATGCCTGTGTGTGATGTAGCTACTTTAGCATCTTGGGGTTTCTGCGGGTGACTCGAAACGTCGTAAAGCTCGATGGGCTGGTCGACAACGCACGTTGACGAGGCTCCGTTGGAGTGTGTCGTCATAGTTGGTGTGTCGTACACAGAAAGAAGCACGAAGCTCTATCGAGGGTTTTGTTGCTTGCACGAGCAAAGGCAAGAGCAAGTCAAGATCAAGCGCAAGAGTACGAGCGAAGAAGTGAATCGCAGTGTGGTGCTCGAGGCCGGGACAGAGTATTTTAGACGCAGATGCGCCGCCGATCGTATCCGCCTGCGGCGATGATTGATGGGGTCGAGACGAGCGATTGACTCACGAGGTGCACCCAAAGTAGGCGGAAAATGCGGAAAAGCCACACACGTTGGTTGCAGTTGAACGACATTGTTGCCATGACTTGCGGAGACCCCACACGGCTACCCAGATGGCGCCCCCAACCACGAACTGACGTTTACCGGCTCATCTTCGGCAGGCGCAACGATAGATAGCGCAAGCCCCACCTCTGTGTGGCTCTCTTCTCGGGCCGGCATGGTCGTCTTTTGTCCTCTACTCTGCTGTTGTGCGCACTCGTCGTCTGACAGAATGCCCGTCGAGTCCTGGCTGACGCCGCCGCTATTGCGAGACAACGCGTGGCGCTGCAACGCGTCGAAATAACCAACACCCTACCGCCTGTCAATGCGCTTCCGCACGTCGTCAATGGGCGAGCACGTTGCATGGGTCGCCCGTTTCGTCGAGAAACTGCGAGCTTTAGGGCTGAAACGTATTCGGTACCACGTCCAGATTACAGGCACGTGGCCATGGCAGCCAATGCCAATGCGCATGCCCACGATCAATCACCCTTTCTTTGCATCTGCAACCGTTTGAAATCATCAAAGTTTTCATTTCGTGCTATTACCTGCCATCGAGGAGATTCCCGAATCTCGCTCAGACGGACTCGTATCATGCTGGGGTATCTCCGGCCTGCAGCCGTCTACCATCTCTCGCCATCGCCTTGTCCACAAACTCAACCACAAAAACAATCTACAGAAAGGAAAAGTGCATATCTTCTGATCAACGCTTGTATTCATCGACTGTAAAGGAAAACAGTATTGCACCGTTGCGTGCACACGTACTTGTACTTGACTCATGTGTGCTCTCCCGCTCGTCTTCCCAAGATCCCCATGTCTACAGTAGCTCCCGCCCGGTCTTCCAGGTCGCTCTTGTGCGATGAGAAGAGGAGTATGAACGGAAAGACACTCGTGGTGCTGCGCTTGGCAGTGTCGGACATGTCATCTACGAGGGCTGGATGACCGAGGGACCGGCAAGGACCTCCGAGTCGTTGGTCGACTCAGTCTTGGTGATCATCATGTAGACCTCACCCTGGAGGTTCTGGGGGACCATGCAGTTGCCGTCCTTGATAGGAGAGAACTGGTTGCCGCCACTGTTGCTTGTTAGTGCTATGATTTATGCAGGTACAAAAGGATCGACTTACGGAGCAACGAATGCGCAGAAGGAAGCACCAGCGGGCGAAGCAGGGTCGGCAAGCTTGAGGTTCTGGCCGACGGTAGCCTTCTCGGGGTTCTGGAGAGCAATCGAGGGGAAGGCCTGGATGTTGAGGTTGGATCCCTCAGGGCAGGACTTGATGAAGGCAGCGGCCAGGGTGAAGACGGCACGGGGCTGGAGAGCAGTGTCGAAGGCGGCAGGGACGGGCTCGGCGCCAGAGGCAGTACGGATGAAAGCCTGGTGACGGGCCTCGACGGTGACAATGGACGCGGCGGCGTTGAGGACATCCTTGCTCTGGACCATGGGGGCGGCTCCGAGGTAGGCAGAGACACCGACAGCCTCGAGAACACGGGCAGTCTTGACCATGGAATCGGCGCTGGCGAGAGCGGCATCGAAGTTGTACTGGCAAGGCTCGACGGGCTTAGCACCGGCTCCAGCAATGGCGGACTGAAGAGTTGTAACGTGAGTGGCCTCGGTCTGGCCAACACCCATCAGAGACTTGACCTGAGTCTCGCTGAGACCCAGAGCCATGAAGTCGGACATGGGGAACTTGGCGAAACCCTGCTTGTAGAACTCGGACTCGAGGTGCTCGGCAGTCAGGGCACTGTTTTTGTTAGACCAGGCCGCTTTGCTAAGTGTTTCTCTGAACTTACAACTGGAGGATGTCGACATCGCTCAGGCCGCCGGTTGCGGCTGCGCCCATTGCGCTGCCAGTGGAAGACGCCTTGGACTCGGCCGCAGAGGAAGATGCGGAAGCAGTCGCAGACGCAGACGCAGACTCAGACTTGCTCATCTCCTGGCGAGCAGCGAGGTTGGCGGGGACGGCAGCCACGAGAGGCGCCAGGACGAAGAGGCCCTTGAGGATGGTGGATACGCTCGGCATGTTGATGAATTAAGCGGTTGAAAAGGTGGTTTGTTTGGAAAAATCGATGGGCCAGCAAAGACTCGCTTTGAACTCGAATATTATTAGTATCTCTCAAAAGTCCAACCAGGGACGGGTAGAAGAGAATCGTAAGGAATGTCGTGAAAGTATTAGGTAAGGATGGAAGCCTTTGCGTTGATGTTCAAAGAAACGTTCGACACAAACAGAGCTGGGCAGTGAATGACCCTTATAGTACGGCCAGTGGCTCCTGAGCACACCTGAGACACCATAGTAAATTCGGAGGACGGATGTATAGCTCGTAGCGGACCCAGCGATCCCGCTCATGCACGGCCGCACATTCCAGATCCGTAACCGTTAAGCTTTCAGCCTTGACCACTGCCCCATTGATCCTCTAGGAGCTGCTTGCTAATGCCCTGGTAGCCGCCGAACCATTCCGGATGCTGCGCTGGGGCTGGTGTTGGACGCGGGACTTGTAGCAGGTTGGCGGACCTGCGACACGGATACAGAACGCTGAAACCGTGCGAGTGCCAACGTCACACGTTTTCCTTAACGGAGCCAACGAAGCCGCTCAGCAAAGATCCTGAAGGCCTGCAGTGCCTGCGCATAGCCCTCATTCGCGGCGACCAGCTTATCCGGAGTGCTCCAGATGTGGCTCACGACAGGTGAGTGAGGCAGATGGTTTTCAAGCTGTGGGCGCGACCACGGTGTTGAAACGTTTCAAAACATACACGCCTTCTTCCATCACGCGCAAAACAAACGGCAGACTCGACGGGTTCCAGTGGTGCGATGATGAGTTGATGAGGTGGAGGAGCTGATGCTTGATGGATGGCCTGGTTGACCGTTGGACCATAGATGTCGTAGTGAGGGGAGGCGCGTCGACTGCACACCAAGAACGTTGCCAAGTGCCATGCAGCAGCCACTGCGAATCTCGTTTGCGTCTTCGTGCCTGAGGCTTGCCGGATACCATGGTACCGAAAGCAGGAACACAACATATAGACAGGGGTCTTCGGGGGTATCAACTTCCTGACAGGTCGCAAATTTGCTCATGGATTTTGCAGCAACGTGCGCCGCGGATGCCGGCATCTGCAATCACTCTGGCACATGGGGATTGGTAGATGAAGCACTCGCCACAATGTAGCGTTTGGCCAGAAAGCAAAGAGAGCTGATAATGTTTCACCAATAATTGTATGCGAGTGGCTTCCACACCGTGCCATCATGTGCTGTCGCTGCATGTTCCTGGGCCCACGCACAAACAAGTATTGCGGAGATTGCGGAGCGAACACAATGCTCCGAGTTTACGGCCGACGAGAGGGCATTGAACGGCAATAATGACATTTCTATTCCACGCGCGCTCGCCATGGACAACACATTAACACACTACAGAATACTCAATAAACCTGTTCCTTATACGTCCGCTGCTATATGCATATGCACAATACAAATACTCGCCTCCCTCCTACGCACGCGTCGACTTTTTATGGCCACGCTATGCTGCCTCACTCTCGAATGGGAGCCAGCTGCTAGAAAGACAGGGTGGACCAGTCGTCTTTGAGCATGCCCATGCATGGCAGACGCACTTCAATGTACATCGTCGACGTCTGCCGCCTAAGACGATGCTAGTGCCGAACACGCTCATAGAGCATAAGGGTTCAAAGAGCGAATGGTCAGGCAGCTGCGATACATGTCAGTACAGTGAACATCTCAACCAAGAAAACATATCAACTTACGGAGGGCTCTTTGTCAGATCCGTCTTAAGGATGACGGGAACACGCGTCATCTCCCGCACATCCTGAATGTAGTCGCCGTTCTGTTCGCGCAGCGAGAACCACGACAGGTATTTCTCCTTGTTGGTCAGCTTGGCCCCGGAAGCCTCGCTAGCGCTCTGAGCAAGCTTCGAGTCAGAGTTGGTGCGGTGGGGCGCCTGTCCAGAGAGACCCCGGGTGGGCGATGGGGGCATGCTCTGAGTAGGGCGGTCGGCCCCGGCGGGGTTCAGCGAAACACCAGCCATGGCAGAGTTGAGGTCGCTCGAATCATCGTCGTCATCGAACAAGGCATCGACATCGTCGGTCGAGATTGTTCCAGTGTCCATCTGGCGACGCTGGGCCTCTTCCTGCTCCTTCTCACGCTGCTTAGCAGCTTCAGCCTGACGCGCAGCCGCCGCAGCGTTGGAAGCGCGGATCGAACCGTGCTTCGGCCTCTCGTCCTCGGGAATGAATGCAGAGGATGGGACGCCCTTCTCCCAGTAAAGCTCCAAGAGACGCTGGTTCTTGTCGAACTCAGCCTTCTTGAGAGGAAGCTGGTCACAGTGGACACGCTTCTCAAAGCCCCACTCGGGAATGAGAACATCGAAAGCAGACTCGTACACGCAGATGACAATGCCCTCGGCAATCAAATCGCCACCGATCTCCTTGGTGATCTTGTCCATCTTGCGGCACGCTTCGATGTGCACGCTCTGCTCCTGAGCGGCATGAGCGGAATCTTTCTTGGTGTTGCACATCTCCGCTGTCTTGGTCAGGACCTCAATGTCCTCAGTAAACTCGATCGCACCGTCGGACAAAGCCGCCTCCAACTGACGGTGAACAACAATGTCTGCGTAGCGTCGAGAAGGGTTCATGAAGTGAGTGTAAAGTGGGAGGTTCAGGGCGTAGTGAGAACGCTGATCCTCCGGTACCTTGCCGGCAACGTAGTACTTGGCACGAGGCATAGACTTGATGACGAGCGTCTCCATACCCTTTCGGATATCGCTGTCCTCGACCTGGAAAAGACTGTTCTGCAGGGTACCGCTGCTCTCGTTGTCAATCGAGTAGCCGATCGCACCCATTCGCTCGGCAATAGTTGTCAAGCGGCGGGGGTTGGGAGGAGCCTGACGACGCAGGAGTGCCTTCTCCGGCAGACCAGCAAGGATCTTCTTCGCGACGAAAGCGTTGGCGAGGTGGCTGAGCTCTTCGATGCACTCGTGCGCCGCGGAAGAATCAAAGATGTTCTGCTCGACGGGGACGTTCTCATCGTCAAGCTGGTACATAAGACGCAATGGCTGGATGTCGGTTGTGCGGTCACCGAAGCGAGCCTGACGGAACCTCTGGGTGATCTGGTAAAGCGTCTTGATGTCCTTAACACGAGCCGCCGTGACCTCGTCATCACGTCCGTTAATAACGGAGTCGACCTCGTCATACGACAGTTTGCCAGAGCTCTTGATGATGGCTTTACCAACCCACGTCTCATCATCCGAGACACGACCGGTCTTGGGGTCGACCTTGAATACGACACTGACAGTGTAACGCTCCTCTCCAGGGTTGAGGCAGCAGATGTCATTGGAAAGGCGTGCGGGAAGCATGTTGACGGTGCGATCCATAAGGTAGACACCAGTTCCGCGCTTCTTGGCCTCGCGGTCGACCAACGAGTTGGGCTTGATGAAATGAGCGACATCAGCCACGTGGACACCAATCTCAACACGGCCATCATCGAGGTACTTGAAGTGGATGGCATCGTCAAGTTCCTTGCTGCCGTTGGGGTCGATCGTAAAGGTCTCTTCGCTTCGGAAGTCACGGCGTGTCTGCAACGACTCTTCGCCGTCGTTGGCAACGGACCAGTCTTCAAATCCAATGTTCTTGATGACCGCGTCAGAAAAGTCATCGGGGCCGAAGTTGTTGTCGCGCAGAAGAGCATCGGTCTCGACCTTGAGATCACCCATGACACCAAGCTGCTCAACAAGTGTTCCGAAGGGGTGGAGCGAGGTAATGGGCCATCGCTTGATGCATGCAACGAAAATGCGATCTGCGTAATCCTGGTGCTTCTCGACGAAGTCCCTGGGAGCTTGCTCAGTGGGGATAGCAATCAGCGGGACACGCTTGTCAGTAGGTTTGAACCACACAATCTTCGGCTTATCCTGGCGTTCCGGCTGAGGACGACCAGAGCTACCCTCGCGGGCCTGGCGCTCCGCCTCCTGCTTCTCCTTGGTAGCCTGGCTGCTAGGTCGAAGGAGTCCGAGAGAGCTGCAGAAAAGTTAGCATCAAGAGCTCGGTACAGCACTTCTGTTACTTACCCAGAGAACATCTGCCCAGCAACACGCTCGATGACGGCGACGACGTGGCCAGCGTAGAGCGGCTTCTGCTCGTCGTTGATCTCCTCCTCTTCCATAAGAAGTAGGCTCTGACCTTCAACCTCAACATCATCGTTCTTCTTCTGTGTAGGGCGCTGACGCAGACTTCCACGTCGACGAAGACCACCCTCGCCAGCCGTTTCAGGCTGAGTAGTGGCATCGTTGACGGCGATGCTACCGCCACGAGGGTCCGCGTTGTCCTTCCTCTTCTTCTTCTCTTCCTTCTCGCGCTTCTGACCCCACACCTCGTCGACGTCAAGAAGCTCGATAGCAACCAAATCTCCCTCCAAAGCACGGTTCCGGTCCTTGCTACCGCAAATGAAGATATCGGCATCCAAGTCGGTCGTGGTTACATAGGCATCGCTACGGTTCTTCTTGTTGACGCGGAGGATGCCAGCAACAAGCTGGCCATCGCTGAGAAGAGCAGGCAGAGTTGCCTGGGGCAGGTAAGGAGTGAATAGCGTCTTGCGCTGCTGTTGCTGCTGTCCCTGCATACCCATATGGGGCTGGGCATGCTGGCTGACGCCAAGGCCCCCGAAGTTGCCACCACCCATCTGCTGCGCCTGAAGCGCTTGCAGGTGAGCAATCTGCAGGGGGTTAAGACCTTGAGCAAGCATTTGCTGTGGGAGCAGAACTTGTCCTTGGGGAAGCTGGACGAGCTGGGGCTGGCCCTGGTACTGGAAGTTACCAAGGGAGCCGACAGATTGGTTGACGGAGCCACGGGAACGATGTCCAGGCTGGAAAGGAGCGGCGTTGGCAGTCTGGTTCATGTTGAAGTTGCCCATGTTCTGCGCTTGGTTGTCGGTAGTCTGTGCCTGTGGCTGCTGCGTGTTGTTCTGAGGCTGTCTCCAGTTGCCCTCAAAGTTTCGAGACGCACTCCTGCCATGGCCGCTACCGCGGCGTTGGAAATCGTTCTGGCCAGTCTGGTTGTTTGCAGCAGCTGGCTCAGCAGGAACCTGTGGGAAAGAGAAGGCAGGTCCACCGCGTCCGGCATTGCCGCCGCCACGTCCAACAGCCATGCTCTGGCTACGGCCATGGGCGCCGCGACCGCCACGGTTGGCAGATGTTTGTTCGGTAGAGCTAGCTCCGCTAGGGCTGGCATCGCGGTTGGAACTGCCACCGGCCGAAGGCAGCGGGAACTGGAAGCCAGAAGTCTTTCTCTTCTGCTCGGCTAGCTCGGCTGCCTTCTTCGCATCAGCGAGGGCCAAAGAGTGTCGTCGGGTGTGCCCTGAACCAGCAGCGCCGCCACCCCGACCACGAGGGTTGACGTTCTCTCGGCCCTGACCGCCTTGTTGCCCGCCAAACTCGCCGAAGCCAGAAGCGCCAGATGAAGGGGCTGGAGGTGGGCCCATGCCGACATTGGGGAGGGCCGACTGGTTGCGGCGGTGAGCCGTTGGCTGAGCAGGGGCGTTCATGGGGACGCCCAGGTGCTGTTGCTGGTGCATCGGTTGTGTAAACTGATAGTTGTTTACCTGGGGCGACATATTGGCCATCTGTCCGGGCTGGACCTGGAAGTTGCCGAGCTGCTGCTGTGGCTGAATCATGCCCATGTTGACATACTGCTGATGCGTCGCTGCAATCTGTTGCTGCTGCTGCTGCAGAACCTCAATCTGCTGTGCGATGGCGAGTTGTTCCACTGGGCAAACTACGTCAGCAAACTGCCTAGCGTCAGCAGGAGCAGGAGGGCAAGTACGTACTCATCAGCGGCGTCAGCTCAGACGGGCTGCGTCGGTGCGCAATGTGCAGACGGCGACCTGCCGGACCCATGGGGCCCTGCTGGCCTTGCTGTTGCTCCATAGTAGATAGTGTGGTGTTGGCTTCGAGCTTTGGTAGTGGTTATGTACTGTTCGTAAGAGTGACGACGAACCAGCCGAGGCCGATAAGGACACGGATTGGGTTGCGAAAAGGGTTTATGTGGCTATCTGGGCTCGTCAGTGATGGCACGCTACCAGACAAGTCGACAGCAGATGGGGAAGTCGTCAGAGACTTCGGCGTGTGCGCTGAGCGGGGGGGTCGATGGGGGGTCGATGGGGGGATGCAGGGTCGCACGCTTGAGAGCTAGCGGGGAGCACACTTACGTTGCTGGGAAGCTGCGAGTGTGACGATGCGCGCAGTCAAAGACAATGTTTCCGGTAGTCGATGTCGGAGACGGTGCAGCTCTGCAAATGACTGGCAGAAGCTTGCGTGGGTGTGTTGTGGTGTGGTGTGTAGGCAGAGCTTGGAGCTGGAGGGGGATAAGGATTGGTGATGCAGGGGCGGGCGTGGCTAGTTCAAGGAGCGCGGTTTCCCCGGGAGTGGGCTGTCGTCGGAATCGACAAAATAGGGCGGAGAGAGTGCGTCGAAGGAGGGAGCGATCGGGCGCAGGAGAGACAGAGAGGAGAGGGCTGTGGGGGAAACAGTGAGATGCCCGGTGGGAGGTGAGGGCTATGATGGACTTGGCCTCAGCTGTCTTAAAAGGAAAAGATCGGCTTGTCCAGTCCGCAAACGAGTGCTAACACGGACGTACGTCAGTCACGTCACCTGCACACTGAATCCAGCAGCGCCGAGGGGTTTGAGGGGGGGAGGAGAGAGAAGAGAGAGAGGAGAGGGCAGAGCAGGCAGCGGCGGTAGCAGATGTGAGTGCCTTGCAGGCAGCAAGTGAATAAATACAGAGGGCAGAAGCGGCCAGGCGTCTCAGCGCGGGCGATGTGAAGCAACACGTTTTGGCCTTCACGTTTCATGCCGACGGCTAGCTCGACCTTGTTCATCACTGACAAGTCTCCATGGAACACTCACGGGCCGTCTGGGGAACTCATGGCGCAAGACCGTTTGGTTTGCATGCCTGTTGTGCTCGAGCCGGGCTGCTTGTGTGCAGGCCCTCGGCTTTGCTTCCCATGCGCTTCCCCTGTACACCTCCAGCCCGCCAGCCCGCCCGCCAAGAGCCTGTGTGCTCCTCAGCAACCAGTCGCCCTCTACTGCTGATGAAATATGGACGGGCCCAGGCTACGTGGTCACAATAATGGCTGCCAGGGCCACAATTCCAAGTGCGCAGCACGCGTTCAGGGTGCCGTTGAGACTAGCGACGACTATTGATTCAGGCTGCGCAGGAGCCAGCAGAGGACACCTCTGAGCCCGTGAACCCATCAATAGCGCGGCCCGCGCACGCCGCTGCTGTTTTCTGGTCTGGACTGTGCGGCCCAGACACGGCAGTCCGATGCGAGCCAGGATTGGACCGTCTGCTTCTTCTACCTAATACCTGCTGGGTCGGTATGGGTACTGGCGGTGCTGCACATGCTTGCTTGACACAGATCCACAGGACGAGGGCGGCGGACGCATCCTGAGCAACGATACTGTTCTGACTATCAAATATAAACACCGGCAGCAGAGTGCGCCTCCAACCGGTCCTTCATCACACAACTGCTGCCAGTCGGCTGCAGAAACGGTAGAGATCGCAGAAACGCGCGTGTCGCGACTGGCGCGGGTGAACAAACGCACCAAGCCGACAAGGGTGTGCGAAGTCACGTGAAAAGCTTGGACACTTTCAGGCGTGGTTGGCGCGTCTCAAAGGACCGACCACGCCTTTTTCTCGACCACGGTCCTCTGCCGTCATCCCTTGCCCGCTTCCGCAATGCCCGCTAGATCGGGCGCGTCATCCTCGAGCATGCATACTGCCGCGTCTTTTGGCTCCAGCATCCTCGGGAGCTCGCCGTCGCGACAGTCCCCGACCAGAAATGGCGCCCGCAACCCTCGGGGGTCCACCGCGCGAGACCCATATGAAAGCCCCTCCAGACAGATGCAGCTTGAATTCAATTTGCGACTCAGCATATCCGATCGAGACTTCAACGATCGCCTCGATCAGGCTGCCGCAGAGCGAGCGAGACTCCACGAGGAGCAGCTCGCCAGAGCTGCAGAGGAGCACAAGAAAGTGCTCCGGGGCGCTGAATTGGAGCTACAGCGCCTGACGTTGGAAGAGGAGCAGACTCGGCTGAAAAGGGAGGAGGCTCAGCAAAGAGACATCGAACGACTCCAACAAGAAAAGGCCCGCCAGCAAGCAGAGGCACAGCGGCGGGAATTGGAAGCGAAACAGCGCGAAGAGGAGGCAGCTCGACAGGCTTCCGAACACCAGAGGAAGATCCAGGAGGCAGAGGCGCGTCTCAGGGCTCAGAAAGAACAGGAGGCAGTAGCCGAGAGACAGAGGCTAGAGAAGGAAGATGCCGACCGGAAAGCCAAAGAAGCCGCCACAGCCGCTGCAGAGAAGGCTCGAGTGCAGCCAACCCAACCACAGCAGCCCCCACCGGTTGCCTCCGCGGCCCCAGCCGCGCCAGTAGCTGCGCCAGCAGCTACTCAAACAGCTCCCGCCAGCGTACAAGCAGCACCGACGGATGATATCAACAACATTCACAACAAGTACCTCGAGCTCCACAAGCGCATGAAGCAGTTCCGAGTATCCTTCTGGAACGAGCACAAGCGCGCTGGCCAGCCTCTCAAGGAGCCTATTGGCGATGCTCGGCGAAACATGCGCCTCAAGCTGGGACAGATCAACGTCTCTAGAGAAACTAGTCAAATGGCTATCAAGAGCCTACGAGAGCAATCCTTCAACATTGCGTTGCAGGTTCCTGGCCCAACTGTTGATATTCGGCCTTTCATCATCTCTCAGCCTATTCCTCCTCTAGCGAACGAGGCCGAGGCACAATACCCTGCCTTCCTTCTTTACCTCTGGATATGTTTCGAAAAGTTCCTTCTGAAGCAGTTCGAGAAAGAGGCTTCAAACGAAGACGGACGTATCATCCAGGAAATTGGCTTGATTGCTGCCAGTTTGTTCGCCGATCAACGCTACATGTGGAAAGGCATACCTTTGATTGATATCTTGCTTGCCAAAATGCACCGCATATGCCCGATCCTCTTCGGAATTCGAGGCTCGATGAGGGACGCCCAAGGTCAGGCTCGACTCGGGTGGATGCCTATCGACAAGAACCCCCCGACGGCCGAAATCTATATGCAACGCGTTCGAGGTCTCGCTGCCGGCTATGCCTCGATGTCTCTACGCTCATTCAAAGCAGTTCCTGCCGTTCCAATGTCCGACTACTGGCGCACTATAGTCATGGTTTGCAACACACCCTCTGAGGATCTCTACCCCGGACATTTCGCGATTTTGAACGGTTTGGTCCGAGATTTCTACAAGAAGTTCATGGCTTTCTATGGAGTGCAGGCAAAGGGTGTGCTGCGCCGCGCCACTATTGATGTTCCTGCGCGTGCACCAGCCCGATGCAAGGAAGCTGCAGGCACTATCAGGGTGCTGCCTGAGGGATGGAAGAAGGAAAGAATATTCCTATGAAGAGGATAATTAGTTGGCCACGCCTCTAGTCTCAGTTGGCCAATTGGATTCTTTGGTTTCTGTCACTGTTTCAACTTGCATGGGACGGCGCTCAGCATTATACTACCTCTATTTACCACCGACGGTCTATTTAGGTGGACCTGTCTTGATAAAATGTGGGCAAAACACCCATACCATAGGACAAAGACCATAGCCTTGTGAAGCATCAAATCGTTACGCGCGCGTTTCTATCGTAACAAGCCACAATACTAATGTAAGGTGCATCCAGCCATGTACATTATGTGGCGGAACGATTGTTCGCATCTATACGAGACATGAATAGTAGATGCTTGTAGTGACGGAAAACCGACCCTTACAACACTGGCCTACAAGCAGTATTAATTGTGCCTCTTGGAATGTGGGATCTTTCTCCTGTAGGTGAACAATTCGGTTATCCAAATGGGAAATAATTATTGTCTTCTTTGTTCATTACCTTCATGTCCAGTAAAATGAATGATAGTTAACTAACTATACAAATTTACTTACCACGCAATTATCTGCAAACGATTTTGCTCTCGCAGTGTAATTGCTCCATATAATCGATTTGGTGTTGGGAGGGCTGTAGCACTAGTGCTGAAAGGAAATAACTCTGTAACGATTCGATTGATTCATTCTTGTTGTTCTGCCTAATTCTACGGTGCNNATTGAAGTAGTTGTGGCTCCTTCTTACGCGAGGTCGTACAAACCTCTTGGCTATAGCTGATCCAACATTTGGATAATTATCTGCGGACGATGGCGCTTGTTGTATTCGCGTAGCCTGTTCAGGACTCAAAGCCTCTTTGGATTTCCTGACCCACCCTGATATTATCATCTCTATTGGAAAAGAATCAATTGCAGACGTGTTATCATTTGCACGGCGTATTGTCTCGAGAATTAAAGAGAGGATCAGGGGCAATAGTGAGTTTTTGTATAGTTATAAGTAGTTATTTTAATGTAGACTGACTTAAATTCAAACATAAAAATACCAGGAAGAGCATCCATCCTCTTTCTGTAGAAATAATCACTTATTGGCTACAACTTGTTGTTGATACGGCTAAGGTATCTGGATCACATTCGTTGCAACGAGCTGAAGTGATTCCGATTGTTATGATTCTTGCTATGGAAGGAAGAGGATC
>WODD01000210.1:263432-348688 GCA_019775935.1 Neoascochyta sp. HWLR27
ACCGTAGGTTCGACTCCCAACACTTGTATTTCGACAATTGTAAGAAGAGCAAAACAAACGTATCAGTTTGATAAATTTGTGTGGGTTCTACTTAACTAGTTATTGTGTAATTAGTAGTAGATCTAAGCACGTAGAACACTGCTGGCTAGTGCCGTGTCTTGTCAGCGACGCCTGAATCTGTACGTTATTGTCCGCAAGACTGTTGCGCAAACCAATGAACAAAATCCCCGGTTTGTATAAACAACATCGAGAATTCGATGATACAACAATAATAGTTACGCTGATGGAAACGGAGAAATACGAAGCAATAGAGCTGAACATTTTAGCAGTCCAATCGTTTTATCCAAGAGAGAACCAGACATACCAGAGGAACTATCTCAAACCAGATTTGAAACTTCCAATAGCCGACTTCCATGTGGTGTAGGTTAAATAATGCTAAGAGCATCCAAGAATCGACGTCGGACCATGCCAAACGAGTGTGTTCACAAACCAGGAGAAAAGCTGAAACATGGCCAGTGGTGACTGTCAGACGCCACCAATGAGCATTTTACAGTCTAGTGATAGCTCGTCCACGGACTTAGCTGCGAAACAGTTGTTCTGGCGCTCAGATACACGGCCGCCAGCACGGCCTCAGTTCGCCGATGGCCTGATCCATGGATACCCAAGCTCACCATATCCCTTTGCCTAGCATTTTAAAATCCAACTCTGATGATGCACATGCATAAAAAAGGTTTCAGTGGCCTCTTCTCAGCAACCGCAGTTTTCATGCGTTGACTGGTCTGCCATGGTCGCTCAGCCTCCGCAGCCGCTGTAGTTGTATGCTTCGCGTAAAAATAGCACCAAAGTCGGGCCCAAAGTGGGGGCGATCGACGCGGGGGCCAGGGTCCGAACATCATAGCATGACAGGTCACTGTCAAAACCTCCTCCCTTCCGACGCATCACGCTTGTTGGTGGCTGCTTGTTACTGCATCATTCATGAACCAACTGCATACGCGCCGAATGAAAAGTCTGACTGTCCCGCATTCCCACACCACTGACCGTGCCACGAGACGACAGGCCACCACAGGCACAGCGCATGTTTACCGCCTCACCGCAAGGTTGCTCCACCAGAGCATTTTGGGCAAAGCCCGATCCACAGTCCGGACTCCTCACCTGTCAAGCTTTCAAGGAGACACTTGGCCAGGCTGATTTACATGAGAAAACAGCCTTCCCAAGGCGTACCGCCACGGCTGTCGAATCACGTCGTTCACGTCATTTCGTTTAGCGCATGTGGCGGAGTGCACGTTGGCAATGGGGGTTGAGCCCTACGGATGTCTTAATACCGCTTGTCCCAAACAAACGTGCATGTACTGCGGGGTGAGGTGCTGGGTTTCCTGCTACCAGACAGCCGTAATATTCTGTAGTGCATGTCGATGGTGAGAGTGCAAGAGTTCACGTGTGCGGCTTGCAACTAGGCTTCTACTCAGCCGCGCCTGCCTATACATTTGTACGCAATGTGGCGTGCACGTGTACGAAGAATGCGAGACGGATCAGTCTGACGTTGTGGGTGCGTAGTCATGCTATGACATGCTGCGATTCCTGACCAACAGGCCTGTGCCACCGCCATGCTCCCAGGCAGCCATTCACTGCCCCTTAGCAGGCAGCCTTCTGATCGAGTTAACTCAGTCCATTCGTCCACGTTCATCTGTCTATTTAGAGCGGGGTCCAAAACGCCATGACAGTGCCAAGGACTAAAGTTTCGACTGTCGATTCCCCACAATGGGCTGGGGCTGAGCTTTCGCTACCAGTGACTGAGATGAGCCAGCTGGGCGCCTCTTTTTGAGAGTACGCTCTCTCCATCGGGGTGGCATGGGTCCATGCGTAAGACGGTTTCATTTCACACTTGTATATCTCTTAGCCTGCCGCTCCCAACTACCTGGTTCTCGTCCGGACATTTCTACAGGGCGAGATCAACATCAGTATCGGACTTCGACTTGTTTCAGTTCTGCACATGTTGCATAACCTGCCGTCCGTCTTTCGAATAACGTCTTCCATCCTTGGACCTTCTGGGCCTCAAATAGGGCCGCACTCCAGACACTGATCCTGTCCAACCTCATCACCTCCTCACTATATTCTTTCCACGTGTATCGGTTGCCATGGCGCCCACACCAGCAAACAATGGTTTCCCTGCAGACCCTACGTCGACATTGAATCCAGCATCGCCCTACTGGACAACAGCAAACATCACATTCACGGTCATTGCCAGTGTGTTTACCTTTTGTGTCCTTCTTGGTGCGGTAGCCTTCATCATCCACCGCCGAAGACAACAGGCTAAGCTTGCACAAATGTCATCTGTCAAAGCCGGACTTTTGTCGGGAGAAGAGCGCAAGTCGAGCATGTTCAGTCGTGAGCGACAGAGCAGTCTGACCGTCTATGTCGACTCGGAAACGGACAATTCCTACAAGGGGGCCGGCCACGAGCCCGCACCTTTGGTGCCACTCCACATCGCGACACCTTATACCGACTCGGGGCTGCCAGTACTTAGTACAGGAAGTGGCGTCAGCTCCATCAGCCGGAGCAGCAGGAGCAGCAGCGGGAGCAGCAGGGTCAGCAGTGGCTCCTCAGTAGGATTGCAACATCTGAGCCCTATTTCGGACATGGAAGAGATCAACATGGGACCGAGTCAGTCTGGGAGGCCGCGAAGCACGAGCGGGTCGAGCGTGCGGTACTATTCCAAGACGCCTACAGATACTACAATACCCGTTCCAAAGATTGTACACACAATGACAGACTAGACGTGGGTGGGACTGGCGGTGTGCTGTAGTTTCGGGGTTTTCAATGGGGATGGAGGCCTAAGTAACGGTTGTGGCGGTTGTTTTGTTTGCTTACGCACTTGTCACGTTTTGTTCAAGCTTCATGTTTTTTTTGTATTTCACAAATACCCGTTGTTTCTCCTGCTAACGTCCCATGTGGCATGCAGTCGAGCTGAGTAAATTCAAAGGTTTCCATCTGCCTCGTCGTGTCCCGTGCAAGCATGTAGTTACTGAGAGTGTCGTCTTAAAAAAGCCTAACAACGGAAATCGGTGTGTTGTATGTATATCTTAATCTATTCGCCATAGCATAACCGTCCCTTTCGCGGTTCAGCACGATGACATGGCGTCCTGGACCCCCTCAGGCGCCCTGTTGTAGAGGCCTGAAACACGGCCCACATGAAGTCCGGGGGTCGAAGCTCGAAACGGGGATCGCCGTGCTCGACGGAGAATGACAATAATGGCTGGACGCCGGGAGTAAGATGGTGGGAAGAGAGAGGGGGTACACATATGTCGGTAGATGGAGTTGCAGCCGGGGATGTGGTTAGTTAGGACATGGAGATGGAGCATGTGGCCAAACAGTGGTCTACAGTGGTCTACAGTGTGACCAGACAGGGTCAATGTAGCACACTCGTTTAGTGAGAGCCTTACTTTGTGCCTGGTATAGGGTAGCTACGTATGCTTGTAACGACAAGTCCGGAGGAAGGGAGGAAAACGGATGATGGATGAGTCGGTATCACGTGAAAGCATCGGAACACGGATAGGCTGGGCCTATCGAATCGTCGTGTCCGGGTGGGTCACAAGTCAGGTTGCACATGGTCGACTAGGCGTGTAACCAGAAGTGCAGTGGCTCTAAAAGAGGGTCCTTACATCAGGTAGGTGTTATTGGGTTTGGAGATGGACACGGTGGTTAAAGCGTGGGAAGGGAGGGAGTGGTTTGCTCGCAGCTGTGTCATGACCCTGGCGGCTGGGCGCATGGAAGACGGTCAACGGCATTGAGGGGTGAGGAGCACCGAGGGCGGGGCAGGTGGGATCGTGGGGGTCGTGGTGAGGCTGGTGAGAGTAGCTGGAGAGGGGAGAGGGTCATTAGGTTTCTAAAGACAAAAGGCAGCGTCAAGGCAGCGCAGACGAAGACCTGGCATAATGGCGCATCCAAGCCGGCCCAATTAGGCGCTTTTCGTGGCAGCCTAAGCAGAGGATCGACTCAGCAATAGAGTTTGCGCAAGGCGTCTGAGGCTCTGGACGCGGCACGTCGCCGAGGCCATGGTAAAGCCGGGGCGGCAAAGGGAGCGGGAGCAGCACCACATGGCTGCGGTGCGCGTATCACGTAGCATCCATCCGTTCATGGCCAAGTGAGGAGAGGAGCGGAGGGCCTGGGCGCGACACGGCGCAAGGGAAGGGTAGCGTGGGCGAAGCGAAGTGAATTGTGTCTCACGCGCCCCAGGCCGATTCATGCAGGCGAGGGCCCTCTGGAGCGACCAACAAGTCATTTCAGCGGGCCAATGACGGGCGGTCGAGGGCGCTGCGGCTCCGTGTAGGGTGTAGACAGAGACCCATGCGTCGCTAGCCGGCCAGCCTCTGCCTCTCTCTGTAATACCTACCGACCGCGCTGCCGCTACTGCTGCCGCTCCCTCATCCTGCCTGCTGCTGCTGCTGCTCCTCCTCCTCCTCCTCCTCGACCGTCGCGGCCGTGGTACGTCGCAGCTCCCCATCCCACCCCCATACGCTCTTTCCCAGCTGCAATTGCCGACTGCCGTCCGCTATCCGCTCCCTCGCCTCGCCTCAACCTCCCTCTCTCTCGCCGCCCTCTGTATAATACCCGCCGACCGCCCCGTGCGCCCGCCCCTACCCACACCCACACCCACGCCCACGCCCACCACCCATCACCCGCCACTCTGCCGCGCATGGACTCGTGAAGCGCGTCGCCTTCGACTACCTACCCATTTCAACTCGACGCCCCCCCCCAACGATGCGCTCCGTTGCTGTAGCCGCCCTCCTCGCCGCCTCGCTACCCACCGCCATGGCCCAACAGGGCTGCGTCTCGCTGCAGGGCTCCACCGCCTGTCCAGCCTTCAGCGCCGCCTCGGTCAGCACCAATCTGACGGCCGACTTGTACGTCCAACTGCAACCTCGTGCCATATGTATCCACGACTAGCCCAACTGACACCGCGCTAGCCCTTTCCTTGAGTTTGTGTCAGATGTCAAGTCGTTCGACTCCAAGTTACGCTGGTACATTGAGACTACCTACGCGCAAAAACAGTGGGTTTCACCACCATCACAGCCACTTGCGCCTCTAACCGTCTCGTAGATATCGCGAGATCCTTGGGTGTTCAGACGTCAACCTCAGCAACAGCACCAATCTCTATGCCCGCTACACGACCTCTGTTCTCTGCAATACTCTTGTCCAAAACTCCCGAGAAGCCTGCAGCACCAGCGACCAGAGCGCCACGCCGCTGTGTGCAAGTGCCTGCGTACGTTCTGACAGCCCCTTGATGCAGCTACGCTAACACCGTACAGGCCGAGTTCGCAACAAGTGAACAAATAGTCATATCGACCCCAGAGCTTTGTGGCACCCCCGGCAACAACGCAAACTCCCAGATCCGCGCCGACTTCACCCGCTGCTCGCTACCAGCCAACTCACTCAGCGGAAGCTGCATCGAGGCCGTGCAGAACGAGCCGGACGAGTGTGGCTTTGAATCCAACCTGCAGGGTCTTTGCTCCTTCTGTGCAGACAGCCGAGTCAACTCGACAAGTTCATGCTGTGTCAATTCTCGAGTCGAATCACGCTGCGCCGGCGTCGAGCTCCCAACAACAGTGTCTATGCCGCCCCTGTTTCCCTCTGGCACCGAATCTGCGACACCAGGTGCAGGGGCTAGTTCTGGATCGGGCCTTTCTGGAGGTGCCATTGCAGGCATAGTCATTGGGTCGCTCCTCGCTGCAGCGCTCATCATCGTAGGTGCCATCTTCTGCTGCATTCGGATGCGCAAACGACAGGACAGCCAGCCAAACAGTATCCTCAACACCCCGGCCCCATCTCGCCATTCTGCAAGAGCTCCCCCGCCCATGAGCTATGGAGGCGACGACCAGCTCGCTCCTCCCATTATACCAGGGGCTCGCGTACAACGCATGTCTGCTCTAGAGGGCTCCTCGTCATCTGATCACTACAATGACAGACCAGGAGGTGCCTTGGCAGCCTTTGGTGGCTCACAGAGCAGCGCTTACGACTCTCCCGAACCAGTACGCCGCCACCTTGCTAGCGCTTTGCCCAAACGTCATGGTTCCCTATCCAGCAGCTCTGTCCTCGAGTCCAGCACTACGACGCCTCACTCTGGATCCAACGCACGCAACTTTTCTAGTCCAGAAGGTGTTGCATCTGGGCAGTCTGAGCAGCTGCAGTTCTTCAAGGATTACTATTCTCAGGACGATATCCACCCCAACGACATAGTGGCTACCCTCTGGGCATACCAAGCTCGAGCCGGCGACGAGTTCGAATTGGAGCGCGGCGATATGCTCAAGGTTGTCGGTATCTGGGATGACGGCTGGGCGACAGGTGTCCGACTTTCCGAGACGGCAGAACAGTGGGAAGCACGCAAGATCGAGCAGCGCGACTCCGGCGTGAGCAACGGAGTCAAGCGAACCCAGGCTGAATCCGATGGCGATATCAAGGCCTTCCCGCTCGTGTGTGTGTGCTTGCCTGAGCACTGGCGAAAGACGATAGAAGGGGATAGCACAGACGGATACGGGGGAGGTGATAGACTACCTCCCAGTCCTTAGTGCTCTTTCCTTCGTTCTAGCCAGTTGACAGGTCCTAGTGTCGACTCCCTTGCCTTTGGATGTTTCATCCGAAACCCTGCGCTGTGAAATGTGCGGCCATTCGCCTTCCCCTCCAGAGAGGCGGCCCATATCGCAGCCAGCCTACCCACGCACGCCAGGACTTCATGGACTCCACGGACTTGACCGATTCCACCCCTCTGGCTCAAGCGCCCTCTTCAACACTTTGTTCAAACTCTGACGCCGCTACGATACACACCATTTCTGTTCTCACTTTGAATGTTTGAGTTCGATTTTCAGGCCTATGATACCCATCGCGGTCTTTTTACTTCAGTTCTATTCCACGCGCGCATTTTCATAGCAGCATTTCACGGCTACCAACGCACTGTACGCAAACCTCTTCCACACGCTACGATAATCCCTCGATGTGTGTCAACGACCCAACCGGTTGTCACCATGTCTTGTCCTGGAAAAAACAAAACAGAGATGTTTGCTGTTTGCTGCCGTGTTTTATACCCCGTCGCGCACCTAGCGCGACCAATAAACTAGTCTTCTGCGACTGCTGTCGAGAGTGTCGAGAGCAGCGTTGTACATGTCGTTCTGTAGCTCGCCTCGGGGAGAGTAATGGTACTCGCCAGCCGCCGCTCCAAGGGGCGAGGGTGGCTGGGCGGAGCGAGGGAATGAGAGCTTAATGTAATTAGGAAAATGCATAACTATTGTATATCTCGATTATACTGTCTTCTGTGCTCCGTCTCTCTTATTTTTCCGGTCTGTCCTCCAGACGAGCATGTGATGTGAGGCTCAGACGAAAACGAGATTGCATGCGAGTAGGTTGTGAATTGTGGATTGTGGATCGTATATCCAGGGTTGTGCACATTTAGGGTTGGTATCTTTATGCGATCCAAATAAAGCTCGTAACCATGCCAAAAAAAAAACACGCATAACCCCTACCGAGGGGTGCCTCCATGCAAAGGACCAAGTAACAGCACCAGCGGCGCCCTTGCCACGCCATGCCACGTCATATCATGTCATGTCATGCTCCGCTCCTCTCATCTCGATACCGTTGCTTAGGCACGTCTGTGCCCGCACGCGTACACGTACACGCGGATTGGAAAACCAGTCCAACCCGCCACACACAACCGCCTCGCTCGGACTCATAACCTACTCGGTGCTGCCCAAGAAGACTGGTGGTGCAGTTCAGTTCAGGAGCGGCCCTTGCGACGGCTCATCTTGGCCATGCCGCTGTCGTCGTTGCGCTTGTGCCAGTCGTCGATCTCGCGCCGGACGCCCTCGCGGTAGCTCTTGTAGTCTTCGCTCGCTTCGACGAGCAGCTCCGGGCAGTGGCCTGAGCGGCGCAGGTGGCGCTTGAGGTTTTCCCACCGGCAGTCGGGCTTGAAGGTGCAGTTTAGGTGCGGGCAGCGATAGGGCCGGAGGGTCTGGGCACGGAGAGTGGTTAGTTGGCATTGGGATGGATGGATAGAAAGAGAGAGTGAGTAGGGACGTACCTGGTGCGTGCGCTCGTGCTTGCTAAGGTTGCTCGAGTCGGCGCAGGTGAAGTCGCAGAAACGACACTTGTGTGGCTTCTTGCCCTCGTGCAGCGCGCTGATGTGCGTCTGCAGCTGTGTGTGGGTCGTCGTCGTGTAGCCGCAGCGGTCGCATGTGTACGGCCTCTCGCCCGTGTGCGTACGCTCGTGGTTGTCCTTGGCTTGGTTGGTGGCGAAGGTCTTGTCGCAGCCTTGGTAGCTGCATGCATAGGGCCGGTAGCCAGCGTGGCCGAGCAGATGTCGCGAGAGCTTGGACCGTTGCTTGAAGTCTTTCGACGACGCTTCGCAGCCCTCCCACTGGCAAAAGCACTGTGCACAGTTGTCGACGTGTGCTGTCTTGGTGTGCTTGTGGAGTGCTTCGGGTGTGTCGAAGACGGCGAGACAGAGCAGGCCGGGTGCATGTTGCCATTTGCAGACACAGTTTTGTGAGTCGGCCGATGTGCCCGCCAACGAGGGTGTGTTCATGACAGAACTTGTTCCCGCCGAAGGCGTGTTGAGAGGGTTGAGAATCTCGCTCTGTATGGCTGATGCTAGAAAATCGAGTTTGCTAGGAATCATTCCAGCCGACGGATCCATGCTGTGAAATGACGACTCGGGCAGCATCCAAGGGTTGCTGTTGTTGAGCCCCAGCATCGAGTTCTCAAACTGGTTATTGAAAAAAGTTGCATTGGCTGACATGCCATTCATAGCCATTGGTGAGGTCGGATGACTCGAGTCTAGTCCAAAGTGCGTGAAGCTGTTGGCAAGCCCATTGCCCTGGGCCATGGAAGAGTTCCACATGTCCAAGCTGTACTGAGATGCGGAAGGCTGGTCGCCACATGCCCGGCTTGGTCCATGGCAACATGAGTTGTCGATGTGGCAGTGGTCCGAGGAGATGTTGAGGAAGCAGTTGTTGAACGAGGTTTGCCCTGGTGCTGGTGAGGGCTCGCTGGTGAAGGCACTGTCCAGCGATGTGTAGTTGCTGGGTGATAGGAGAGGGGTTGGGGCATGGGGACCAGCGCCCATGGGTGCATGCACAGGCGAGAAACAAGGGTAGGATTCGTAGGATGTCAGAGGAGGAGGATGCCCTGGGAATTGCTCCTGGAAGTGGCAAGGAGCGTTGTCGTAGCAGAAGATGGTGCCGGTGGGCATAGGCGCCGAATGAGCTAGATGGCACTCATTGGTAGGCTCACCCAGCGGACAAGGTTGCACGTCGCACTTTTGACAGAAGCAAGGCTTCTCTGGACATGATAGCTTGGTGCAGTCCGGGTCCAGACAGTCGTCTACACAGGACTGGGTGCTCTGATCGCAGTGAGGGTCGAAGCAGGCGTCGTCTGGGGTGCAGGCGGACTCGCCCGGACAGGCCAGCTCGCAGTCAGGCGGACAGGCCGCGTCGAGGTTGCACTCTTGGCAGAACTTTTCGAAACAGTCGTCGGGGAACTGCTGGTCTGTGTCGATGTGAGGGTGCGAGTGTGGCTCTGCGGGGGGATTGTGAAACTCGGCCACCTTGTGCGCAGAGGCCCTGCGCTTGGGCGGGCGGTCGCCATTGTCGCGGCAGGCGTCCGGGCAGTGGGTGCAACACAGGGCTTGTGGATCGACGTGTTCAGCGCGGTACTCGTGGCCCGGTGCCGCGGGCTGGGATGGCTTCAGCTGGCCTTTGGCTTGAGCGTCATTGGCAGTGTCATTGTCGCTGATATCATGGGCATCGCGCTTGCAGCCGGCGATGGGAAACATGGAATCAAAGAACCCCTCGTCCAGAGCCAGGTCGGGGTTGGAGCCTAAGAAGCGATTAGTCGAGGCCATGCTGGAGCGCAGGCGCAGGCGCAGGCGTGGGCGGAGGGCGGACGGACAGGGCGGGCGGGTGTATTGAGCGAAAAGCTCAGCGGAGGAGCTGAGTACTGTGATGGACAAGGGACGGCGGCGCAGCGTACGACGCTGTTTGCATTGCGCCCAAATCGAGGGGGAGTGGCACAGGACGGCGCGAGAGGTAGCAGTAGGGCAGAACGGGGGCAGCTACGAGACGGGTGCCAGGCTCATTGCACGCGCAGGCCGTCTATGCGGCGGGGAGGAGACGAAGCGCTGCAAAAACGACCATGTGCCTGCGGGAGTAGTGAATGGCGCGATGATGATCCACCACGAATAAGCGATGCAGTGCCGCCCTTTATTGGCCAGCCGCGTGTTGGTGCTGGTGCTGCTGGCGGGCCGTCATGTTCTTGTGCGGTCGAGTTGCAGCAGCGATGGCGATGGCAATGGGGTGCCGTGTCTCGTGTCTCGTGTCTCATGGACCGTGTGCAGTCGATGCTTCGAGTACCTTGGTGTAGTGTAGGTACGTACCTATGCCCGTGTGCTGCCCGTTGACGCATGTCTTGTCAATGACAAAGAGAGCCCCACCTGCGACGTCAACTACGGCACCGCTCGTAACCGCATATCTCGCTGACCTGCTCGTTCCAGGAGCACATGTCCTGACCGACACCGACGGGCCGCCGTGAAGCCTCTCCACCAACCAACCCCAACGCCTACACGGCAACAAGCAGCCCTCCGAGAGCCATGCCCTTGGCACCCTCGACCCGCCAAGCGCCACGGCACAGCCCCCCGCCACTGCGAGGCTGAACAGCTGCCTCACCTCCGCTCTCCGCCTTCGCCCAATTCGCCCACACAGCGACCCATACACGCCTTTCCCCTCCTTCCCCCCACCACTCCAATTCCACACACACCCTCCCATGGGCAACCTCTGCGGCAAGCAGGCCAAAGACGGCTTCGACGGGCCCGGCCGCACCCTCGCCTCGGCCCCGGCTCCCGCCTCCAAAGCCTCGGTCCCTGCCTCGTCGACCGCGAAGCGCACCATCGGCGGGCCCCCGCGCACCCTGGGTGAAAGCAATGCCGCCGACAATCCAAGAGCAGCCGCCGCTGCAGCAGCAGAGGTGCGTAGAGCGTAGAGCGTAGAGCGTAGCGCGTAGCGCGGGGATGCGCCGGGCGCGCGCGCAGGTTCCCCAGATAGACACATGCCATGCCATGCGGGCAGAGCCATGTGCTGGCTGCTGGGGCCGAGCGAATGCTTCGCGATGGGACGGGATAGGATAGGACGGGACTGCTGACACTCGCCCACAGGCCCGCGCAAACAAGACTGCCTCGGGCGATCTGCAGAAGAAGCTCGATGCCCAGAAGCGCCAGACGCATAACCAGACGCTCCAGCAGGTCGCGACCGAGAACCGCGCTGCCCGAGACGCCGACCAGGCCACCGAGACGCGCAACTACAACTGAGCCGTGAGCGGCGTGTCCTTGTTCGGCGGTCCAGTCCTCATTTTGGAAGCATGTCACCAGTTTACAATTTAGTTAGGTGAGAAAGTGGCGGTTTGGAGTTATTCCTTGTTGCATAGAGCCGGGCGTTCAGAGACCATGGCAGTCAGATAGGTATTATTCTTTTTTGAATTTATTTGTTCATATACATATATATCGTTCCGCTGTGTACAGAACCGCCCGTTCTAGAGAGGAGATGGTATATCCCGGGTATTCTACAGCCAACAAAGAACAGCTCTTTATAAGTGCAGGCAAATGCTCATCCCACGGAAACACCATGCCAACCGATCAAACAAACAGTTCAGCGTCCATATCCCACCCACTGCGCCACCCATTTCCACCCATCAGTCCGCAGGATATCTCGCTGTACGCACAAACCCAAACAATCAAAACGCCGTCGCTGGAACCGGTAAAAGCGACATTAGAGACCATAGGTCCTGACAGTGCCCGTTGGCACCATGCTCATACATGCATGTGTAAGAGCTTCAATACGACTTTTCTTTTTTCGGTACCGGCCGTGGTTCGTCGGCCGTTGCAGCAAAACAAATAAACAGACAGCACAGATGAGAATCCGTGAAGGAAACCAACAAAGTGTGTACATTCTTAAGCCACCAGGGACGCAAAGATGAAGTGAGGACACGTCGAGCCTGTGCCTCTAAGCAACAGTCTCAACAGCAGGTCCACGACCGCCGCCAACAAGCTCGAGGATTTTGCCAGCGACCGCAGCAGGGTAGCCACGAGACAGGCCCTCGTTGACGACAGTCATGGCAGCAGCGCGGTCCTCGACAGCCATGTAGGCGCGTGTCATGGCCTCGTACGTGCTGGGCTCACGGCGGCTTTCAGGCACAGACTCGTAGATGGCTTTCGCCTTCTCGATGTTCTGTGCCAGTGCCCATCCGTGAATGAGCGAGTTGGCAATGTACGCTGTCATCTCGACACGGCGCGCGCGCATGTCAGTGAGAATGGCATCCGTGTCACCAATCTGGTGGTTGGCGACCATAGCCTCAAACAGTGCCTGGTAGAGGCACGCTTGAGGTCGCACACGAGCGTCGGAGAGAACAGTGTCGAACAGGCGCCGGGCGCCCTCCATGTCGTGACGGACGCAACCCTTTGCGTGGATCAAGGAAGAGTAGTGCACAGCTTCTGGCACAGCGCCAGCGCTGCGGACCTGCTCAAGAACACCCTCAGCAGCCTCCATGTCGACCGGCTCGAGTGTGGCGAATGTATCGATGAGAAGCTTGTAAGTATGTATCGTGGGCTCGATACGCTTGAAACGCATGCGCTCGTAGTAGGCAAGCACCTTGCTGCGGTCCCGCTTGGTAGTCAGGAAGAACTGCATCATGCTGTGGTACGGCGCAGGACGCGGCTTGTAGTTGGGCATGCTCTCCATCTCCTCAAACAACTCTTCGGCAAACTTCTCGTCGCTGACACGGCAGAGCGCATTGACAATGGTACCGTATGTGACGGATGTCGGGCGGATACCAAGGTTGCGCATCTCAGAGAAGTAGAAGAGACAGTCGTCGATGCGGCGCGCCTTTCCAAGCTTGCCAATCAGAGCGTTGTAGAGGAAAGAGGAGGGTTCAACGCCCTCGGCCTTGGCACGGAGGAAGATCTTGACAGCCTCAGTGGCTTCGTCGAAGGTCTTTGTGGATTCCTTGAGCGTAGTGATGTAAAGGCCGAAAGTGTTGGCGGTAGGAGCAGCGCCCATGTCAAGCAGATCCTGGTGGTAACGAGCAGCAAGATCGCGTTGACCGCAGGTGAGGCACCCAGCAACCATGGCATCCAAGATGGTAACCCAGCCGTAGCGCACAATACGGTACTGAGGCAGAAGAGGAACGTCCTGCTTGGCGAGATTCAAGATATCGTGGGCCAAGTTCAGGCGATCTTCCTTTGCCGCAGCAGTGATGAGCTTGGCGTAGGTGAAGAATCGAGGGTGCCTGCCGGCGCGGCGCATGTTCTTGAACTTCATCAAAGCTTCGTTGAGGTGAGACGCAGACCGACCGTGTGTCTTCTCAAGCAACTCGGTGATCACGACCGATCCCTTGTTGTCAGTAGACGCGGCATACGGATCGTACTGGTCCTCAAAGGTAGGAGCAGCAGAGGTTGCGGGCGCCTGAACAGGGTAGGCAGAGAACGAAGCAGGCGAGTACATGGTCTCCGGTGCTGGGTGCTTGTAGCTGTACCATCGGTGCTGTAGGTCACCGCGGTCGAGCTTGGCAAGCACCTGCTCAACAAGCCCAGAAGTGGTCTTGTTGACTGGCGTACCGGTCGAGGTGATGACCTCGAGGATATGGGCGAACCGAGCAGCGTGGGCAGCGTCAGCCTCCGCACTCTGGAGAAGAATTCCAGATTGAACCTGCATTAGGAGCGTGATGTCGTCGAAGTTGAGTTGAGCGATGGCCTCAGGTCCCATTCCAGATAGTAAATGGTGAGCAACTGGGGTGACTAGGCCACCGTTCTCAATCATCGTCCACATCAGCTCCATGCTGGCTCGCGGCTGCAAAAAGATGCCACGGTTGATCATGAACTGACCCATAACCTCGATACCCTCGTCGATGTGCTCGACAATCTCCATCTTGGCCTGGTTAGAGCCTGACTGAGTGTCACGGATGCGGGCAAACATCTGGCGACCCTGGCGAAGACCGCGCTCGGCCTGTCCGCCACCAATGAGAGCAATGCTGTGCATCGCAGTAGGCTCGATGAAGTCAGGCTTGGTAGGCGAAAGCTCGAGCATCCTCCAAAAGATCTCAGCAGCCTCAATGTTTCCATTGCGGGTATGCATAGCACCCATGGCCATTGCTGGCCGGGTAAGATCGACTTCAGCAGGAAGAGCATCGAATGCCTCGGTGGCAACATCCATGACGTCTCGATCAGCGGCCTTGATGCAGATGGCAGCCATCGCAATGTGGCGCGCCTCAGGGGTCAAGGACTCAGAAGCGTAAACATAGGCATTGCGGAAGGAGCCATCCTTCAGCCACTGAGGGAGAAAAGCCTTCAACCCGACAATGTTGCGAAGAGAAATGACGTCTTCAGGAGTGGCGAGGGTGCTCTCAATTTTAGAGAGAAACTTCATACCACCGTCCATGCGGTTGCAGATGGCGTATGCCCTGACTAGAGCAGCGTAGACGTCGTTGTCCTTTCTTGCGAGGGCAATGCGTCCGTTGTCGTTGGAAACAGCAAGTGCCTTGTATTCGTCGTAACACTCAACCGCACTCCTCAGATCGCCGAATTTTCCAAAGGCATGGATCATAGGTACGAATAGGTCCGCTGCAGGTGTCACGCGTCGAGATTCCATGTGCGAATAAATGCGTACCATATCCTCGACACGTTCGCCTTCCGCGCATGCAGTAATCAGGAGACGGTAAGTCCTCTCTGAGAAACTGCGACCCGATTCGGCGTTGATAGCCGCGTTGAAAAGCTTGACGGCAACCGGGAGAGATACATCTTCGGACAGAATAGCGTAGTCAGTCTCGTTCGACTGCAACATGAACTTGCCCTCCTCTTCCAGACCACCGTATCGCAGACGCTTCTCTTCGTAGGTTTGCTTTGTCGACATGACTTCGAGCGACCTAACCGAGAGGAGCTCGAGAAGGGCAGTGTAAGTAGCGGTGTCGGGGACAACCCGCCGGCGCAGCATGTCGGAGTAGACATCGAGAGCCTTGGGGACGACCTGGTGTCTGGGGCGAGGAAGGTAAATTGCAGCGGACAGGAGAATGTTGTAGGCATCAGCTGAAGGCTTGACACCAGATCTGAGCATCGACTCGAAGATGACTGGCACCTCAGCATAATCGCGGTTTGCTGCAAGCTTCTGGAGCTGTGTCGTGAACACATCGGTCTCTTCGAAAGGACTGGGCAGAAGAGACAGCAGTGTGCGGCCCTCGGTCATTGACTTTGGCAACGAATCTGCGTAGGCAGAGGCCTCGGACCGAACCTCGTCGATAGGTGACAGGCGTTCCTCCGACTTTGCTGTCTCGTTGATTGCCTTGATTTTTGCCGCCTCCTGCGCGATGGCCTCATCCACCTGGGCAAGCGCAATTTCCTCGGCTTGCTCCTCGCCTACGGCTCTCTTGAAGTCCTCAACCTGGCTCGTACTATATGCGCGATTGACACCGGCACGCGCCGGAGCCGACTCTGCCGCCTCTTCAATTGCGACATCGTTGTCTCGTGCCTCGGCCTGGGTGGTGGAAGTGTTCTTGGGGTCCCACTCGATGAGCTTGCGGAACTGGAACTGAGACCACTCCTTGTCCTCGGTGCGCTGTGTCTTCTGCCAGGCAGTGTAGTAGGCAGCTAACCCCGAGTCCTGGTGGTCATGAGAGCTTGCGGCAAGAGCCTTGATGGCGCTTGTCGTAGAAGTCGAAGCGAAGACATATTGGTTCTTGAGGCCTTTGCGGAAGCGGTCGTGTTGGAGAGTGGCAAGAGGGTTGTTCTGGGAGACACCGGCGACTACCGATTGGGCGTAACCGTGGGTGAAGCCTTTCGCAAGACTCGAGCGCGCGAGAGAGAAACTCTTAAAGACCATTTAGGATGTGAAGGGGCCCTTGGATTGGAAAGGGCAAGCCTGGCAGATGTCAGTGTTGAGGTCGATATTGGGGCGACTAGGCAGCCACTTTGGGGCTCGCGTGCGCGCAGATGATTGCGGAATCAAGGCAACAGGGGCGGGTGGAATGCAACGTACTGTGGTGCTCGATATCGCAGGGCGATGTTGCAGGTTCATTTGACGGCGGCCGTCAAACAAACGCGCTCGAGGGGAGTGGAAAGAGCGTGTGGGTGTGGTGGTGTAGGAGGAGTATAGTGAAGTGAACTAGAACAGGTCCACTCAGGCGTGCTTTGCTTCCAGTCCCGTACCGAATGGTTCGGGGTGATGGAGGGCCAATGAATTGGGGGGGAGAGAGTGAGTGCAGAAGAGAGGACAGGCCGTGGCCTCAAGGGAGTAATATCAGCCACAGGCAGACGGTTAGCGGGAGTCACAGGAAGCGGAAGATTCGAGCAGGCGCATCGTATCGTATCGTCATCAACGCTCCCTGCACTTTTTCGTGCGCACGGCTGGATTGGGCTAGTGTGGCTGGCGGTCAGTCGCGTACGTGTTTTCGGGGAGGCTTGTGATGGTCCCGGGCCAGTAGTAACGGGCGCCTCGAGGCCGTCGGTCGCGGCGACTTTGTTAGCACCGAGCCCGTCCAGGAAGCCTGGATTTCTGCAGCCCTCAGTCAGCTCCCACGAGAAAGCAACGGCGCCGCCGGCGTTCGACGGGTGCACCCCGCCCCAAGCGTGCGGCAATGCTCAGCTGGCACCTGATTAGCAAAAAAATCCACATGGCCGGTGAAGATCGTGTGCGCGCCACGGACCTGGCGGCGATGGCACCGATGGCAACGGCCCTGCAAATTGGTGTCACGCACGTGATGCTGCATGGGAAGCGCTGCAGATCCGTTTCGCCCAGAGACAACACACAAGCGGTCCGTCTCATCCAAGAACAAAACACAACGAGACATGCCGCTGGTGCGTTCGTCCGTGGCGGCCTCAGCCTTGCATTGCGGCGTCGTGGGCGGCGACCCCACTGGCGTCTACCTAGGTACCTAATCATGCCCGCTCGCGTGCAAGGCCGCCTCGCACAGATCACCACCACTGTCCTCCAGGACCCCTCCCACCGTTCCGCGCGCATCCCTCCTTGGATCATCATCCTTACCAATCACCCACCACGTTTCCAATCTCGCTTCCACATGAGTTCCGCTTCCATCCCAACCGCCGTCTCGTGTCCGGCAAAAGTACTAGTCGCCGGTGGCTACCTGGTCCTAGACCGTGCCTACACCGGCCTCGTCTTTGGCCTCGATGCCAGAATACATGTCGTCGTCGAGCCCATCGAGACAAAATCGGGCGTCTCAATCAGTGAAATCGTCGTCAAGAGCCCACAGTTCCGTGATGCCATCTGGGAGTATGGATATAGACTAAAGGAGATGGGCGGCGGCATCGTCGTCAACGAGCTGAGCGTGTAAGTATTGACATCGCACAATTTGCCCCGTTCCTCCCACATGCTTTTTTGTTTGCTTGCTTCATTCCCCGTCATGCTTGCACCTGTCAAAACGCAGCATGCCGTTACCCGTGGGACATGAACGGTCAGCGCGACGCAGCTGGCCTGTCACCCAGCAGTTCGGATGCGTCTACCACATCACATGTTGCTCTCCTAATCTACCATGTCTTCTTCCAATCACCATCCCACTCCAACCGTTACCGGTCGTTATACTATCTCAGCAATCCAACTTGTTTGTCCAAGTCAAAGCGTGCTCCGTTTCTAACGCCAATCCATCTTGCAGTGGCCACAACCAACCCATTTCCAAGAACACCTTCATCGAAACTGCCCTGACTTATGCTCTCACATACGTCTCGGCACTCACACCTAACCGTATCATCTCACCAGCGTCCATTCGCATCCTTGCAGACCAGGCATACTACTCCAACCCCGGCTCTCCACGCACCCCCAAGTCGACTGGTCGCTTCCTCGACTTCAATGTCCACCTCAAGGAAGCACACAAAACCGGTCTCGGGTCATCTGCCGCGCTTGTCACCAGTTTCACTGCCGCGGTGCTGAGCTTCTACTTGCCCAAGGACTTGTTCGATATCCACAGCGACAAGGGATTGAGGGTCCTCCACAATCTCGCCCAGGCCTCTCACTCGCATGCTCAGGGCAAGGTCGGTTCCGGCTTCGATATTGCATCAGCCGTGTACGGATCTTGCCTTTACAAGCGTTTCTCGCCCTCGCTGCTCTCCGCACTCCCTGCCCCCGGCAACCCAGACTTTGCCAACAAGCTGCGTGACCTCATTGAGGGCGATGCTTGGGACACGGAGATCCGCAAAGCCGCCATCAAGATGCCACAGGGCCTGCGGCTCGTTATGTGCGATGTCGACTGCGGAAGCGAGACGCCAGGCATGGTGAAGCAGGTGCTCAAGTGGCGGGAAGAGAACAAGGTAGACGCAGAGAAGATCTGGCAAGACCTGCAGGCCGGGAACGACGCGTTGGCTGCCGAGCTTACGCGCCTCGCAACGGCCGACTCGGCTTCGGCTGATGCGAGTGAAAAGTACGCTGGCCTGCGAAGCATCATCGACAAGAACAGGAGTCTCATCAGAGACATGAGTCTTGCGTCGCGAGTACCTGTTGAGCCACCACAGCAGACAAAGCTGCTCGACTACTGCTCAGGTCTGCAGGGTGTCATTGGAGGTATGGTGCCCGGCGCTGGTGGTTTTGATGCTGTTGTGTTGCTTGTCGAGGACAACGAGGCGGTGCTTGAGGGGCTGAAGAAGGCATTGAGCAGCTACAAGGCCGACGACGAGGAAGGGGACGGCTTGAAGATTGGAAGGGTGGGCACTATTGGTGTCCGTGAAGAGATGGTCGGCGTGCAGCAGGAGGACCACACCCTCTACCAGGAGTGGACGTCGTGAGGTGCAATAATCTCAAGCGATCTCGATATAGGTAGGGCGGAGGATCGAAGGACATGCATGTTTATAGTTCCAGACATTGCAGTCTTGTTTAGCACTGTTCTTCTCAAAACATAGCTCCATCATAATCAAGAACTTTTGCAGATCCACTGGCGCCTTGGTGATTAGTTGCTTGGACCATTGCCATAGCACGCATACTAATTGATATCGCACGTAAACAAATCCGGGTATATCCCATGTTGATTGCAGCTGTCATACTTCGTCACCGACCGATCCATTCATTGTCTGAACTTTTTGATTCATATTGATCTTGACATGGACGCCGACCCATTTCCGTTAGAGATCGCGCCGTCCGTTCCTGACCCGCCACATCACCCCCTTTCCCTCCTCGTGTAGATGGCGACTAAGGGTACATTGGTGTGTTGCTAGTTGGAAAAGCCCCGGCAATGCAATGCTCCGTGAGAGACAAAGGAAGAAAAGAAAACACCCTCGCTAGAGCACGTTTATGCCTTGACGGCGTACTTTCGCTGGGGGAAGTGGATGTTCTTCTTCTTCTGCTTCTCGGTGACGAGCGACGACTCGTGCTTGGTGAGTCTTCGGCGGATGGCGCGGGTCTGCTTGGATCGGAGGTCGAGGGGAAGGTACCTATCGGGCTGTTAGAAACTTCGCGGGTCGGTGAGGTTCGGCCTAGACGCACTTCTTGCCCTTGTAGAAGAGCCTCAGCTGAGCGCGCTGGTTGGCGTTGATGACGGTGAGGACCTTGGCGATGCCCTTGCGAACGTCATGAATGCGGGTGAGCTTGGTGTTGGAGCCACCGGTGACCTTGGCAGTCCTGAGCGAGATCAACTCCCTTCGAGCCGTCAGTACCCTGTTCCAATCGCGCCGTGTTTCCTTGTTGCAACGTACGACTTGAGGTCGGTAAGCTGAGACGCGAGCTCATCCTTGGACTTGCTCCAGAGCTGGGCGGTTCGCTGTTACGGCTGTGAGTATACGGTCGAGCGATGCGGACGGTGCGAGCGAGAGACGTACGACTTTGGACTGAGACTATGGCAGCATGTTAGCATCTGTTTTGGGAAGAAAGAAACTGCGACAGCAAATTTGCGATGGCGCAGGCAGGAGGTGCAACTGCTCGAGCCCCGCCAATACGTGCACCCCGCAGTCTGCGCAGCACAGGAGCTGCTGGAGATTCAAAATTGAGAGCGTAGACATACCATTCTGACTGTTCCGTTAGTATGGACCGGGTGTGTTGATGGGGTCTCGCGTGTCGTCTGCGGTAACTTTCGAGGTTGGACGATTTCGACAGACGAGTGTGGGCTTGGCGACTCCGGCGGCTAGTCCCGACACGTCCGTAGCGCGGCGCCTCGGCATGGACCGCAGTAGATGCGACCGTAACCATGATGCCAGAACTCCAGGCCCGGTTCTTGGAGCCTGCATTCAACAAATACCACTTTTAACATGGCTTCGACCGGCGGAGGGTGGGCGCAGCTGCGCCAGCAAGCTCGCACTCTCGAACAACAGGTCTGTGCCTTGCCTGGCATCGATGATGGCCGCTGTGCACCGCCGCAGTGCTGATGAGGACTCCAGACAGAGACGCTGTTCCATACCTACTCGCAGTTTGCTTCGGCACCGAACATTCCTGTAAAACCTTCGGAAGACGAGTTGCGTACCGAGACAGAGCTACAAGAAATTCTCGAGAAGGTGCAGTCTAACCATCACACTGCGACTGTCTGAAGTTAACACTGTATGCAGAGAGACGCTCTCGTTGGCCAGCTGTCACGACTACTAGACTCGGAATCTGCTCACTCGTCCTCTGCTGTGAAGCAGAACAACCTTGCCCGCCACCGCGAGATTCTGTCCGACCACCGCCGCGAACTATCTCGCCTCAAGTCCACCGTCACCGACGCCCGCAACCGGGCGAATCTGCTCTCGAATGTGAGATCGGACATCGATGCATACCGGTCAGCAAATCCGAGCCAGGCCGAGGCAGACTACATGTTAGACGAGCGGAATCGAATTGACAACTCGCACAACGTAGCCGACTCAGTCCTCAGCCAGGCGTATGCAGTCAATGAGAACTTCAGGATGCAAAGGGAGACGCTGGCAAGCATCAACAGGAGAATAGTAAGCGCTGCAAGCCAGGTGCCGGGTATCAACAGCTTAATGGCTCGGATTGGAACAAAGAAGAGAAGGGACGGCATCATACTGGGCAGTTTTATCGCCTTTTGTTTCCTGATGCTATTGTGGTTCTGGTAATTTTCAAGACAGCACGACTATTCCTGGCGTTTGAGCGGACAGATATCCCCGACCTCTTCTTCGCGGACAATACGCGCATGGCGTTTGGTTTCATAATGATGTACAACTATTTTACAGTTCCCCAAGCAGGATGAAGGCTTTCCCTTCTTCACTTCAGCTCGTTGACGAGTTTCTTGAAGCCCTTGTTCATATCCTCCACCTCTGTTCCTTCAGCATCGCCGCTGCCAGCCCATCTTATCCGGCATTCCTCGTCCACAAGGAACACGTACCCTACTCTGCCATTGAGCAGTCCGATGGTTTCTCGTATGCGCTCACTGACTCCGGAGCGAACGACGAAGTACTTTCCCCACTCTTCCTTCGGTCGCGCGGCCTTGAGACGCCACTTGAAGATGGCAATGATCCATGCCTTCATCACGTTCTCCTCAATGTTGATATCCACCATTTGTCCAATTCCGGGGTTCGCAGCGAGTATCGAATGAAGTTCTGGATTCGCCTTCTTGCTTGTGAACGTCTGCGACTGGACTTCTCCCCAATGACTGCTGTAGACATTGACCAGGGAAATCTTCCCTTCCAAAACAGGCGTCGTGTCTGCTTCTTTCTCTTTCAGCGTCTCGCCGTGAAAGTTTGGGAAGTACAGAGCAGCGTCGCTCTTGAAGATCCTCGGGTTCGCCATGAAAGTCTTGCCGGACCTGTATTTGCGGATGTTCTTGAAATCGCGGAAGTAGTGTGTGCCCCATTCCTCCACAAGACCCTTTCTTTTCTCGAGGTTGCGCTGCGCCATTGTCATGCCTGAGTAGTCCTTCTTCACTTTGACATTGCCAGCGTTCTCGCCTGCCTGTGGCGGATGCTTGAAGCCAATCGGCCGTCCGAGAGGTTTCGGTATGAATACATCCTTGTCTTTAGGGTCTGTTGTGGGCTCAGCAGCCTTGGGAGTCGGATCGAGCTGGCGAAGTTTGCGCGCGGCGGTAAAGGTCCGTAGAGGGAATTGTTGTGCGATGGTACGGCCCGCGAATCGGATTTCGCAGCGGAGGCATACACTTGGGGTACTGAGAAGCGCGCGCTTCATCGAAGCTGCTATCCGTGGCTGCAGCATATTTGTGTGTTGATGGTTCACTCTGGTGAGTAAGGCCGGACGAAAGTGAGAGAGCTCAAGCTAGCCTCGAAGCGATTTGAGCATCACGTGCTTACGTGATATCCGTCCGTTTTCCACGACGCGTCAACCCAACCCTGTTGCTTGACCTACCTTTACCCGCAATACATTGATCAGGGATATTTTGGTTATCAGTTGCCGTCTGTACATAATCTCCGCAGCTATAACAGTATAATCCCTGGGAGCTCTCTCGTACGACATACACCCTAGCGCATGGTATGCACGTCGAAGATCGTGCCCAGATACAGTTTCGGGGTAAGGTTACCGAACGGTAGGGCCTACCGAGAAGAATGTCAGACAGATCGCTCTCGGCGAAAGAAGCGTATTTCCAGGAGCAGGACCTTCTCTATCTGTCTGGTGGTGATGAAGATGCTCCTAACGAGAGCTTGAGGATCCTCGAGAATGCGCTGGCCGAATCAAGCGTAATACTTCCCCCCAGCAATACACGAAGACCGAGCAGTTTCAACGGGCCAACTCCGAAAGAAATACAAGCACGAGCAGAGTTCGAAGCGCATGCAACGGAGCGACGTGCTAATACGAGAAATGCCGGACAACATCTTACCCGCTCCTCAACCCTTCCCGGACTGGAAACTACTACAAGTTTCCCGGTTGAAAAGCCACGCTTATTGTCATCAAAGAGTGTCCGAGATGAACGCAGGAAATTAAAAAGAGTATCCTCACTACCTGAAGGAGATTTGAAGAGTCAAGTCCCATTCTACAAACGAGTGGGAGAGGTTCCTCGAGACCTGAAGAACGGCAAAAACGCAAAACCAGCAGAACACATCAAACTGGAACCTGAGAGTAAACAATTACTACGAAACAAAATTGTCTACTTTTACCCAAACAATGATATTAGCATGGTACGTCGGACGAGAATACACAAAGTCATTCAGCTGGGAGCTGCGTGGGTGAAAAAATGGCGCGAGGATGTCACACATGTCATGGTAGATGACGCGAACTATACCTATGGTCAATTGCTGCGGGACTTAAACCGGGCAGGATTTCCTGTGAGTAATTGTATAGATGCCACCACTCTCTCAGCTAACGCCAGAAAAGAAGGGAGTTGTACTTGTCAAATTCGATCCGTATGTGCCCCGTTGCATTGAGGTGGGTGCATTGCTTGATCCATCAGGAATACGTTTCGTCGTCAAGGGTGCACCGCAACGAAGCCAGTCATTCCAAACAGCAGAAAATTTGCAGGATTCTGCCAGTACAGATACCCTGTCACAGACTAAAGTTGCTCAAACGAAAGCTGCATTGTCTTCTCAGAAGACAGATTCCGTAACTACAGATGAAAATCTAATGCCACCTCAAACAGCCATGGATATACCCCATACCCCAGTAGAAGAAAGAGTCGAAGACAGCTTTGTAATGCCATTACCGCCACCAGACACAGATGGAGAAGCATCTGAATCGGGTATGTATGGAGAGTGGAGTTCCCTGTCCACTGCTTTCACACAGTGACGGACACAATGGGTACAGAAGGAAGCCTCACGATACACGAGCAAGGAGCTTCCAGAAGTTTATCACCCCCTTGTTTTGAAGGAATGAACAACACCGATATACCATATTGTTAAGCTGGGGCCCCTCTGATTTATATCTGCGCTTGTCTTAGAGCCACGCACTTTGCTCGTCGATTTACCTTTGGCCTCCAATGATAGCTAATGCCCATTTCTAGAGCCAAGCACTCAATCAAAGGAGGACGAACTCAGCCAAGTTATTCGGGAAATGAAATCAGTCGCTCACCTTCCACTGGATGACGACGAGGATGAATGTGAAGATTCCCCTGCTCCAGGCGCCGCAGACCAAGATTTGGCTTCTTGTACCGACGAGGAGCCCCCAAAACCAAGTCTAAAGACTCGCAAAAAGTCGAAGGCCACTTCCAAGTCTACGAATCTAGCACTGAAGAAAGGATTCGACCAGAGCAATTTCCAATGTATGGATCCGAGCATGGCCGGCTACAATTCCCAGAACCCCAACGCGCGCACCATCCAGATACTGGAAGAGATGGGTAGATACTACGATAAGATCCAAGACCACTGGCGCACCTTTGCCTACCGCAGAGGCATTTCGACACTGAAGAAGCAAACGACCAAGATAAGCACCGCAGAAGAGGCAGCAGCCCTCCCCTTCATCGGCGCTCGGCTGGCGGCCAAAATCGAAGAAATCGTCCTGACAGACCACCTCCGCAGACTCGACAGCACGCGCGAAGACCCCTTCGACAAACTCGTGCGTCTGTTCCTAGGCATATATGGCTGCGGGCTCGTCCAAGCCAACAAATGGATCCAAGCCGGCCACCGCACGCTCACCGACCTCACTACAAAAGCCAAACTCACCGAGAACCAAAAAACAGGCATCGCCCATTACTCCGACTTCAACAGCCGCATCCCGCGCGCCGAAGTCGCCGCCCACGCCGCCATCGTCGCCCGCGCCCTGCACGCCCTCGACCCAGCTTTCGCCGCCACAGTCATGGGGAGCTACCGCCGGGGCGCCGCCGACTCGGGCGACATCGACATGCTGATTACGCGTCCGGGGGCCGCGCTCGGGGTGCTACGGGCCGTCGTTTTCGGGCAGCTGGTGCCGCAGCTGGAGCAATCCGGGTTCTTGAAAGCGTCGCTCGCGATGTCGCGGGCCACGGACGCCAGCGGCTCAAAGTGGCACGGCGCGTCGTGCTTGCCGGGCTCGACGACGTGGCGGCGCCTCGACCTGCTGCTTGTGCCCGAGGCCGAGATGGGCGCTGCGCTGCTTTATTTCACGGGGAACGACATCTTCAATCGCAGTATGCGGTTGCTCACGCGCAAGAAGGGCATGCGGTTGAATCAGCGCGGGCTGTATAAGGATGTTGTGCGTGGGAGGCGCGGCGAGAGGTTGGATGAGGGCGTGTTGGTTGAGGGGCGCTGTGAGAGGGGGATTTTCGAGGCGCTGGGGGTGCCGTGGAGGGAGCCGGCTGAGAGGGTTTGTTAGGGTGGTGAGGGACGGTTCTTGCAGGCGTGAAGTTGGAGTGGTATATGTGTATGGTTGTGTCGGTGGACTTTTGAAGCGTCATTGTGGCCGCCTTCGTTTGGTAGTTGATCGGACTTGGAGATCCACTAGATTGTACGAGCAGCGTCAGCTTCAAGCCAATATAATTTGATTGATGGTACATATCTGACAACAAACCAGCGGCCAAAAAAGGTAACAAACCGCTACCTAAACTCATCCCACGAACCATACAGTCCACGCACCTACCACCGCTTCCCATCGTCGCCACTGAAATCCCTCCCCTGCCTCTCGCGCTCCAGCCGCTCATCAAACTCCCTCTGCGCGCGCTCCCTCTCACGCATCCTCTCCTCGCGGCCCTCGACAAACGTAAAGTCGTCGCCAACCGTAGACTCGGACGCCGAGCCCGCGCGGCGCTCCGGCATCGCGCGGCGGCCGCCGTCGGCCGGGCGTGGAGGCTGCGCAGGCGGCGCACCGCCGCGGCGGAGACGCTCCCAGGAGGACTCGCCGGGCCGGGACTGGGGCTGTGCTGGGGTCGACGAATTATGGACTTCGTCTTGGAAGAGGCCGCCGGTGGGCGAGGCGTCGTCGTCGAACAGGAGAGGGGACTGCGAGGATGGCGAGCGGCGGGTGGGGGCGTCAGTAGAGAAGGACGTCTGCTGTTGCTGCGGTGGCGATTGCGGAGTGTCGGGTGTGAAGGCGCCCCACGACTCGCTGCCGGAGGTTGGGCTCATGTCGTCGTCGTGGCTGGCCTGCTGCTTGCGGTCCTGGCCCCAGCCGCTGTAGGGCGGGAGTGCGCCGCCCGTCTTCTCCTTTGCTCTGCGCTCCTCGAAATCCTTCCGCCTCTCTTCAATCATCCGGCTTCGTTCTGTGTTCTTCTTCTGATCATCCGCTGTCGAGGCTTTCAGCTCGTGGCCAAACTGCACGAGCTTGGGGTCTTTCGAGGTAGCCGCTGCTGCCATGGGCTGCGCAAGAACCTGTCCGATAATGCTACCCATCTGTCCCGCAACAAGCACGTACAGAGAAAACCGCCATGTCTGCCTCGCAAAGTTCGCCCAGGGGCCTTTGACGAAACCGAACTTGTTGGGGTCGACGTCCTCGATCTTCGCCTTGTAGAATGGGTACTGGTTAACGCCCGTCTTGTTCCACCTGTATATTCCCGCGACCGCTCCAGCGGCCGCAAAGTAGCTCTTTGACTGTTCAAGTTGGTAGATGTGGCCGGCGAGCGCTTGCGCCTCTTCCGGGTCCAGAGCTCGCCCGACTTTGCGCTCGGCGAAATCGAGTGTCGTCTCGGTCTTGAAGCGCACTGCGGCGTCGGAAAATCCCATGAAGCGTCCAATTATAGGTACAGGCTTGGCCATGTCGCTCGCATCGAAGCGAGAGCCGGATGTCCGCGAAGGCGGCCGCGAAGAGGCATATGGGTCTTCTTGGGAGGGCGGGGCGTCGTTGAAGTTATCGGGGGCCATTTTGTCTACATCTTCGAGCACCATTGTGGCGGTTTGGTCCTGGCGGTGGGTGGTAAGCCGGCGTGGCGAGCGAAATATAGTGTGGCGGTTTGGTGAAGCTCGGAGCGGAGTTGTGACATGATCGCGAGAGCTTGAGCAATGACGGCATGCAAAAAGGGTCCAAGCTCCACCGACACATGATGCACTCGATTTCATAATAATCCAACAACCCAATTTCAGGCAGGCATTAACTAGAGTGTAGAATGCGTGGTTAATAGAGCAGATGTTACTTATTTCACTATTCACTGCGCAGCTTCATCACCAGACTTCTCTGCTGGTCCAAGATATTGCTTGAGTAAAGTAAATAAAGTCTATTCCAGGTCGTATTGCCTGATGTACCCTATCCGTCGGCGGACCCACCCAGTACTTATACAAGAAGGAAAAACGAGTAGCAATATTCACCCTCAACCTAGAGCAGAAATGACCATTAGAAGATGCGAAACGCCTATGCACACGGAACAATGAAAACAATACATCAGGTTTCGCCGCCCTTGGGCCATGCTTTAGCATGCTTTGACATGCTGATACGGAGTGTTTGCACGCATCCTGGATTACGACTCGCTCGTCAGCAAAACGAATTGAGCAGCCCCAACCGGTCTGCCTCTTGGATTATGGATGCCAGTGGCCGAAACATGGCTGTGAGAGCTCCTCTGAACGAGCAGAAGCACAGGTCCAGTATAGTAAAACGGCTGTGCTTGCAGATGGATGAGCTCCCATGCATAAACCACTGGCGGGTGCAATGAGAAGCGTGTTAGTATTGCCGCAAGACCACTTATAGTATAACGCATCGACAAGTGGCCGTAGGCTCTTCCTCACCGTCTCGTCTGCTTGCAGCTTTCCCGGTCTTTGCGTTCTCTTCATCATCGACCACTTCTTGGGGCTTGACAGTCATGTGAACGACGTTTGGAGATTCACTCTGGAACCGGCAATCTAAGGTGTGTCAGTGACAAGCACAAGCTATATCAAATAGTAGCCCACGTACCTTTGAGGGGCAACTTATCGTCTAACATGCGACCGAAATGTATCAATCTTATTGCACTGGGTGAGGTGGGCCGAGGCTCCCATTCTGTTACCGAATCAAGTTAGCCAAATTGTTGAGATGGAGTCGAGTTGGGGCTGTGTTGGGATATGCGACTGCCAAGTTCGGCAGCCCGGCAGAATGATGAATCATCTGGTGCCGTTGACATGCGTAGTGGGCGGCCCACTGGGGGAGCAGTCTGGAGAATAGCCATGTGATACACAACGTGGTCCATAGGTGCTCAAACGGAGTAAAAGAATGCGTGCTCGTGTGCAACGTACCTTCGCGCCAGTCTCGCCAAATCAGCTCCTTTAGGGTATATACACTGATGTTGTAGGGATCCATGTTTTGGACCGTGACATTGCGCTTCTTGAGATACCTCTCGTCAATCTTGTATGGGTGTCTCGCTCCCGTTGTCAGGAGCAGCATGATGACGACTGTGGGCCCGTTGGAGTTGTCGGGATTCGCAGCGGGAGTGTCGGTCGAGGGCCCAATGGCCTCGGTCTCGGTGCGGTTCAGCTCGGTGCGGGCGGCGGGCTGGGCGGATGTGGGCACTGCTGGCTGTGTGCTCTCAGCAGAGGCGGGCTCGACATGGCCAGTGGGGGATGCGTCGGTAGGCTGGGCAGTGGTGGTTGTGGTTGCGGTGCCGAGAGCGGTGGCGGCTTCTGTGGTGGGTGCGGCGGCGGCGGCGGCGGCGGTGGTGGTGGTGGTGGTGGTGGTGGTTGCAGTGTCCGTGTGGAGGGTGCGCATCTCGAGGGGGGCGGCGGACAGGGCGTCGTGGGCAGGCCCTTGGAGATCAGCGGGGGTGGTGGAGTGAGGAATGCTCTGTGCTGCCGTCGAGGGGTGGTCCGCTGGAGAGGTCGCCATGGCGGGCCGGGGTAGAATGTTGGGCGATGAGGGCGGGATGGGTATGGGGGTACGGGACGCCAAGCGAGCGGTAGTGAGGGCGCAGAGCTGGGGAGCGAGCAAGACAGCAACGGGGACAAGGGCGCGGGTCGAGGATGACAGGTGCCGGTGGGCGGGTGGGAGGCCGGGGCGGCGGTGAGGACGACGGTCGCAAATGGGGGGAGCTGAGCGGCGAGCAATGAGCGACGAGCGACGAGCGACGGGTGTAGATACAAAAGGAAAGGCAGCAACAAGGCCGGCCGTGCACACGCCGTCGGGGCTAGGTACCTAGGTACTGACTGGGGAGACGATGGCAAATGGCAAATGGCAGCCGCCGCCTGCTTCTGCTTCTCCGCAATCCAATCCGCACGCCCGCAAGCGCGCCAGCTCGTCTCCACACTGTGTGCCTCACTCACTCACTCATCAGTACCTGGACGAGTACAGCACCCCAGGAATCTGGTCAGGCTCACAGCCGACCGAGGGCCGCGATGCTTCCAGACTGGCTGCTGAGTACGGGACCGACCAGTTCGCCCGCCCGCCCGCCTCGACTGCTGCTGGAATGCATGTGAGCGCCCTCGGCTGAATTCAGCGGCCATGCCATGCACGCGCGATGCATCCAGCTCGACTGCCCCTGCATGCCCCCTGCTCGCGACCGCCCCATTATTGGTGCCGCCCGGCTTTCGCATCACTTCTGCTGCTTCAATGCCTAGTCTTCGCTCGTCTGCGGCCGGAGCTCATATCATCTGAACAACCAAAGACACGCCCCTGTTGAGACACGGCTCTGTTGCCACCGCGTACAAGTCAGCACACACACATACACACACAGAGACCACCAGAGACGGGCACGACGCCCAAAGTGATATTGCCTTGTTCATTGGTTCGTTCCATTCATTCATCTTGACTTTACTTCATCGCTGTATCTTGCTACGAACACGCGGGAGCCGGCTGCTTTCATCACAGTGCGGGACACCGCACTCTTCCAATCCCATGCTCCTTTTGGTCGTGTCTCAGAATCCCAGCCCGTGCCGCCCTGCTCTCTACTCCATCGCCTCTACCAGTTCATCTTCATCTTCGCCTCAACCTCCGTGTGGAAGTCTGGCACCTGGCGGAGTTCGCTGCCTGTAAAACACCCTGTTAGCCTCGTCGCTGCACCAACCCCCCACTACCCACAACTCCAGCTCCACCATCGACTTACCAGTGAACACATCCTCCCATCCAATCTCGCAGTCCCGGCCCTCAAGAATGTCCTTGTGCACGCTACTCGAACCGCCCAGCGCAGCAGGTCGCCACTCGCCCGCCGCCGCAATCTTGAGCTCCATTCCCCTCCGCACCGGCTCAGCGATGCCAAACTGACGCCTCAGCATCTCCATCTTCAGCCTGTCCTGTGTCTCGCGCCACTGAACGAGGCGTGCCTCGAGGGGGTGTGCCGACTGCACCTCCACGGTCTTTGTCGACGAGGCGCTGGTCGTCACCGCGGATGTTTGCCCGAGGCGGGACCGCAGTGTGTCGTGGACGCCAGGAGCCGAGGGCGCAGACGTCTCCAGCTGCGTCGAGCTGGCGTGGTTCTTGGCCGGAACGAAGCGGAGAGCCTGGTGTGCTGGTTAGTCTGGTGCTATCCGCTGCAGTGTCGGGACATGGCAACGCACCATGTTGGATCGAAGCTGTAGCTGAGAGGTACGTGTTCCGAGGCAAACTATGTGTCGATTACGGCGGTAAACGATCGTTTGAGCAGGACTGGAGCTTCAATAGACGCAGGAAATCGTAGATGAGGGCGGAGTGTCTTTCGTGCGACGGCGTGGGGCGGTTGTTGGAGTTCGAGGTGATGTCGGAGCTCAGGCTACCAGAGTGACGCGCCGCTTTGGCGTCTTGGCGGGCCAGGACATCGACTTGACGGAAGACAGCATCACATCAACTAGACGCAACATAACTCTAGATAAAATTAATAGCCCATGATTCTATATGTAATTGATTTCTGGTCTTCACTTATATATACCTATAAGCCGAGACTCTTTGGCGTATACGCTCAAAGTATTCCAACACGTTATGCAATCTGCGCTTTAACTACGTACAAACAATATCGCTCATCACATCAGCAGTCCAACCTCACAGACTCGCCCTCTCCCCACCGAGATTCTTCCCTGTGACAGCTCCGAAGTACTTGTTGAGCGCCTCACTCGTTCCAGTGCCTTCCTCAAGCTTCACCACGATACCCACGTATCCGTCCGGCCGGACAACCACAACTCCGCCCTTCTCTTCATCGAGCCCCATCTTTGCGTGCGCTGCAGCCTTAGCATCGGGCACACGCTGGTCCCATACATCGTCAGCGTACACATGGTCAGCGTAGCGAGCCAGTGTCTGCGGCAGTTGCTCGTCGATGTGAATCTTTGAACGGGGCGAGTTGAGGATGACGGCGAGCGAGAGGAACGATGAGTGAGGGTTGTGCTTCTCGTGGTACCGGTCCTTGAACGCGAGATCTTTGTGGAGGAAGGCCGAGAAGAAAGACGACGGCGCCGTCATGTGTGCGGCGAGATCTTTCAGCGCCGCGCTCGTCTTACTGGGGAGACCGCCAAAGACGAAGATGCGGTAGGATCCGTTCAGGGGAATTTCTTGCTCGAGATGCACGACGTTGGCGTCCACGACCCGAGTGACCGTTGCAGGTACGAGGATGCGCCCTGTGCGGAGGCTTGTACCCTTCTGGTACTGCAAGATCAGCGGGTGTTGTGCCGGGTGCTCGGGACCCCAGTTGATAGAGTTGGGGCTGTAAGCTACTCCGTAGCCCGAGGTGAATTCGCAGGATGCCTTGAATGTCTTGACAAATTCGTTCTCCACAGGCTCGTTGGAGGCAGCACCGGCGACTTCGCCAGCAGAAGGGAGGCGGGCTGAAAACAGCTTTGCGTAACGGGCATCAAAGTCAAGAAGCGTTTCGGCAATGAGCTGGCGCTCCGACTCGTACGTCGATAGAACGGAGCGTGGCGCCCATCCAGACTCGACGTGGTGTATCTTCCAAGCCAGATTGACGGCATCCAAAAACGCCGTGTTCATACCCTGACCAGCCTTGGGGCTGTGGGTGTGGCACGCATCGCCACCCATGAAGACGCGTTCGTCGAGAGTGTAGCGCTCGGCGATACCCTGCCCAATAGGGTAGGCCGAATACCACTCAACACGGTCCCAAGAAATAGTGTATGGCTTAAGAATGTCTTGTGCGCGCTTCTGGACTTCTTCCGCTGTGGCTGTCTTGCGGGGATTCCAATCTTTATCTGTAGAGGTGGCGATCTGAATGTAAAGACGGACCATATTGTTCTCGCGAGGAATAACCATAATGGAGCCGGCGTCCGAATGAATTGTGCATTTCATCTGCGAACTGTCAGGACATACTCTAGAGCAAAAGCAGCTCAGCTTGACTTACCTTGATATCAGGGAAATTCGTCCGCACAACTCCGTCCATGACGCCCCATACGTTTGTAATAGGATCCTTGTACTTCATCTGGATGCCTAATTTTTCCCGCACAAAACTCCTTGCACCTTCTCCGCTGAAGAGGTATTTTGCTCGGACAGTCTCGGTTTGGGCACCATCTGTGTGAGCCAGGTTGACCTCAACCGGGTAAATGGGGTCTTTGCCATCATTCTTGAACCCAGTAATCGTCCACGGTCTTTGAATTGCGCCTCCATTCTTCTCGATATCCTCGATAAAGACCCGCTCGATCAAACCCTGGTGTAGCAGTGTTGTGAAGGGGTATCGCGCATCGATGAACTTGGGACAGCTAGCCCAGGTGCCGGTTTGGTGGATGCCGCCGGTGGAACTCGGGTCCCAGAATGCGACTTCGTACACCTTTGCAGGTTCGTGCTCCATAATCTTGCGCTTCAACCCCATGTTCCGCAGAAGGTCTAGGGAGCGTGGCTGGATACCATCTGCTCGTCCTGTTGCGGTTGGCTCCGGTCGGTTGTCAATGTGTTTGATCTTGTAGCCCCATCGTGAAAGGCAGGTCGAGAGGCAAAGTCCAACCGGACCAGCGCCAACAATGACGATATCGTAGTTCTCTACCGCCATGCTATGTGCACGAATAATCTATGTCTGATGAATGTATGAAAGAGTATGGCAGTGAGCGCGAGCTCGTGGGTATATGAAAAACAATGAAGAACGACGACCAGCTAGAGCTAGAGAGGGCAACTTCATTAACGGCAGCGACATGGCAGCTTTAAGATATGCTCGGTCAGAAACGAGCTAGCGTTAGACTCCATCATGGCAGCATTGAAAGACAACCGGCAAAAAAAGTCGGGTACAGGACCCGTCAGCGCTCGACCTTGTGGGCGCCGACGAGGCGTGCCGTCATATTGCGGGGTGCGGGCGGAATTGATAGACGGCACTTTCGAGCCAGGGTAATGAAAGCACCTTTCTCATTCTGGCTAGCCATGATCCGGCTGCCGTCGGTGCTCTTGGCTGTCTGTAACAGCGAGGCTCAAGGCGCAGCCGGAAATACTGCCGGGCGCACCTGTTGCCCACATTCCGACGATGCCACAGCGCATCTGCACCTTCACGGGCAACTTCCAGTGGTGAATCGTCTCGTACGAGGAGGATCAGATATGGAGACAACCATTGCCGTTTGTCGCATCCGAACACTCACCGCGTGGTGCAAAACCGCTCAAACATTCCGCCGACGCCGCCCCAAGTTCACCGCATGTTTGAGTTGGATAGTCGATTGTCTACCGAGGGGCGTCTTGGTCACTTCGATACAGGATACTCGATGAAGAGACGGTTCACATTTGAACATGTGGCCAGCTCCTGAACACAACAACTAGGTACTCGATCATGAAACCCCAGCTGTCCCCAGGATTTTCCATCGCATGACTCGCTTATGCACACAAGCTGGCCCATCAATTGAACAAGGATAGGGAACAAACTTCGGGTTGCCGACGGGTATCGGCTAATAGCCACGTGAGTAAAATCACGTGATTGAAAATATGTCGACGACTGACCATAGGCCACCACATGGACTCCGCGACTCCAAAAACAAAGAGAACTGTGTATCTAACTCCTGAGAAGCCTCGGGCGCTACGAGAGCAAAAAGAATGGTCAATACGAGGGTCGAACTCGCGGCCTTGGCGTTTCTAGCAGAAGCTATTAGCACCACGCTCTAACCAACTGAGCTAATCGACCAGAAGGACAGTCTGACAAGACTGGATGGTCAGTACGAGGGTCGAACTCGCGACCTTGGCGTATCACAGACGTTTATGATCTATTAGCACCACGCTCTAACCAACTGAGCTAACCGACCAAGGTTGTTTGTCTGGATGACTTTGATGGACTTTTTCGGCGACTAGAACGTATATAGAGCGAGAGATGTGCTGGATAGACGTGTGATCATGTCAAGGCAAATCTCTTTCCCGAGCTGGATTGCTGATATCGAGGTGGACATGTGGCGATAGCGTGGCGGTAGTGTGGTGGAGTCATAGGAGGTGGGGTCTGGAAAATATTTCGACCAAGGACCAAGCCGGACCGGGTCGCTCGAAAAAGAGAGCATTAGTAGACTTGCGAAAAGCCCGGCGTCCACATTTCCGCTTGATGTTTCAAGCCGGGTACCATAATCTGACTCTACGCGCGTCGCCAGCTCATAACTGCACAACGTGCAAGCGCTGCCACTCGGGTCGTCCGGAACTGTCAAGCGCGGGAGTAACGGCGTCGTGGCTGCGAAGATTACCAGCGCATATGCCGTGCGTCGCACCAGGCGCAGCAAGGTATTCGTCAACAGGTGCACAACAGCACAGCCGAGCAATGTAACGCCAGCCCAAACGCGGACGTAGGACGGACACAGACCACATGTTCGTGTAGTAGTCGTGCGACGCTCGCCATGCTGCCGACTGGCTTCGCTTGCAACTCGTCATCTCAGGTGCGCGGCACGGCAGATGGGATCGCTGGCGAGGCGTCAGCATGGCTCCCGGCAGACTGGTTATTCTCCGACGATGGTTGTGTTGCAAGGTTGCGCTGCTAGACACCCTGAGCTGCTGAATGGGCGGGCCAGACGTGCTCGGGGTGGTGGGTACATATTGGTTGAGGCTTGTGATACTGTGAAGTTCTCTCAAAGGATCGGGTATTCCACAAGGCACTTCGTGGTGAAGCTGCAATTGTACTGTGATGACGTCTGGGACACTTTTGTTCGAAGCGTTTCAGCGACATGCTCGCTCTTCTGTGACACTGCAGTGGCGGTGAGTTTTCCCTACGATACTCATCTGTGACAGTTATTCCCGTGGAAACGTGTTGCTTTTTGCTTGCTTGTTGGGTTGCTGTCTTGGATCCTGTGGCGCAATACAGTGGTGACACGGATGCGGGTGAGGAGAGTCTGCCGAAGGTTGCAAGACAAACTGTAAATCCGCGATTGCGAGGCCTTGTGCGGGAGTGAACCCCAGTCGACACAAAAGCAATGCGCAAAAAAACAAAGGGAGAAGATGACCCCAAAGACCAGACGCTGTAAGACTGAGGAATGTCTTGGGAGGGAAATGTTGGATACACCTTGCTTTTTAATGTCAGCAAATGGCCACTTGATCATCACTCACGCCCAGACCGTTCAGTACGTTGCGCGTTGCCAATGTAAAAGGTATTCATATTTCTGCTCTTGTGCTGCTTCAGATACAAGGCGTCCCATTCGCTCTCACGTGAGAGCACGAAGCGACCCAGAAGAATAGAAAGCCTTCAGCGGATATTTTGTGACTCTCAAAAATGCTTTCGAACTTCGAACCCACCAGCTCTACACGCCATGTGTAGGGGTGACTGTGTCGGGGGGAATTAAAAACTGGACGAGCGTAGCTAGCGGATGCAGGTGCAGAAAGGTGTGCCAAAATGGGCACAATCGAATGCGAACAAAGTTTGAGCAGCTGAAGACAAAGGGGGATATAACGCCCGCTCAAATACCATGCATGCAATTCCACGGAAAGACGATCCACTTCGGTAATGGTACACTTGGGCACGCTGCAGGCGAATAACAGGCAAACCGGTCGAGATGGGACGGAACGATCAGTGGAGCGTCTTCTGTCTGAACTCCCATTACGACCTCGCTACAGTCCACGAAAGCATGGCCATGTCGCAAATTCGAGCCAAGACTTGCTGCGAGCCAGCACGGGATTCATGACTAATGAAAGACATGGCGACAAGGAGCTTGTTGAGATCGTTGTCCTCGTGCTGGTCCATGGACGGCGGCAGTGCATTCGGGAAGCCACCCAACCGGCTACCCAGATGGCGGGCAATGGCGATGGAGTAGATCGCGTCGCGCACCTCTTGTACTCGTAGAACAGTGCGCATTGTAGCCAGCGCGTGATCTGCGGCACCTGGGGGTGCAGAGTCATTGCCAGCAGCCTGAACGAAATCGCCCAGATGCTGCCAGAAATCGACTTCGTGCTTCTTGTCTTCGTGGATGTCGGTAGGGTATGTAACTTGGCGCAAGGGGTTGGATTCGAGGTTGGAGTTGGTCAAGAGGGCCTCCAGGACGTCGAAGCGGGCACGAACTTCCCTCAGAGCCAAATCCTCGCTGTCAGATCCGTCCTGCTTCGCACCGTTAGTTGGCGGCGAGGGATCTTTGCATGAACCCAGCAGGTGCCAGATGAGTCGAGCTTCCTGGCTGAAAACGCCAGTCATGTCCGCTGCGCCAGACTTGAACTTGATGGTCTCGGTGAAGAAAGCTGCTTCCTCGTGCAGGGTCCGGTTCGTGAAGATTCTGTTTATGGCATTGTTGTTGGTAGAGAACCATGTCGTCTGCAGCATGACATCGAGTCCCTGGCAGTAGTCGTTGATGAAGATCTTGGTAAACTCTTCGTCAATCTCGGAAGGCACTGCTGTAGTGCGAGAAGGAACCTCTGGTGGGCTGTGGTTGCAGATGCCGAAGATGTCGGCAATGTTCAGTCGCTTGCCTATGGGTTGGTTAGCGCATATTCGTGTTTGATTCGACAGCGAGCACGAACCCTTGAGCGGCTCCGGTGGAGGGGGGTGAGGGTGCTGGTAAGCATTGGCGCCCTGTCTCATGGCAGGATCCATTGGCATGCCGTTGTACTGCGGCTGGCCAGGGTGCATTCCAGAGGCAGAGGCGGCAGCAAGCGCAGGGTCAATGGCGTTGAAGTTGCCTTGAGCGTCGTGCCCGCTCGTGGCCGATGCAGCAGGCGCGTAACCTGCAGACGAAGCTGGAGCGTAGCCTTGAGGCACTGGACTGTTGGTGAAAGCAGCCGGAGGAGGAGGGGCAGCGGCAGGAACTGGGGTAGTTGACGAGTGCGGCGCAGGGGCAGAGTTGGGGGCGGGCTGGATTTGAGCCGGGCCGGGTTGCTGCTTGAAGATGGGGTCGTAGCCGAGACACTCGCGTTTGCTCTTCTGGCAGTTTCTACATATGGGGTGGGCTTCGTCGCACTGTGGTCAAGTTGATTAGCAGGTGTGCAAAGCAGGCATGAGGTTGAGTTAGAGTGTTGATAGTTTGGCTCGCTTGCTTCATGGTGGCTCGGTTAGGGACAACAACGCGTCTGCCAATCGCAAGCCATTGAGGTCCGCACTCACCTTTATTCTTCTTTTGCGACACGTCAAGCAGCCAGTCTTGGTGCGACGCTTGATCTCTTTCTTGTGGCGGCCGCCCGATAGGACGCGCTGGTCGGCCTGCGGGGGCAGCTGGTATCGCATCGCGCCGTACTGCGCCGGGCCCATGTTGCCCATGTTCATCGGCTGGCCGGGCGGCGGATGGCCTGGGTGCTGGTAATACTGCTGCATGGCGTGTTGCGGCGGAGGCAGTGGCGAGCCCATGGGCTGCTGCGCGGGTTGGGGCTGCGAGGGCATTTGCTGGCCGTCTTGCAGGCGGATGGGCGGGAGGTTGAGCGGCGGCAGCGACATGTTTGCGCCGGGCGGTGAGCCGCGGTAGGGTTCGGTGGGCTGCTGGCCCTGGGGCGGCGGGTACGTGTACGTAGGCTGCATCGAGGGCGAGGGGTATGAGTGTGGCGACGCGTAGGCGGGCTGCTGCTGAGGCGGCGGCGGCGGCTGTTGCTGCTGCTGCTGCTGCTGTTGTTGTTGTTGCTGCTGCTGCTGGCGCGCCTGCTGGCTGTTCAGGTCGGCCATGGCAGAGTGCGAAAAGTGCGAGGGGGCGGGCGAGTAGGGCGCGGCGTGGGCCTGGGTGGAAAAATCGTGTGACATTAGCTAGCAGCGGGCGATAGCACCTGGGGCGCAACGCAGGCTGGCAGTCTACTTTTGGGGGGGCACGCAGGCGCAACTCGCTGGAAAGCTTGAGGGCGAGGGACGGCTAGGACTGGGCTGGGACTGGGGTCTGTTGGCGAGGATAGTGGCAGCCGGATCGGGAAGCCCGCTGGCTAAGTGGCTCCAGGGGTGTGCCGCGGTCGGGGGCCGGCTGCGCGGAGGGCTGCAGGCGGTGCGCAGTGGTACGGCGACGCTGCGCGGGATAGATTAGCACGCGGAGCCGAGCAGCGGTGGTGGGCGTGGGCGTGGGATTGGGCGTGGGAGTGGAATTGGGAGTGGAATTGGGATTGGATTGGATGTAGATTGGAATTGGGACTGGGGCAGCGACTGCGCGGCGACTGGACTGGCGCTGGCGGCGGAGGAACTGGCTCGCTGGCGGGCTGGGGGCGGACCACGACCACGGGGCACGGCAGCACAGGCGGGCGCGGCGCGGCGTGGGCCAAACACGTCAAGGTGTCTGTCTGTCTGTGGCCCAAGGCAAAGGGATGCACAGTGGTGGCAGTCGCAGTGCCAGTCGCAGTCGCAGTCGCAGTGCCAGTCGACTAGCCGTCTTGAGCGGGTCATGGTGAGGGCTCGCGCGTGGCAGTGCGCTGAGCAGGCGGACGGCGGGCTGCAAACTTACCTACAGACAGAGATAAGCTAAATGTCGCTTGACCTCCCTGCTCCCGCTCGGTTATGCTGGAGGCGTCGAGGGAACGGGTGAAGAACGGGTGACGGCGCCCGCGAGTCGCGGCGAGAGGATGCGGGCGAGGGCGAGGGCGAGGGCGACGCGGTGTAGTCAGTACGGCGGGCATATAGATTGTTAGTCGCAAGTACCAACACAAGTCGCCCGCCGCGGCGAGGAAGAATTCGAAGCTGCGGCGCTAGTCGTCACGTGCAGGGGGACCTGGACACCTGGACAAGAAGAACGAACTTGGCTGGAGACTTTGATCGTTCGCTCGTTGTGCCTGCATGCAGGAATGCCTCGTCGTCGCTCCCTGCTCATTTCTCATCTCACCCGCTCCCACCCACCCACACACACCCACACCCACCACACGCCCGCGGCTTGCGTCACCTCATCCATTGCCCTGCTTCTCGACGCCTTCGCTCGCTTGCATAGCCTGCATAGCGCCGATCATGGATGGCTCATGGCTTGCTCCCACCGTGCTCGCGCCTCCATCCCATCACATCAATCACATCCCCCAGCCGCCGCCGCGCCCGCTTCGCCCTCGTCGCCCCCGTTGCCCCCATCGCCTCCATCGCCCAGCACAAGCACGCCTCGCTTCCCTGCCGCCGCGCTTGCATGCTTTTGGTCCCCTCTCCCGGCCCGCCTTTCCTCTGCTCTTCCACCAGTCTCACCTTACCAATCCCTTCCACCACCCTTTCACCCTTTCACCCTCTCACCCCCCTCCCCCCACCCTTCCACCTACCTACTTTACCCGTCGCAGCCCACCCGCCCAGCCTCACTCCCACTCCCACTCCCTCCGCCTCAGCCACCCACCACTGCCTGTGTAGCACCCACTGCGCTAACAACAGCCTGGTTATTGAAAACGATATTGCGTGTCACCTCTGTCCATGGGCGGATAAAGCCTGCCTGGCCCCCGCCGTTGGGTCCCCTTGTCTGACAACAGCCCACCTCGACCGGTGCACCACCTGCAGTCGTCTGTTCTGATGCCAGACATGGCCCAGCGCCCATCGCACCCACTGCACCCACCCACTCCCTCGGGATTCGCTCTCTCCCCTGTTCGGAACAGTACAGCCGTTGGATGCACAGCCTGCCTCGCTGCAATCACTCACTCCCACTTCCCCTCGGCCACCACCTGAGCTGCATTATTCTACCTAGCGACTCACTCATAATGCTCCTCTGTCCCTGCGTTGCACGAGCAAAAAGCCCGTGCTTGTCGATCCCGACCTGTGACACAAGCTGAGCGCCAGCAGCTCAAGCTACCTACCTACATACCTACCTACATCCAACTCTCGTTTACGCGGGAGCCGGTCCAGGCGAGATCTGGGATGGCCCCAGCACCTCCCAGCATGGAACTCGCCTGGAAGTCGAGGCGCCAGCCGAGCAACCATGCACATCCTCCTTCAGCCTCGGCGCATTCATCACTCGGCCTGACGTGTCGATGCCATCAACACAGCGCCTGCAGCCCAGCCAATCACCGTGCCTGCTGCCCTCGAATTGTTGCAGCCGCCAGTCCCGCGACGTCCTACAGCCACTCAAACCCACATCAATGCACACAGCAACACCATCAACCATCTCGCGCAGTTGCACATCTTCCCACTTGGATTTGTCAAATACACTCTCTAAGCCTGTCACACCCACAGCTGCAGCGGCCCTCCCCTTTCTGGAAACAAGCTCAAACCCAGAAAAATGACGTCAAACGCTCAATATGTGTCCCTGTGTCTGCATGTACCTTACTATTGGGCTCTGCTCCAAAGTCATTGCTAGCTGTCCAGGGCAAGTGTCAGAAACTGTACCAGGTTGCTTTGTCCACAGCTAAGCCTGCTCCGGGACCGTGTCTCTTAGCACCCCTGTCTCTATCGCGGATCGTACGTTGGCAATTGTTGTCATTTCCATGCGCGTTTGTGTCTGTCCTCAGTCAGCCCGGCTTGATCCGCCGTTGGGTCCTTCTCCATCGAGCACAACCACATGGCAACCCGCAAAGCGGCAGACGTGAGCCTCTGCTAACCCAACATCTCCCAGCCCCCGGTTTCACCTTCGGCTGTGCATCCACACCATCCAGCATGCTGCGCGTAAGCTCATGATAGTAGCACTGTTCTTGCAAATCGCTCACAGCACCCGAGCGTCAACGTCGCATCCCATGTAGCACAACAAGTCACTCCACTTCCGCCATGACACTAGCTAATGGGGATATTCGTGGAACAGAGGCAACTGTCGGTGACTCACCTCTACGCTCCACGTGCCCATATGCGGCAAGAGAAGGACGTTTCGATTCGTCTGCAGCCCAGGGTGCATCTTGGGCTCATTCTCAAAGACATCCAGTCCTGCCGAGGCAATCTTCCCGTCGTCTAGTGCCTTGACCAGCGCTTCTTCGTCAATCACTGCCCCGCGTGCTGTGTTGATGATCACTACGCCCGTCTTCATCTTGGTGAACTCGTGTGTCGATATCATGTGTCGAGTGGTTCTCTGCCTCGAGTTAGCGCCTTCGGTTCCAGCGGCAGGCGACATCGACAGCGACTCCAAATCCCATCTACACTCACGTTGAGCGGCAGGTTGACACTGAGCACGTCGCTACTTCTCAGCAAATTGTCAAAAGTTGTATACACCGCCCCCATGGCGAGTTCCTCACTCAACTTGTTGCGATTGTGATACATCACTCTCATACCGAATGCCTCCGCTTTGGTCTTGAGGTTTCGACCTATCCGCCCCATACCTAGAATCCCAAGCGTTTTGCCCTGTGGATTGTGTCCGAGAGGAGGCAAGCTCTGGCCTCGCCAACTTCCGGCACGCAGCGTCGCCATGGGCGGGTTGAACCGTCGAAGGGCCCCGAGCATCAGGAAAACGGCCGTGTCCGCAGTGGATTCGTTCACAGCGTTGGGGGTGTGAGATACACTGATATCCCGGCTCGTACAGGCTTCAATGTTGATTTGGTCATAGCCCGCTCCTACAGGCACCAGGGTGAGTCGTCGTCTTCGATCATGGCTAATGATGCATAACTGGTAGAAGGAAACCCTCTCTGCGTACCGTTGTGACAGATGAACTTAACGCTCGCAGGAAGCGCAGCGACCAGTTTCTCGTCGAATCGTCCTGTCATCTCTGCACTTTCGAATGTTCGATATATCACCAGGACGCCATCCAACGCCCCCGACATGCACTCTTCGAGGAACTCGGTGCGACTACAAGCTGACGATTTGATCAGATTGGCGATGTCAGAAAGTGACTCCCAGACATCGGTGGCACTAAGGGCACAGTCAGTGCTTGATGAGGAATCTGTCTATTTTCGTATGTGAATATATACAGGCATGAGATCACTTACTGATCAATCCGACCCAGTAACAGTACTCTGGGTTTCATTCTGTCAGGCATGTTTGTTTCGCGGAAAACCCAAAAGATAATCTGAAGTTCTGCAGTCGTTGTCAGTGCCTTGATCCAAGCCCTGCAGTTAATTACCCGACCGGGATCGATTCGATAAAGGATTCAGCCGAGAGGCAACACGATGAATCCGCGGGATTTGAACCGAACGCCCGTAAGACTTGCTCGTGTACATGGCACCAAAAGCCGCCAGCGCGGCTCCTTTTTATCATCCACTACTCTCCGGTACCGGTGCATCCCGCGCAGCTGTTTCGCACGTCTTATCGCAGCCTAATGCTGCGTTTTGCGCCGCGCTGCGCTCGAAAATACGTTGCGTGCATATCTGATCCCGGAGACTTAGTCGCTTGCACTGCGTTGATTGGCACGGCTGCGCCAGCTTGGAGAATACTTGCCGCACTGGTAGTGCCCCGGAACCCCATGCGTGCTGCGCTGCATGCACACTATTTGCCCGCAGGACCATCTTCGGGTAGATTGCGCGGCTAATGGGTTTCGCGGCCCGAGTTTGGAGAGCCCGGGTGCCAGATGATGCGTGGGCCTTGCCGAGTTCGACGTGACCCCACGCTGTGTGATGATGTCGGGACTTGAACTATGTCCTATCTGTGTTGGGAAGTGATCAATTCCACAGCATGACCATGACCGTGATTGCTCAGCCTTGAGATCCTATCACAGTCGCTACCATCAAACGTCACAAGTACATGTGTGGGGTGTTCTTCGGGAGCACTTGATAGTCGTAATTAATATTACATTCACTGTCCAATGGCAACGCGTTCTTGTCCATGTCCAAATACACAGAGGACCTTTGCTCGATATCAACACGTGCCGTGATGCGTAGCATATCGTTCAAATACCCTATCTCGTTCAGACATATTTATCTCTTCCCTATCCCTTGCAGAAACAGGATTCTACTTACCATGCCAGAGGCAGGAGCGTGATTCACCACGCCACACCCATGGCTGACGCCGTGCCGTGCCGTCTTATCTGTTATATCGCAAACCTCGCCTATTTCCTCCGCCATCACCACGCGTGTTATCGTCGCCGTTGCTCCGATGAGCGATTTCAGGAGTATTACCAGGGAAATGCTGGGCAGCTGGCTGGATCGATCCAGAGGGGGGCGCTGCACTCACTCTGGGTGAAGTGGGAGCTGGGTTGGAGGTGAAGTGTGAGTTTGGATAGGGGTGAAGATGCTTGGAGGTCAGGTAAGGGTGGAAGTGTCGCTTCACTGCCTGGGCTGTTTGGTGCTTGATTCTCCCTGGTTCTTGGTTCGTCTACTTGCTCCAGCGTTTTTCTTATTCCTCTGGCGTTTGTTTTGTTCCCCCAACCTTTCTCTTGTTCCTCCAACCTTTCCCTTCCACCCTCTCTTCAACCACCCAACATATTTGATGAACGAGCCCCGATCATCAGTATGCCATTGTCCTCCCCACTCTCCCTTTAGTTTTGTCTGAAATCTTCATAAGCAAAGCTCGCGTCATTTTCGGCTCCAATTACACCCAGGATCATTTGTTTGATGTCGTCGCTAGCAAGAAGACCGTAGCGTCTAGAGACCGAGATGGCATCGTTGATTGGGAAGACAACTACTATTTCGCTCATCTGATCTTTTACACGAAGCCGGGTTCTCTGGAGAACTTTAAGGTTCTTTGGAGAACTTTAAGGTTCTTAGATCCACCAGTCAATGGGAGACACTTGCAGGCGCCACGTCAAAATTGCACGATGATCTGCTCCTAAGCGCCGAACATTTCGACTTGGTAAGTTCAAGGCATCATCATCGCTGGTGGATTTCAAGCTGATTCGATTAGGTGGCAGCTGAACAAGGGTTGGCGAGCCTGTGAGTTTAGGCAGATGGCTCGAGGAACTGTACCTCTCTCTCAGAATTCACTGAGTCAAGACTGCCCGCATTTTCGAGTTGGCTGATGGACAGACATCCTTCTGCTTCCTCGCGCTTGGAAATTGGGAAAACAGTTCGACTGAGAGCCTTCGATAGTCACGAAGATACACAGATGCGGAGCCGGAGGGTGGCTCGTGATGGGCAGCATCGCCTAGCCTTGGGTTGACATGGGAAGTTCATAGGTAAACCAGTCAACTTGCATCACAGATAAGTGATCCGATTAGTCGGAGATTCCTTTATATCAACTGTTCGTCAAAACCCTGGAATGACTTGCGTGAACGTATCGATGGAGCCCAACGGCTCGTAGTCTTGACGGAGCGGCTCACGGAGCTACGGGTGGTGTTCTCGCTGTATTCAAGGAGATTGATTTTAGAAAAGCTGAGCGTAGTCACGATTCTATTCTTCTTCCAGCTGTGTATGTGTGAGGATGATTTTTCAGGATTAGCTCTGTGTCTGACCGCCCGTCTCCGCCGCCTCCGCCGTCTTCGCCGTCTCCTTCTCGACGGCCTCCTCAACAGCCTCCTTCTCAGCAACCTCCTTCTCCCCCTCCGCAACTCTCTCCTCGCCTGCCTTCTCCACCCCCGCCTCGACCTTCATACGGATAAACTCCTTCTTCATATCCTCAAACTCCCTGAATCCCTGGAAATACTTTCTCCTAAAATCATTCAAATCGCTCGCCTTGGTCCCCTTCTCATACTCGCGCTTCGCCATAGCCTCGAGCGCCCCCTCAGGCACCTCGTCGTCGCGCAACCGCCGGTACGTCAGCAGCCGGCGCGACCACTTGTTGAAGGCCTGCACGCACACGCTATCAAGTCGCAGACACGGGTGCGCGGGGATCAGCAGCTCAATGTTCTCGTCGTTGGCCATCGGCATCCACATGCTCAGACACCCGCCGGGGACCAGCGTCGTGGCAGCAAACGCAAGGATGTCGTCGAGCAGCGCCGTAAACGAGTACGGCCGCTTGGGCGGAATGTACCCAGGCAGCTGGTACTGGTCTGCGTGCGTCTGGCGCTCGACGTCGAGCAGCGCCTCGCGCGACCCCAGCACCTTGAGCCCCTCGCGGATCCCGTACGGCGGGTCGCACACGATGCCGTCGAGGTAGCCCGCTGCGCCGAGCCGCAGCGGCGTGTTGGTCAGGTCCGAGACGAAGCCGCCGAGGTAGCTCGCTGAGAGGCCGTACTGAGCGAAGTTGCCACCGACGTCCTTTTTGCCCGTCTGCCCGCGCCGCGCGCTGCCGCCTGTGCCGCGGATCGCGCGCCCGTCAATGTCGCTGCCGCAGACGACGGCGCCGTAGTGCGCGCACGCGACGGGGAACCCGCCTGTACCCATGAAGGGGTCGTAGAAGAGCTTGCCGGGGGCCGCGAGCGCGATGTTGGCCGTCAGCAGCGCGAGCTCGGCGTCCATGGATGTCGTGCTGATGTAGTGGCGCTTCTTGAGGTCGTACGTGTGGCGTGCGTCGCGGCCGGACTCTGCGATGAAGCGGCCTAGATACAGGTACCGGGGCGTCGTCGAGTCGAGCTCGTAGTCTTCGAAGACGCGCACGGCGGTTTGCGGGTTCTTGATGCGCACAGCGCCCTTGAAACCCAGGTACGAGAAGGACTCGATGACGGCGCGGACTTGGTCGGCGGGCGCCGTCACGCCGCGGTACCGCTCGACGCGGAAGCTGAAGGTGTTGTTTTCATACTGCGGCCATTGCGCGGATGACTGCGCCTTGACGGATGCGTGCAGCGCAGGGTACGTTGCGCCCTGGCCCCACAGCTCGTAGATGCCCTGGGTGAGGATGCTGCGGGAGATGACGGCGCGGGCGGCGTTGTCATTGGGGAGCCGCACAATGCAGTATGGCGACTGGGCGGATTAGACGGGGGAAGATGTGAATGCGGATTGGATATGATGTGGAGTGAGATAGACAAGGGAACGACAGACTGAGGAGATAGAGGAAACGGCTGAGAAAGAGACTGAGACCAAAACTGATATGACAAGTACGCAAACTCGACAGAAACAAGACAGGAGGAGAAACGCAGAAAGACAATATCAGAGAAAAGAGAAAAAAAAAAGACGTACATCCTCATGGTAGCTAACAAACTCAATCTCGACGCCCGCCAGCTCCGCCAGAGCCAGCAGCTCAGCCCGGCGAAAGCTCTCGTGCGTCTGCGCCAGCCGGACAAGATATTCAGGCATGGTGGTAGTTAATGGCGCGGGTTTGCCGTGAGACAACGGGCAAGCTTTACGTCTCCGATGTGGTGTAGCAGAGAGAAGGAAAAAAAAGGGGGCTATCCGTTCAATCTGGCACCGGCATTATTCGACGACTGCAAGTGTAGTCGTGTAGTATCTATGGCGGGCGTAGGTAGTCGTGGGAGTCACGGGCGGGCAGGGCAGGTTTGCTAGGGCTAGGGTGTGAAAATGGTGGGTCGTTGGGGCAGCGAGTGTGATTGGCTCGCTAAGGGTGAGGGTGAGAGATGGTCGACTTCACGCCTTGGAGGTGCATGTCTTTTGGGCTGCTGTTGGGGGCTTGGGAGACGGATGGTTGGGCTCTGTACGAGACGGAGCTACTTTGTTGTCTCGGATTGAGGTTTGCTTGTTTTTGGCTGGCGGTGAGGTAGTCCAAGACCACAACGCCTGGCTGGGTATTTGTATTCTAGCTCTCCTCAGCTGAGGTCGATATCCCCACCTGCACTTGGATCTGTACACTCGGTTTCGTCACTTGCCCAGTAGTAGTCGCAGTTGAACTTGAGCACCTCATTCCCCCACGATGTCCACCCAGCGACGAGGTACCTCGCGAAAACCTCAAGCGCGCTGTAATCAGCAGGATCAGGCATATACTCCTCCAGCAACTCCTTCAGACACGGCTTGCGCGAGTGCATATCGGGCACTGCAGCAATGACTCTCTTCCTGACCTGCGGCGCGTGCGTCATTGTTGTCCACGCATTCGGCGCCGCGCGGCCCAGCAGCAGAATCTCATAGGGCCTGCGCATAGGGTCGTCGATGTCGAACATGGGCTCGCCCTTTGTCGTCGTCTTGATCCAGATCCACTCCTCGAACAAGCCAACGTTCCACGTCTCGAACAGGCCGCCGGGGCCGAGCACGTGCTCGCGCAGGGAGCTCTTGTTGGTGACCCACACGCCGACGAGCGCGTTGTGCTCGAGGTAGTTGTCAATGTCCATGCGGAAGAGCATCTTCTTGAGGTAGGGCATGCCGCCAATCTGCTCATAGGCGCCCTTGCGCTTTGCGGAGCGGTTGGGCCATGGCGGGTCTAGCAGAACTACGTCAAAGTGGCGCGGGAGATTGTATTCGTCAGTGAGCTCGCGAAACGAAGCGCGGAAAGACTCGGAGTGGGCTGAGTCGCTGAGGAAGAAGGTAGAGCGGGGTGGGATTGTGAAATGGTGCTCTTTGCTTGACTGAGGTTTTTGGACCGTCAGAGGTAGGGAGTGGGGTTCTGGATTATGGAAGGTTGACGTCCACGGCTCGTGCTGTGAGGCCGATGCTGTCGTTGCGATAACCCACTCGTCCTGTGCGGCAGCAGCCTGTGATTGTTGCGATTCAGGGGCACCGAGCGAAGCCATCATCTGCTGCAGATTCAAGGCAGCATCGTCTTGTTTGCGATCTCCCCATGCGGCCCACTTGCGGAAGTGCGTCTCTAGCTCTTTCTCCGGGTCGTTGATTTGCATTGCATCTTGGTGTTTTGGCGGCTGGGTCAGTACTTTTCGCGGTATGCACCACGGGGTCTGGACGTGGGCGTGTATTTGAGCGAGTGCACTCAGAATGGATGCTTTGTATTCGACATGGCGTGCAGAGTCGGCCAATTCGTGGCTGTTGGGTGCCTTTGACTTTGTTGCTGTTGGGCGGTAGTCTTGGTGTGGCTGTATTGGGTCGTGCAGGGGCGTGGTGGAGAGGAGGGTGCCGGGGCGGCTCTGGGCAGCGGCAATGGAGGTGGGTATGTCGATGAGAGTGACGTCGCGGGGTGAGTTTTGGTAGAGGAGGGCAGTCATTGCATGGGGTGAGTAGGTACCTAGTGAATGGCACAGGTCGCGTGACCGGACAGGCGGGCCAATGCCGGGCGCTGGGTTCCGCATATCATCGGACGGGAGCCGACAAATCCAGATCCTCGGCTCAACGTCATGTTATGGGCTAGCACTTTGACATTGCGTCCCAAACCCCGACGCCAAATCCCCCACACATACCCCGTGTCCATGTCCATGTCGCCGTCGCGGTAGCACTCGCTCTTCTCACACGCCCTGGCATGTCCGCGCCCGCGCCCATCCTCCGCCATGACGAGTATACACAGTCCCCCGACATGATGACGACCCCGACCAAGACGACGACGACGGCGACGACGACGACAACAACGACAGCAACAACATCCACGACGCCGCCCAGGGCCCAGATCGACCGCAAGAGCTACGAGTACCTCGTCAAGAGCGGCATCGCGGGCGGCATCGCGGGCTGTGCAGTGCGTCTCCTCTTCTTCTGCCTCCTTCACCCCTCCCCCCTCCCCCCTCCCCCTCTCCCACTGACATGCACCCAGGCAAAAACCGTCGTCGGCCCCCTCGACCGCGTCAAGATCCTCTTCCAGACGCAGAACCCGCACTTTGCAAAGTACACGGGCAGCTGGACGGGCTTCCCGCTCGCCGTGCGCGATATCTACGCGCAGACGGGCGTCGCGGGGCTCTTCAAGGGCCACAGCGCCACGCTGCTGCGCATCTTCCCCTACGCCGGCATCAAGTTCCTCGCCTACGAGCAGATCCGCGCCCGCGTCATCCCCTCGCCCCAACACGAGACGGCCGCCCGCCGCTTCCTCTCGGGCTCCCTCGCAGGCATGGTCTCCGTCTTCGCCACGTACCCGCTCGAGGTCATCCGCGTGCGCCTGGCCTTTGAGACGCGCGCCGAAGCCCGCTCCACGCTGCCCGACATTGTGCGCCGAATCTACCACGAAGCCGCCCCCGCGACGCGCCACGCCGCCTCGACGCCTCTGGGCGCGTCCGCCGCCGCCGCCCTCGACTCGGCCACACCGCGCTACGGCCTCGCCAACTTCTTCCGCGGCTTCACCCCGACGCTGCTCGGCATGGTCCCCTACGCCGGCGCCTCGTTCCTCGCCCACGACTCCATGTCGGACCTGATGCGGCACCCCGCGCTGGCGCCGTGGACCGTGCTGCCGGGCACCTCGCGCGCAGACGCCCACAAGCCCGCCCAGCTGCGCTACTGGGCCGAGCTGGGCACGGGCGGCATCGCCGGCTTCGTCTCCCAGACCGTCTCTTACCCGCTCGAGGTCATCCGCCGGCGCATGCAGGTCGGCGGCGTCGTCGGCGACGGCCACCGCTTGGGCATGGCAGAGGTCGCGGGCCGCATTTACGCTGAGCGCGGCCTGCGGGGCTTCTTTGTCGGCCTGACGATTGGCTACGTCAAGGTCGTGCCCATGGTCGCTACCAGCTTCTTCGTCTACGAGCGCGGCAAGTACTATCTGGGCATCTAGCCTGTTCGTTTGAGCATAGAGCGGGGGGAGGATAAGTGGGGGTTTTAGACTTTTTTTCTTCTTTCTTCCCTGTTTTGGCTGCTTCCACCAACAGCATCGGCGTTTGGGCGTCCTGTAGATAACAAGAGCGATGCTACTATATCCATAGTCATGCTATATCCAGTTCAACCACCTATACAACAAGCCCACCAGCTATTGCACATCATATCATATTATATCACATGTATGCGCCCACCTTGACTAGTCTTTGGCTTTTATTGACTCGACTAGACTTGACTATCGGATATTTGCCTAACTGCATCTGAGGGCTCCCTCCCACTGCACACACACACACTCTCTCTTGCGCCTGGCTGCAATACCCTGTATCGCGTGCCCTTGCCAACTGTCCAGGCCAAATGCTGCCCAAGAGGCTGCCGTGGGAATAAATGCCTCTGCACTTACTTGTGCCGGCTACCAAGACTAAAGGTTCGTCCTGCATCCACTCCCTACAAATGCATATATCTGTAGCGCTGTCGGTAGTAGTAGTAGCAGTAGCAGTAACAGTAATAGCAGCTCGAGATAAAACATGCTCTCCCCATCGCCCTGCTGGCCTCAACAGCTGACGATTCGTCCTTGGGAAGCCATGATCGACGGGCCGTCCAAATCATCTTGGTACAGGCGCTACGCGCCGTTGTAGAAGCTGAAGACTGCCCGAACCTCAGGTCGCTGCGTTGCCGCTGGCGGCGGCTGCAGGAGCTGCAGAACCATGGCCGCCTCGTGCGCCGCCGCGTCCCCGTCCACGAGGAGCGAACCCTCCTCGCCCCCCGCGGGCTGGTCCTGTGGGGGGTGGGTTGAAGCGAGGATTCCTAGCCACCTTCTCCTTGCGCTCCAGCACCTGCACAGCGCCCTGCGCAATCTTGATCGGGCTAGCTGCCATGGCCTTCTGCAGACCCTCGGGCTCGGCAAAGTCGACGTACGCAAATCCCTTGCGCTTGTCGATTTCCACCTTCTGGACACCCCCAAACGCCTTCAATGCCTCTTCGATGAGTGGCTCAGTAATGCCTTGAGAAGGGTTGGCATGCTTCAGGAAGGCTTGCTTGCTCGTTGCATCGGGAATGGGGCGCGGTGGTGCAGATTTGGCCATGTTGGCAGCTGGCACGGGGGGCGCTTCCGTCTTGGCCGTGGGCTGTTGCTTTGCGGGGGCGGGGGAAGCTCGGGCGGCGGCAGACTCCGAGGGCTGGTTGCGAGGTGTCTGGCCCTTGGGGGTTGCGGGAGCCTGCGCAGACTGGGGCTTCTTCAGGATCTGGGGAGCCGGTGCGGGTGCGCCCTTGGATTGCGCAGCAGATTTGGCCTCGGCGGAAGTACCCTTGTTGTTGGGAGTATCTGCCAAAGAGGCCTTGAACGCTCGCCGCTCCGCGCGGGTGGGGCGTTCCTTCTTCTGGGTCGCTTGAGCTGTCTTGTCTGAAGCTGGTGGCGCGGCGTTCTGGGCGACAGGCGTCGCCTTTGACTTGGTCTCAGCAGCGGGAGCCTCTTTGGCTGGGGTGGCGGTATCGGAGGCTGAGGCAACCTCGCGCTTCGTTCCACGACGGCGGCTGGGAGCGGGGCCAGGTCCAAGACCCAGATCGCGCTGGAGCATCGACTTGGCCAGAGCGACGTTGCCACGCTTGCGCTCGGGAGCAGGGGTGGCCGAGGCCTTGTCGGTCGAGCTGTTGGCAGCGCCCCTCGCGGATGCTTCTTTGTTGAGAATCTTGACGGCCTCCTTTGCTGCGTGCGCCTTGTCGCCCTTTGCCGAGCGGCGGCTCTTATCTCCAGCGCCGGATGCATTCTCTTTGCCAGGCTTGGTTAGGATCTTCTTGCTCGAGTGGTCGTGGGAGTCGTCCTTGTCGCCGCGGCCGTGCCTCGATGCCTTTGTGTTTGGCTTGTCCTTGTTTGCCTTTTTCTCGCGTAGAGCCTCAATCAGCGGCGTCGTCTTGACCTTGTTGTCCTTTGCGGCGTCGGCGTCGGGAGCCGGGGGCTTGGAGATGGGATTGGTCAGGCTCTCGAGGAAGTCCTTAAAGTCCTGATCTTGGTCGATGGTGCCCTGGCGATTGTCGTTGCGGCGGCGGCCGCCGGGCATCTTGGGGTAGGGAGCGTACTCGAGCGTGGGGGGGCCGACAAGGGCGGGGTCCTGCCATGACTTTGCGGCATCGTGGAAGGAGAGGGCGCGGACATGGTCGCCGAGGAGGTTGACCCAGTCGTTCTTGGAGACGTGCAGGTAGGCGCGCGAGGGACGGGAGGGCTTTGCGGCACTGTCGAGGGGCAAGGTCAGCGGGAGCAGGGGCAGCAGCGAGGCGGAGGTGGAGGCGGGCGCACTCTTTTGAGATTTTGCCCTTTTGGTACTTGAGCCAGTCGACACGGCCGCCGCCGAGCTTCCAGTCGGGACCGAGGGCCGTCTCGAACTCGGGCTTTGTGAGGCCTGGGGGCAGGCGGCGGCACACGAGCTTGAGGCGCGGCTGGGGCGGCTTGGGGCCACGGGCTGGCTGCGCGGGCTGGGCTGGCTGCGCGTTCTGGTTCTTGCTGGCAACGGCGACGGCGACGGGCAGGACGCCGTTGGTACCGGCCGGGGGCACCATTGCGGGGGGAGAGGGAGGGGGGCGGGGGCGGGGTGTTGTGGGCGTGGGCGTGGGCGTCTTGGTCGTGTGGTGTTGGAGGTGAGAGGCAAGTCATAGGTAGGTAGGTAGGTAGATAGGTAATTGCTAGGTATGGCACGGCAACAACCCGGGCGCAGCCAATACGCAGGACACGCCGGACGCTGAGAGACGCGACGAGGCGCTCTATATTGTTTTGTTTCTACGTCTCCCTTTTGTACAATATATATCTCTCTTTCTGCGGCCGCCAGTCATGCCCATGTCGTCGGCCGCCCGCAAGCTAGTTAGCGCCAAACGAGGGGTCGTCGGGTTGCGCCACAGCTGCTGCCGCGGCCACTGCCACTGCTCTCGCTCGACTCTCCACTCCACCACCGCCAGCCAGTCCGTCAGAGCTTGCCTGCGACGACTGCTGCTGCTGCTACTGCTGCTGCCCCGGCCACCACTCCCCGCCTCACGCGCTCTCCCTCCTCCTCCTCTTTCCTCCCCCTCCCCCCCCCCATCTCTTCCACCCCACACCCTCCACACTCCCCCCCGCTACGTCACCCCCATGCCCAAGGACAGCGACGTCCCCCAGCCGGGGCCTGCCCGCCTCGCCAAAGGCGCCGGCCCCGACGAGTGGCTGGAGCAGGCCAAGCAGTGCAAGTACCTGCCCGAGTCGGACATGAAGCGCCTGTGCGAGATTGTCAAAGAGTGCCTCATGGAAGAGTCCAACATCCAGCCCGTCCGCACCCCCGTCACCGTCTGCGGCGACATCCACGGCCAGTTCTACGACCTCCTCGAGCTCTTCCGCGTCGCAGGCGGCATGCCCAGCGACGCCCCCACGGCCCCGCAGGCGCCGCCCGTCAAACCCCCCGCCAACATCAACCCCGCCGACCTCGAGCCCCCCACAAGCATCACAGACCCAAAGGTCAAGCGCAAGATGAAGCGCCGCTTCCAGCGCGACCCCAACTACATTGGCCCCGCCAGCCCCCCGGGCGGCGACGGCGACGACCTCGACCCCGACGACGACGACGAGGAAGAGCGCGGCCGCAGCCGCAGCGTCCACGACCGCAGGAGCATAGGCTCCGTCTCGGACGCAGACTCGACCCGCAACACCGTCGTCGGCAACGGCCAGCAGAACTTTGTCTTCCTCGGTGACTTTGTCGACCGCGGCTACTTCAGTCTCGAGACCTTTACGCTCCTCATGTGCCTCAAGGCCAAGTGGGTATCCCCTTCAGCCTGACCCAACCTCTCCAAATCTGACAGTCCCAGATTCCCCGACCGAGTCACCTTGGTCCGCGGCAACCACGAGTCGAGGCAGATAACACAGGTTTACGGCTTTTACGAAGAGTGCCAGACAAAGTACGGAAACGCCTCCGTCTGGAAGGCCTGTTGCCAGGTCTTTGACTTCCTCGCCCTCGCTGCCATTGTCGACGGCAAGGTCCTGTGCGTACACGGTGGATTGAGCCCGGAGATCCGAACATTAGACCAGATCCGCGTCGTTGCCCGAGCGCAGGAGATTCCACACGAGGGAGCCTTCTGCGACTTGGTCTGGAGTGACCCCGAGGAAGTCGAGACATGGGCCGTCTCTCCCCGTGGTGCTGGTTGGCTGTTTGGAGACAAGGTCGCGTCAGAGGTGCGCATCCCTCTCTTTTCCCACGCACCCTCGAGTGCTGACTAAAAACCTTAGTTCAACCACGTAAACGGTCTCCAGCTCATTGCGCGAGCCCATCAGCTCGTCAACGAAGGCTACAAGGTACGTTCACTGGCTCTCGCCGATCGACTCTCATATATCCTGACTTTCTCCACAGTATCACTTTAAAGACAAAGACGTCGTGACTGTCTGGTCCGCCCCCAACTACTGCTACCGTTGCGGCAACGTCGCCTCCATCATGAACCTAGGCGAAGACCTCAAGCAAGAATTCCAAATCTTCAGCGCCGTCCCGGACCACCGCCGTGCCGTCCCAGCTGGCCGAGGCGGCCGCGGCGAGTACTTTTTGTAGTCTTGCGCGCACGGACGCACGCGGCGTGTGGTGATTGATGATGTTGTTGTTTTTATCGTTAAGCATGCTTTGTATGTGGCAAACATGAAGCATTTTGGAAGCAAGCAAAGGAGGAGGAGGTTGCAACGAATACCCAGGGATGGACGATGACGATGATGTATGTGATGGATGATGGACGGCGGACACTGGATGACCAAGACCACTACCAACGACTGGCCTGAGTGGGAACGAGCCGTGGAATGAATGGAACGATTGTTTTTGAGCTTTGATTGTGGCGCCATTTGTACAATACTGTCAACGTCTTCATATCTAGGTAGTTAGCCCACTGTACGTACGTACAAACAAACAAACAAACACCTCTACACATATTCCCTCTCGGCATAGCTCTGAATCATGCCCCGCGGGTCCGACTCGTACTCCCTCAGCTCCACCTTGCCCTCGCTGCTCGTTACGGTATTGGCCTGGACAAACACCTTGCGCGGCACCTTCTTGCTCAGCACCGCAGGGCGCACCATGTTCTCGTAAAATGGCTCGACGTCGGTAATCTCCTCGTACAGCCTGCGGGCGCCCGCGACGTCGGCCGTGCTCTTGTAAATGTGCAGCTTCTGGAGGTAGTCCTCGACGGCGGGGCGGCCGAGGTCGAGGATTCGGTCGCGCTCGAGGCGAATCGTCAGGTCCGAGAGGTCGTCTTTTTCCCACTCGAGCTGGCAGAATTCGACGCCCGCATTGAGGAAGGTGCGCAGGATGGAGAAGCGCGCTTGCATGTGCGCCTGGCCCCACTTGCGCGACTTGGGGTCCCAGAACTCGAGCGCCGTGATGCCGGCCCGCGCCATGCTTAGGTACGCCGCGTACAGCACGTCGCCGGCCTCGCCGTCCATGTCGGCGCTGCCGCTGCCGAAGCCGAAGAGCTCGAGGATCGGGAACTCGCATGACAGCGCCATGGCCACGCATTCGGCGCGGCACTCTTCGTACGACGCCGCAATGTTGCCGAATACCGAGCCCCATGTTTGCCCCGGCTTGTACCACGTGCTGATGGGCTTCTGGGTGACGGGCGAAATGGGCGGGTTTTCCTTGTCGAAGTTGAACTCGCCTGGTGCCGTCTCTTGCAGGAGCTTGCCGCAGCCGTGGCCCAAGAGCTCGTGCAGACCGACCTGTACTTCAAAGGCCGAATCGCTGTTCTTGCGGTACACTGCTAGGTCCTTCTCCTTGATGAACGGGATCTTCTCGTTGGGTGCCTTGGCCGAGAGAACATTGCCGAGAGACACGTTCTTGAAACCAAAGTTCTGTCGGATGTCGTCGTAGTTGGGAATGTTGATACCAGCGGGAATTCTGTGCGAGGTTAGAGCGTGTTTGGCGGATCATTTCACAATGTCAACCACTTACCCGCTGCCAGCGAATGTAAGCACCTCCAGGGACGTAAAGTCTGGGCTGAGGAACTTGTCCTTCTCAAACTCCTTGCCCCAAGGAAGTAGCGGGATGTACTTTGGTGCCGACTCAACAAGCTTCGAGAACGCCTTCGTCCGCTCCTTGTTGACCATCGAAACGAAACCCTCCCACTCGCCACGGATGCCATGAGGATCGCGGTATGTCTCGATGAATCCAATGTCAGATTCGACCTGCGGCCCCTTGTCCATGATCCATGCCCGCTGGCTCTCTTTGAAGGCCTCCAATGAGCCGCTCCTGAAGCTCTTGGAATACTCCTCCATCATCTTCGTCTGGTTGTCGTTGGCGGCATACTTCTTAGCCTCGTCAATGTGGTGTGCGATAGTCTCCATCTCTTTCGAGTAGTCTCCAAACACCAGCTTGAGTTTCTTGCCATCATCCAGTGTCCACTCGCTATCCTTCAAATCTCTCTGCTCTGACGAGGGGCTGGCCAAAGCCGATGCAATCAAGACCTCGAAGCCGTCGCCCGTCTTCCTGACTCTTGTGTTCTCCGGCAGGAGGCCCTTGCCTTCGAGGAAGTCGCTCACGCCCGCAATCTCCTCCTTGGTAATGGACGGCGAGTCGGGGTAGTATGTCGACACATGCCCGGCACTCGGGTATCCCAGATGCAGCTTGGACACCTCGCCGCCTGCATATATCGAGTCCTTGAACTGGTCGTAGTGCGCAAGTGCATCCTTGGAAACAGTAGCCAGTGCCTTCAGCTGCCTAGGCTCAAGACGCGGTACAAACTTCGAGTCGCCGAATGACTTGTAGTTGCCAAGGTTGCCCAGGAACTGTGCAGCATAGTTGAGGTATGCGTCGAGCTCCTCCTGAGAAAGACCGGCTTCCTTTGCGAGTGCTTCGTAGTCGCCCTTGGTGTGCTTGTGTAGCGCGATGATGAAGTCGTAGATGGGCTCGGACTCGGGGGAGATTTGACGCAGCACGATGCGTGTGCCGGCATAGCAAGCTCTGTGTATACGTCAGGACCCCAGCGTAACTATCAAATGCTCCACAAATCTTACACCGAGACATGATGAGCGTAGAGCTTCTCCCGATCCGTCAGCGCCTCGAAGTGTGGCTTGATTGCGAGCGGGACAATCGTGGGCGGGCTGTCGGCCAAGTACTGCTTGAGGAGTTCGGAATCAATGCTGGCAGACATTGTGTGAGTATTGGAGAGAAGATTGGATGTTGTATGCAGACCCGAGCAAGCGGAGGGGAATGGTACTAAGCTTGCAGCGCTTGGTACCGGACGGAGAGGAGGCAAGGGTGCAAGTGGCTTGAGCGCGGGGTAGCAGCGGCTGCCCCTCATAGGAGATTGCGCCACCGTCACACGCCTAAGTACTACGCGTATCATGGTGAACTCCACCTGTGCCTTTCGCTCAGCGTGGGAGGGTCAGGTTATGCATGGATCGGCTCCGACGTTTCAAACTGAAGATGCGATCTCCCACGGGCCCATCGGAGATTGCCACGTCAACACGACGAAGACGAGATCAAAGACGAGATCAAAGACTAAGAGGCAATGTTCGCCACAGCGATGTGATATATTCATTTCTTCCCAAACCATGATATCGAACAACGGCCCGCTATGCAAATTTTAATGACTCTTTTCAAAAACCAAAAAGACTCCTTCACAATCCAACAAACATGGACACGGCTCCGACAAGGGCCAGCACGCCCCAGGAGACGCTCACAGCAGCAGCAGCGCTCTTGTTCACGCTGACAACATCAGGTGTGCCAAGTCGCTTCACGTCGTCGATCTTGCAGACCGTCTCGCACCCCTTGGCCTTGGACCTCTTCTCGTTGCCCTTTCCTCCGTCGTAGGGCCCGCTGGTGTTGAAGGTCATTTCGATCCACTGAACGTGGAACTCTGCCGAGTCGTCGACGGTCATGTTCCCACTCCATGTGCCGCCGTCGCTCCACATGTTGAGGACCATGTAGCTCTGCTTGCGGGGCACCGAGTATGTGTTGGCAGCGACCTGCTTGTTGTTGAGGTACCAGTAGCTGTTCTTGGGCAGCCAGTCAATGCGATGCGTCTGCCAGTTCTCCCAGCTGGGCAGCTCATTGGCCTGCACGGAAGCTTCGGCGACTTCATTGCCATCCTTGCCGACAGCGGGCTGGTTGGTGTATCGAATTGTGTCAATGGGGTCCCTTGTAAGGATCTCAATGTCGGACTCGTTGTCATCGTTGACAAAAGTGAAGAAGCCTGCAACGGCGCCCTTTGAACCGACCACACGCCCGCTCATCCTCATGGAGACGTGCATGAGGTTCTTCTGCGAGTTCTCCATCTCGGCGGCAGACTGGAAGTCTTCTTCGCGCGAAGTACGGAGCGCGAGGTAAGAGGCATCATCCTCTTTTCCCAGGTAGATGTTGGCTGGGGAGTTGGTCATGGGAATGGGGAAGTCTTCAGTGGCCTTCTTGCTCCAGTTCTGGATCCCCCAATCAGCGACCCAGTCGTCGCTTGTAAAGATATCGGGCTGCCATGTCGACTCTAGACCCAAGCTGTCGTTGACCTGGCCTGGTGCTTGGGAGAAGCCGCCCGGCAGGTTGCGGAAGTCGAAGAAGCGGTAGTACTGGAAGTACTCTGGCTGTTGCGAGTCGGCGCCCGACTGAACGACGTAGCAATCGCAGTCTGGATTATTGTCCTTGGGTGTCTGGCTGTTGGAAGAAGTGTAGGGGTTGGCGGCGAGGGCTGGCGTAAGAAGCGCCGCCAGAGGCAGGAGCGTGGCGCATAGGCGCGGAACGGAGGGCATTTTGGGCGACGCAATCAAAGAGTGTAACAGGCGCAGCACGACCAAGGCTAGAGGGCACAGTGAGAGGAGGGCATTGCGCAGCAGCAGGGACCGGTGAGCTCATATACGAGAAAGCAGTGATATGGGGCTTAGGCGGGAGGCAGGGTGGACTTGGAGGAGCCAGTCTCGATTGACCAAAGCGGCGCATGGGCTACGTGCTTCAATAGCTTGAGCGGCTGGTGTGTTTCGCACCTCGTACCTGTACCTGTCGAGCGAGGCTACCTACTTTTTTTCCTGCACACAGCCACATGGCGTCTGGACCTTGACGACACCATGGCGAAACAATCTCCTGAGTTAACCCCATCGAGGCGCGACGCTCTGCGACGAGCCCAGCTACGAGAACCCTCATGCAGCCATCAGCGCTAGCCACAGTCACGGCCACGGCCCCCTCGACGGCTGCTGACCACTTTTCGTCAATGAATGCACGCGCCGACGACACGCACTGGAAATGAGTCGAGGGCCGGGAAGCGCGGCGGCGGCGGCCACCAGCCACACTAACGAGACGAGACGAGACGAGACTATCACAACGTCAACGCCTCTAGCTCACTGCACAGCTGGCCAAGAATAGCCCGCTTCGATATTTGACCGCCTACGCGCTACCGCAAACCACGCACGTATGCCTACCCTTTCCCACCCGTCATGACTGCAATGCTGCTTGCTCCTCTCTGCTGCCGTGCCGATACGAAGCTGCGCTGTTCGTAAGTCGTAAGCACCGCCGCTTTCCAATGCCATGACACATTGCATTGCAACGCTCCCGAAAAAGCGCTAGGGCTGAGCAGCTAATAACTAATTACCTCACCCAGAGTGACGACGACGAGAGAAAAGCACATGCGCCACAAAGAATAATGGGTGTTTGATGCCGTTTGGCCCGTCGCTTGGCCCAATCTGCTCGGCTTCGCTCCTTCGCACTGTGCACGGACATGTTCGTCGTTGAATCGGGCTAGACAGGCTGCTCGACGCGCCGATCACACACCACTGTCTCCCCCCCGTCCCCCGTCTGGGGATATGGTTGTGGCGGTACGTCCCGGACGTCTCGACCGCTGCACCATCTGTAATCAAGCCAGCCACTCCCACGCGCCCCAAGACTTTTACCGAAATGACGATTGTCCTGGTCGTAAACTCTATTCTCACTCAACCACCTCACTCCCCAGTTCATGGTTTACCCAACCTGGCAAATCATGCCACCTTGTTTTCGTGAGACGGTAACTAACTAGCGACAACACCAAAACAATGTATTGTTTCTCGTCCAAGGGGTATATCCTGTCCTCGGTGAACAGCCTGCACCATCAATACCAGAAAAGAGAAGTGTCCCTGAAACTCCAATCTCGCTATGCACGCAAAAAGATACCACGCCCACCCACCACGCCTTGTCCAAGACGAGCCAAACTCACGCTCCAGCCTTGATCACAGTCGTCCGACGCCCGTCTTCGGCCCAAAGTCTCCCCGGTTGTATCGTCGCAGGTCAAAGCCCGCCTTCTTGAATCTCTTGAGCTCCCATATCCTCTTCGCCTCAAACTCGTCGCTAGCCATTCGCTTCTTCGCTCCAGCCCTGCCTTCTTCGCTCTCAATCAGACCAGTCTCGTGTATCAATTCAGAGTCCTCCCACGAGTACGAAAATTCCCTCAACAGAGCGTGGCTCTGGTCCTTTGGTCGTATGGCAGATAACGGGCTTTGTTGCGAGAATTTGGCTAGTCCAGGTGTGTCGTTTGGAATTGTTTCGTCTTCGAATTGGGATGATGTCGACGTTCTCGGCGGCATACGCACATTAAAAGACGTCTGCGTAAGTACGGTACGTTTGGATATTACAGTAGTGAAAGGGTCCGTCTCGTCGCGGCCATCTTTTTTCTCGACTTTTGTAGGCTGTGCCTTTTCTGAGAGTGGTCGCTTCACAGGCGAATCGAGCTGCATCGTGTCGAGGCCCTTTGTACCAAACAGGTCATCATCCTGCTTGGAGGCTACCGACTTTTGCACTTTGTTCGGTCCAGGGATCCAGTCACTCTCAGGGTCGCTTGCTGGCTCGGCAGTCTCTCCTCGGCGCCGTGTGTTCTCCACGTCCTCATCGGCCGACCGCTGTACCTTCGCTACCGCAACAGGCGTGACTTTCACGCGCTCCTTGCCTTTGCTACGAGCATCGGGCTTTGTCTCCTTCTGCACCGGCTCAGCTTCCTTGTCCTCGCCTCGCATTTGTGCCTCTTTGACTTCCGCAGCCAGGTTGCTTGGGACAGCAGCATGGATCTCCGTCATCAGCTTCGCCCTCCGACAGAACCCGTCCCAATCTTCGCTGGCCAGCTTCCCCGCTGCTTCGTTCAGCGCGCTTGCGGGATTCGGCTGTATCAATAGACAGGATATCGTGACCAGAACGTCTCGTAGTTTGAGGGTGCTACTCCAGTCCCGCTTGAGCGTCTCCACGCAGACCGCCCCCGTGCCTTCGTCGATGTTCGGGTGCCATAGCCGCGTGCGGAACGTCGCTGTGGGAGGGGCATTAGGATATGTGGGTGGGATATCGAGGTGCAGGCGCCAGACGCCGCTCGCGTAGGGTGTGCCGACAGGGCCGGAGAGCAGGACATCGAGCGAGGTCAAATCTGCATAGGGGTCTGAAGATGGCGGAAAAAGGTAGTTCGGAGGCAGCCCGGCAGTGTGTAGGGAGCCATGGTCGGCGGCGAGACGGCGGAGCGACTTGGAGTTCTGGATAGGCAGAGCGTTAGCAACCGACGCGCCGTACATCAACTGCTATGGAGCGCGCGGCACACGTCGCAGTGAGGATGCTTACCATAGCCACATGCAGTGCCGTGTTAGACTAGAGGGACAGCATACGCAGAGGGAGGGGGAAATAAAGGTAGGAGGAGGAAAGCCCCGAATGTGGAGTCCCACGCCTGTTGTTGTGTTGGTTGTTGGTCGACGCGGCGCCACCCACTCATGTCTCACGCTAGCGCGCGCGAGATGCTTTCACATGAACAAAGCCCGCCCTGGGGTGAGACGACAGTATTCTATACTACTCAATCGTAGTGAACCTCTACAAGAAGCCATCGTCTCCTCGGTCATAGTCATGATATTCCACGTGTGACCTAAATCCTCTCCACCGAACGCCTCGCTTGGAAGTAATCTACAAAATATCCATGTCCTCCGTGGGGTCCACAAAGGGAAACTGCCCACCCTCAATTGCCGCTACCCTGTCGAGCTCAGCTTGGTATTCCTTCCTGAGCGTATCAAGCGTGACAATTTGTCTCTTGAGCAGTTTCTTCGCTTTCCCAAGACCCCATTGTGGTGGGCCTCCCTCCTCGACCTTCAGGTCAGCCAGAATATAAGCATCATCCTTACCGACCGACGACAGTGTGTTGATGATCATCAGGTAGCATTGTATCAAAGACTCGTCGGCTGGATCGTGGACTTTGGACGACGACGTCTTCAGACGCTGGAGGCGCTCGTATAGGATCGATGCTGCACCACGGAAGTTGTTGCGCGAGATGCGGAACGAGTAGAGGATCTGGTGGTAGGGTGGTCCAGAGGCGAGGTTCAGCGTCTTTTGGCAAAGTGATGCGAGAATATTGTCCACGTCGTTGGATAGCCCTACGAATGGGAACTTCAGAAGAGCTGCAACTTGCGATTGCCCTACCATAGCAGTAATGAGGCTCTGGAGTGATGAGAGTTTCCTGCGTTGAGTGTCAGTATCAGCAGATGACGCTCTTAAGAGGGTTTCACTTACAAGGCGTTATCACTGTGCCGCGTCATCGCAGAGTATGCCTCTTCAAACCTCGATGTTTGTATCGCGGCGGTAAACAATCGCTGAAGAAGTTCTGTCTTCAAGTCCCTGTCTTCCCGTCCCTTGACTGCCCCAAGGCCGAGTCGCGCATATTCCGCAACATACGAGTAAGCTTTGGCCTTTTCAAACAGACCAACAATATGGCTGTAGTACTTGGCGAGATCTTCAGAAAACAAGCTGCGGTCAGTCTCTGGCACTAGGCCCGCTGAATCCGTGTCCTCAACGTTGAAGATCCCCAATGCTAGGCATGTTAGCACGGTATCTTTGGTCATGGAGGAGGTAACTTACCGAGGTTGTATGCCGCCTTCTGGAAACAAACAGAAGCAAGTGCGTTCTCGCCCAAAGCAATGTGCAGTCGACCCTTGAGGTAAGTAGCCCAGTTGCCCTCGGGGAGGAACTTCGAAAAGTCCAACGCCAAGTCATACTCCTTCTGGGCCAGCAATTTGCCTACCGTGTCCTCTGCAACAGAGTCGTCGTACTGCTGGCCATTGAAGACTGATGCTATCCAGGCGCGACTCCAATAAGTGAGTTGTCCAGCTTTCAGATCCTTGGGCAAGGGTAGGTCGAAGAACCGGTGACCGTATATCCCTTCCATAACAGTCTGTGTGAGCGGCAGCTTCTTGCCGGTTTTCAGAAGTTCGCTCAGGGTTCGGTAGAGGGCCTCCGAGGCTGGCCCAGTGTCAGTTTGATGTGACCAAACTGTGTGAGCTAGCCATGATACTGTGAGGCACTGCTTCAACCCAATCACGAGTTCGACAAAGATCTCTGATGCATCGAATGCTTCGGGTGTCTCTCCCTCCAGCTCTACAAACATGAACAGAATCAGGACAAGGAGATCCAGGTAAGCGTTGTAGTTTGCTTCCAGCGTTTCCTGAGTGACTCTGAGTAAAGCACTCAGGCCGAATCGCGCGAGTTGCTTCCTGTGGTTGGCGCGGCCCTGTTCCTCGTAGTTCATTTTCTCAATGGCCCGGAGGAAAGTTTCAGTGCTGAGGTCTTTGATCTGGGTACCTAGCTCTTCTATGAGCAGCGCCAGATCGTCGTCCGAGACGTGCTGTATCAGCTCGCTATGGCTCTCGATCAATTCCATGCGATCGACAATGGTGAGTGACCGGCTTTGCATCGTGTCAATCTCTATCTGGCGTTTGACTTCTTGCTGGACAGAAGCCGGCAGCCGTTGTCGGAAAGAAGAGGCAGCAATGAGAAGCCGAGCAACTCCACTGGATTCGGGTCCGCCCAGAGTTTTGGCGAGAGCTCCAGTCAGCCTTTGTGACGACGAGAGGGTTGCAGCATTCAGAGATGTAGTCTCAAGCTCGCTACAGCTCCGGATCGCTGAGACATGGTCGCTCAGGACTAGCCATGGCATGGAAGTCTCAGAATCGTAAGCAAGAGACAGCGATTCTCCTCTTCGTTTGTGCAGATCTTTGACCAGGCCGTAATACGCTTGCCACTTGGAAGACAAAATTTCTTCTAGATCTTCTGTCCCCATGGTGCCGTTCTGCGTGTTTGCCGCAAGCGCTGACACTGCCATGCAGATACGCTCCTTTAGCGAAGCTCTGCTGGAAATCTTGCTCGAGCGCGTGCGGTTTTGACTTCTTGTAAATATGACTAGGGCAGTCTCCAAGGTCGCCGTGGTAAAGCGTCCGGGGTGGAAGAGAAACTCAAGCCACGGCTCGGAGATATCTGTGTCGCCTCGCGTAGTATCCAAGTTTTGATTGCCAGGATTTGCTGGGTTTCCTTTTAGTGCCTCGACTGTTAGTGGGCCTGCATCGACAGACACCCATTCAGTTTTCCAAGTGTGTTCCAAAAGATCTGGGCTCTCGTTCAAATCGAACTTCAGCTTGTAGACTCTGCTGCTTGGTCCGGACCGTGCCCGTATCCATAGTTCAGTCCCTCTCCATGTTCGAGTAGGCCCAGGAACAAAGTAGAACTCTTCCATGGACCAGACAGTTGTCTGCATAAGTTCGTCGATTGGAGGAATGAACTCAACATCCGACTGTACGTCGTAGATACCATTCTCCATATCGTCTGCATCCCGAATGCCCCAGAACTTGAACTGATGTTGCTTTGGCGAGTATGTAACGACATGATATTGCGATCCCTCAACACCGCCTTGGATATCCAAAACAGTCATGAGTTTGCATTGCGAAGCACCAATGATGTAAGATGAGTTGGCCTTATCAAATGCGCGGTCTGATTGATCCAGAAGGTCCGTCTGAGCACCTGGCTGGCCCGATGCAACGTTCCAAGTTCTCAAGGTGTGATCCAGGGAGACGGAGAGGATGTGCTGCTTGTCTGGAGACATTGAAACTGCTGCAGCAGCAGCAATGGCGAGATCCATGTTGTCGAACTTCACCGTAGGCTGGGTTGTCCACGAGAAGAAACCCCGGACAGACCAGCTGCTGTGTGAATATCTTGATCCATCCCATGACTTGCTATCCTTGTCCCATATCAGACGGCAGATGGCACCGTCATCAAGCGACACAAGCAGCTCGTCCACGTTGGCACTGACAAGCCGATAAGGAATGCGTCCGCTGAACAATGCCGGCTCTGATCTCTTGCACCAGTTCTCCACATCTTGCTCTGAAGCCGCAGGGTTGAGGAAGAAGTCGCGGTGGAGCGTGATTGTGTACAGTTCGTTCGAGGTTGTAATGGCGAAAACAGTCAGCGCGTCACGATCGCTAGGCTCTGAGAAAGCTACACAAAATGGGCGGATAGGCGAAGGGAACTGGAGGAGGAGGGTGAGGTTGGCTTCGACGGTGTGGCTGAGATCATGGTCAAAGTCGGCAGCTTGTATCTCCAGCATCTTCCTGTTGTCCAAGACGCGCCAAAGAAAGGTTCGCGGGTACTGATGGTGTCTGCGAAAGAACATGGAGCCATCGGTGGCCAGGTGTCGTCGAGCGAATGCATCCTCATCTTGGTCCACGTCCTTCTCGGTGATTACAGCGCGCTTTGCTGCTGTCCGCAGCCCAAAGGTTGAGGTCGAGTTTGCCGGCAGTGTAAAGGCGATGGTTGATCCGGGAAAGGCAGGCTCAATGTTCAGCCGCGCCTCTTTGTAGAGGCACGTGCCTCCATTCTTAACCATCCTGCTCGCATGCGAAGGTATTCGGGGGGATGCGCGGGTAGTCGGGGTTGTGGGCGTCGGGCGGGGATGCGACGCGGAGGTGCAGCTTGCAAGCAAAAGTCGCGATGCGAATGGATGCGCTCGCAGCTTGCGCACGGGGCAACCATTTCCCGCCCCACTCTTTCTTTCCCGCGGGACCAGATTGGTAGGCATCAGCGACAGCACTCAGAGGAAACCGGGATACACTGAATCTGGGCAGAGTATGTTACTGAAAAGCATTGCAATAGTGGCTACGTGAAAATCATCTACATCGTTATCGCTTCCAAACACCAACAACGCCAAACAATGTGCGCCAGCATTATAAGCAGTGTGCAACAGACGCGGCCTTTGTCCTGAACGCTTACCATACGACTCTTGCTTATTTGTTGTTCCTCTCCTCCAGGTCCTTCTCCTTGGGGTCGCCAATACCATCCTCGTAAATTGCAAACAAACAATCGCTTTCAGGAAGACAAGGGCTGTCGTAAATCTTGCACACACGAGTCTCAGCCCTGCCCTTCCTCAAACTCAGACGCGTTGTACTTGCGTGTGCAATGATGTTTCCTCCGATAGGCTTCTTGGGGTCCGGGTTGAACATGGCGCTGGGCCCACCGTCCACTTGCGCAACGACTTGGTTTGTGATGACGACCGCAATACCAAACTCATCGGCAAGCCGTTGCAGGGTCCTCATGAACTTGGCCAGATGTGTCTGTCGGCTTGAAAGTTCACCACGCCCGGCGAAATCTGTTCGGTAGAGTGATGTGGCTGAATCGACAACGAGCAGTGAGAACCTCGTCTCGGTCATCATCTGTGCGGCCTGGTTGAGCAATTCAAGCTGATGGTCGGAGTTGTAGGCTCGCGCGTATGCAATGTTATCCAGGACTTCTTCGCCCGACAGTCCGTAGCGGTTTGCGACCGCCAGGCAGCGGACGGGTCGGAAGGTGCCTTCGGTGTCAATGTACAGACATTTGCCTTCGCCGCCACCCATGTCGAATGGCAGCTGACAGGTGACAGCCAGAGTATGGCAAATCTGACTCTTTCCCGTTCTGAATTCACCGAAGATTTCAGTTATTGACCCTGTCTCGATACCACCAGCTAGCAGTGTGTCCAGCTGCTTCGATCCTGTTGAGATGGAAATGAGCTCGCTTCGTCGCTGGTGCATCTCTGTCGCTGTAGTGAACCCCATGGGTACAAGCTTCGATGCTATTCGCAGTTAGTCATGAAAATCAGAAATCGCGAAGAGTTTCCTACCTTCGGCAAGTAATTTGGAAGCCTTTTGTTCCGAGATTCCCTTGATCTGCTCAAGCGCCTTCCGTGGCCTGTCTAGAGTCAGATATACGACCTCTGGGTATCCCATAGGAAAACTCACGTATAAGCAATTGCTTCCACGGTGTTATAGCCACCCTCGACTACGAGCTTAATGTCGCGCGCCGTCAAGCCATTGACACCCTACAGACAAGTCAGAACCACCAAGTGAGCGAATGTTGAACTATCTGACCTCTAGAGCAGCAACAGGCGTAGGCGCCCCAGGCCCGCCGGTGCCCTCCTCTACGAATTGCTCCTCATTCTCGGCGCTCATGGCGATTTGAAATGCGGGGTGGTAGACGTGTAGTGACGAAGATATTGAGAGAAACAGGTACTGTGTAGTTTTCGACCAACACTGTACTTTGTGGAATACTTTGAAGGCAAGGAAGATTGGAAGAGTGAGCTGTGAACGCAGCGTGGGGGATGTCAGAACCCGGAAGAGTGGCGAAGGAGAAGACGCGAGTTGCAAGAAGCCGCTAGCGCGACACGAAATCACCTGACAAGTAACTGACAAATCAACGACGTGTTCACAACAGAGGACAGGCAGCAGCGAACAAAGTTCATCGCCTCATTTTCAGAATACCAGCATGCCCACTAAACTAAGACTGAGATTAGGCAGTAACGAAATTACATTGGCAAACACCAAAAACGATTTCAGGCAAAGGAAATGCATTCAGTTGTTCAAATTTCGTATTCTTCGTATCTACATAACTAGGTATCAAGTCTCGCTAAAGCACAATTTACTCGTCATCGCCGAAGAAGACCTTGACGGGCAGCCAAGAGTCGCCGCAGACCTTGAAACGCTCAGGCAGCGAGTCGATGACCTTGACCTCCTCGGCGGTCAGCTCCCAGCCGTCAAGCTCGAAGTTGGCCTGGATGCGCGAGGCCGAGACCGACTTGGGGATGACGCTGGAGCCGCGCTGCAGACCCCAGACAAGAAGCACCTGCTGAACAGTCTTGCCCTTCTTCTCGGCGAGCTTCTTGAGCTCCTCGTTCTTGTAGAGCGGTGAGTCGGTAGAGCCGAGGCAAGAGTAGGCGGTGGCGTGGATGCCCTTCTCCTTTAGGTAGTCGAGAAGCTTAGGCCTGTGCAGCCAAATTAGACCTCATTGCTACTCTAAAGAGATGAGGTACTTACGAAGGGTTGTTGGGGTGGAGCTCGACCTGGTTGACGGCGGGTGTGGTCTTGAACCGCGAGTCGGCAAAGAGCTTCTCAAGGTTCTTGATGGCAAAGTTGGAGACACCAATGTTCTTGACGCGGCCGGACTCGGGAAGCTTCTGCAGCTCGGCCCAGGTGTCACGGAAGTCCCAGTCGGGGTAGTGCTTGCTGAGGTCCTCAGGGTCGGTGGAAGATGGCCAGTGCTACAGGGACTTGTCAGTGTAATTCAAGGTGGTATTGAAGCATGCAGACTTACCATGAGGTACAGGTCGACGTAGTCAAGACCAAGGCTCTTCAGAGAGCTGGTGATACCCTCCTCAACGCGCTTGTGCCAGGGGTTGTCGAGTTTGGTGGTGACCCAGATCTCCTCGCGGGGAACACCGGAGTCCTTGATACCCTCACCGACCTCCTTCTCGTTGCCATACGCCAGAGCGGTGTCGATGTGGCGGTAGCCAGCCTGGAGGGCAGACTTGACAGCCTCACGAACCTCACCGGGCTTGGACTGCCATGTTCCAAGACCAATAGCGGGAATCTTAGCGCCAGTGTTGAGCGTGAAGTGCTCCTGTGTCCAGTTCTTAGGGGCCATTTTGTGTGTAGGATTGTTCAATAACGTAAAGGTATTGAGTGGGAGAAGAGAGATGAGTGTTTTTCCAGAGAACATTGAGGGGCAACTTGCTATTTCACTGCCAACTCACCTGACGTCAACGCGTGGATCGAGCAAACACCGACAAGCAGTGGGGTCATTTCCCACCGGGTATTGAATTGACATTGCGCGAATGTACCCACCGATTGCCATCGAATGAGCCCGCGGTGGGATGAGGGACCCGCCTTCACAGTGGGGAGGAAATATTGGGGAGTGCTAGTACCAAGTAGGTAATCCTTCCAGTTCAACCTATGACGCGACCCCGCTAATCGTCGCATGGACGTGTGTCTCGGTTCTACACCTGCGGAATGGAGTCGAGAAGCTTCCATTTACACGTCGTAGGTGGGCTTTCCCCAAAGACGGCATGATAAGGGGGACATTGAAGCGTCCAGTAGCTCAACAGTTTCGACGTCTGACGTCGCAACTACACGAATTCGTAAGATGCAGACTATACCTACCTATACTGCTGATCTTCAGTCAGATTCCGTGTGACCCTTCTTTGATGGTCGTTCATCTGGACTTGGACTATCCTCAATCTTTGTAAATGCGACATTGGTGGTGGGGTGAGGGCAACTGATGGTGATTAGTCACGCGAGCTTTGAGCATCATGGCGCGTCACTCTCCGCGGGCAAAGCTACCGCCACGATAACGTCCATTTTCACTCGACCAGCCCCGTGGTACTCAATAGGTAGCCGTTAGGGAAGCCGAGACCCTTGGTGATTGGTTCCGCCTGGAGAGCCAGGTCAATGGAGTACAGTGCCCGTCTGATCTGATTTTTACCCTTTACCCGCCCGTCATGTCGTCAGGGTTTGTGTCCGGGGGCACCGCAGATAAGCCAATTGAGCGCGATGACGAGTGGCGACAAGCCCAACAAGAAATCGAGGACAGGCGCAGAGAGAAGGAAGACATAGGGAAGCAAAACGAGGGGAAAAGCCTGTACGAGGTCTTACAAGCAAACAAAGGTGATACTATGCGCGTCAAGACTCTCAGAGCTCGACTGACATGTTAGCTTGATGCGATAAGACGCCAAGCAAGAGGCATTCGAACAAGCCGCACGCTACAAGCTCCACGTTGAGCTCGACGATGACGAAGCCGACTACCTCGACGGCATACGCGAGGCGAAACGCAAGGAGGAGGCAAATGTGAGAAAGGAAACCCGTGAGCGATTGGAGGCGTTCCGACAGCAGCAAGAGGAGGCCGAGAGACAAGCCTTGGAAGATGAGAATACCGATGCGCCAAAGGAAGACCAGGTTCAATGGCTTGCGCCTGCGCGGAAGAGGAAGAAAGGACCGGAATCCAGTCTGTTGAAGGGAGTGAAGCTGAAAAGGTCCAGATTAGCAACAGAAGATCGTAAAGATACTGAGAAGAGCTCAGGCAAAGGCACAACCCAGTCGAGCGCCACCGCCACGGACTTGGTAGAAAAGCCAGCTGTAAAGAGTTCCACAGTAGCGCCGGCCAGACCGTTACCCGTTGCCGCTCCAGCTCCAACTAAGCCTTCGAACAATCTTTCGCTAGACTTGGGATATGCGTCGTCGGATGACGACGAATAAGAGTGAAGTCTCAGCTTCATCTCTGGGTATCTTACATTGCTGGTCTTACGCCTGGCAATGCACATCACTTTCTAGTCTGGACCAGATCCGGCGCCTCCAGGATTTCCGGTTTGATGACTGTTTGTTAAGCACTCAAGCGCAAGCGCAAGCTTGGTCTTTACTTGAAAGCGCCATTGCTATAGCTAACACCATCTCAAACAATGGACGAAAAATCGGATTCAACTTGACCAAGCATGTTCCCAGCAAAGGGTTATAAGAGATTATCCCTTGACGAGTATTTAGCCACATCAGAAATCCTTGTATTACCACAACTACCCCATCGAATTACTCCACATCGGTACCACACATTGATCAGAATTACACTCATTACATGACGGTACACCCAAGCATCTGATTATACACCTTCAAAGTCTTCACTTTCTTCTTTCCCGTCTCCCAATCTTCTCGATCTTCCTTCCTCTCCTTCGTGACTGCCTTTCCCTGGCTGTTGTAGCCGGTAATACGCGTCGCCTCGGCACTGCTATACACGATATTATTTGCCTTGCGCTGCTCATTTTCCTCCTTGAGTTTCTGCCACCTTGACTTGGGCTTTCCCGTTGGTGCAGGAGCCTGGGTTCGCTCTGCCGTCCATTAGACCGCGCAGTGACAGGGGTTTGAAGGGCTCGCGACGTACCTGACGGTGAAGACATGGCTATATGTCTTGGATTAACGAGTTACTATTGTTTTCCGATAGATCGGCAATCAAGCGCTGCAGCTATGGCCGGCACTAAGGTTGTTATAAGGGGAAGTATAGTCCTTCAAGGTTCAACCAAAGATACTCTCTGGGTACAGCATTCAGGCCGCAGCTAGCGAGTCAGCACAGCAGGTGCGCACACGAGCTTCTGCAGACGCGACTTTATACCCATCTTCGTTGCGAATATTCACCTTGAGCCAACGCCACCTACGTGTTGACCAGTATAACTGGTTTGAAGGATCTGCAGCCCTGAAGGTGGTGTGCGGCGATTGGCCATAAATGGCAGCTTACCGCCGGTGTCGTATTGGGAGTTCGCCTTGCGTGTATCTAGCTGACCACGTGATGGGCAGTAACTACCCTTTACAGTGGAATGTGATCTCTTTCTAAAAAAGATTATAGTTAAGTACTCGTAAAAACTGGCAAAAAAACAGTCTGTCATTGTGGATATCCTGAGAGAAACTGATTGATCACGGGATGATTATGCTACCACGATAGAAGCAAGAGCCTCTTTCTCGGCCAAAACAATATTCAATCTGCGTTGGTATCATTGGTGTTCTTCTCAAGAGCATTCATCGTATGGTCCAGTACAGAAGTCGTTTTGTTGTAAAACTCTCCATTATTGTATGTCGTCGACCGAACCCTGAACAACAAACCACCCAATATTCAAGCCGCTTCTCCGGTTCAAGAAAGAAATTATTATCGACCCAATATATACACATCAGCCGCCATGTATACCATCCCTCTAGAACCAACATTTTCCACTCTGGCGGTTGCAGCCAAGACCGCAGGACCAGACATCATTGCTGCACCTGCCAAACTGCTTGGAGCAGCACTCGAGCTTCCAGCCGAGGGAGTTGGTATAACCTCTGCAGGTCTGGCCGTTTGCGCCGCCGCACTTACCGTCGTTGCTGACGGTAGAAGTGGGGGCCGGGACAGGTTTCGGGGGAGAGGTGGCACCGTTCGTAGCGGTTGGAGATGTAACAAGGGTTGTTGCGGACGAGTCAACGGGTTGGACGACGGAAGTTCCAGTAGACGGAGGTGCGACTGTTTGGTCGGCAGTAGCACTAGTTGTCGCGACGGAGCTTGTTGACCTGCTTGTGGTTGGTACAGGGCCTGCTGTAGAGTCTTGATTGTCTGAAAGGAGAGTGGTGGAAACAGATCCAGAAGAGAGAGTGTCGACAGAGATGGAAGGAGACTGAGAAATTTCCGAAATAGGTGAGTCTGAAAGAGAAGGGGTACTAACTTTGCAGATGCCCGCAGAAGCATTGCATCCTCCACTGCAGTGATCAGAAGAGTTACCGCAGTAACCGTACTGAGAGCAGCACTCGGACTTGACACCGTTGTGTACAAAGCCGACGCAAGTGTTACCAGATGTGCCGCCGCAGGTGCCATCAGGGGAAGTCTTCAGAGGAGTTGAGGTCGGCTTGGGAGTGGAGGAACTGCAGGTACCGAAGACAGAGTTGCAACCAGTGCCGCAGTGGTCAGATGTGCTTCCACACCAGCCATACTGAGAGCAGCAGTTTCCAAAGGTGCTTCCAGTGCACTTGAAGCCCTTGGCTCCGCCGCAAGTACCGTCAGTAGAGACGGATCCAGATCCTCCGGTAGGGGTCGATCCAGGAACGGTGGTGGTGGGGGTGCTGGGCTCGCCGGGGGTACGGTACCAGTTAGCCTCGGGTTCGTTCATACACTCGCCCATGGTGACACCCTTGAAGCCGCGTGCCTGGAGGTGCTCGATCATGTAGGTGGTCAGGTTCAGAGCTGTCAACTCGTGAATGTCGTGGGCAATGGCGAGACTGTCACCGGTGGCAGGCTGCACCTTGGCCAATCCGTTTTTGAAGTTGTTCTTTGCGATCTGAATCTTCTCCTTGGTGAGCTGGTTGTAGTCTGCTAACAGTCAGTGAAACTCCAACCGAGATTAAGAAAAAAATGTATTACCATCAGTGTCCAAGTCGAAGTACGAGACAACGTATCCAAGGGACTTCATGACGCTCTGGCATCCGAGGTCGCAAGACGAGTAAGGAGGACGCATGTAGGTGGGGTATTTGCCGATGATGTTGCGAATGGCCATCTCGTTCTTGACCATCTGGTCGTAACGCTGCGCATCAGTGATGGTACTGAGATCCTGGTGGGACCAGGTGTGACTGGCGACCTGGTGGCCTTCGGCAATCATTCGTTTGATGACAGCCGACCACTGCTGGTCAATGGCGCCCTTGCCAAGGTTGTTACCGGTGACGAAGAAGGTAGCCTTGAAGCCGGCGGCCTTGAACTTGTTGAGGACTTCGTCAGTGTAGATGTATGGGCCATCGTCGTAAGTGATGGCCACGGTTCCAGGCTTCAAGCATTCGTAGATGCCCTCTCCGCCGTAGGGAACATTTCCCTTCTGGGGGCGAGGGTCGTTGCGAGTGCTAGCTCCCGAAGGTGTCTTGTTGGCATCGCAAGCAGGACCGAAGGCAAATTGACAATCAGGAGCGGCGCAGTGGTCCTTGGAGGTACCGCAGTATCCCTTTATTCGGGTCAGTGGATGTTGAGTCAGTGCGGCATCGGGAGCAGACGTACAGCACCAGAGCAGCAGAAGCCAGCAGCACAAGCAGCGTTGCCAAAGCTCGGCCCACAACGGCCGTTTTGGCCACCCTGACGAGGATTGAGGTGGGGACCCTCAGCCTGGCGAACTGCGCGGGGAGTGAGGTCCCTGATCTTTACGTCCTTAGGCAGACCGAATATCTTGGGAGCACCTGGGATGCTTCCATGGGCAGCAGCAAGCGGAGCCAACAGAGAGGCTGCGACGACCTCGGAGAAACGCATCGTGTTTGTTGTATGAATTAGCAGCGTAGAGCGGGTCGTTTGAAAGCGAGTGAAATTGGTAGGTTGATTAGGTATTAGACACAAACACGGATGGTAAACGAACGACGGACGTTTTGGACGTGCAAAAGACGATCAAAACGAGTGAAGATCGAAGGCCTCAGGCTGCCTCTAGTACTTATACTGATCCATCGCTATCACGGCCTAAAGCGAGACGTGGCGCACCTGAGATGAGACGAGCCAGTGCCGTTGGCTGACTGACCACAAGCAGTAGTTAGCACACTATTATCAGCAGCCAAGATATTCCGCCTAGGTAAGGCACCTTGAGATACGAGCAGTCCCTGTGGGGCTCAATGCCATATACAGCGCCCCGGTGAACGACCGCTACGCTGACATGCAGTCGAGAGACATGCCGACAATGAGATGTGAGCTGCGTGCTTGCTATGAGTGCCGCTGTTGTTCTCTCCAGCACAATGTGTTCTGAAACAGCCCTGCTCTGCTGAGCCGGCGACGGAGGATTAGCTTTCGGTACAACCAAAGCAGTCTAAAGGGGGCGTCCCGTCTGTGAAGCCAAGGCGTTAAGGTACCGCGGGCTAAAAATACGGGCTTGGCTCAGGTTCCGACCAGCTTCGAGGCGGCGGGGGCCCCAAACATGGCTGATCGCCGCACCTGCCAAGTGCACATGGCGTGTGATTATTGAATGCATTTGCGCTTTGTGGATGTGGCTGCCATGGTGGGGAGACGGTGCCGACATGGGTTCGCGGGCGCATGCTTGGATGCCGGCAGCCACTGCGGACGGCAGAGGTCCGGCACTCGAGATGCGGGAGATGCACGTTGCTTCTGCCATCTGACTTACCTATCGAAAAGGCCATCATCGATACATGACCGGGCTTGGCTTCGCGCAATTGTAACCTCGCTGGGTCCATCATCATCAAACTTGAGACTCGAAGGATTGTCGAGAACAGGTGATGGGGTCTTGGTAAAGTCTCCACAAAATCCCGCTCGGCAAAAACGGCCCACCTCAGTCGGTAGCATTGTACAACAGAACGAGACTTGAACTGCATCGTCCCAACATACAACAAGTTGACGACGTTCCCAGACGCAGGCGGAAAGTAACGCCCCTTCTTGGCGTCGGAAAGCCAAGCTTAGCCATGTGGAGATGGAATGGGAATAGGGGGCTGCTAGACCCCAATCGCGCCAGAGTCTGAATGCGTGCAGTACCAAGACTCCAATCTTTGCCCTTCGCTTAGCAACGCATATTGCTAGCCGGGCACCTGCAGTCAATATTGCAGAAGGGCTGCAGCACTCGTAAATGTAAGGCTGGCCTCGTGTTGTTGTAAGACGTGGGAATCGGTGATACGGTAACATCCAGTGAACATGGCATATTCAAGCCCCACGTTCAAAATCCTAGCATGGGCTTGAGAGTAACGTCAGCACCAGGTGGTCTTGGGTCGTCCTACCCTATGCTTGGCCAACTCAGCATGCACCAAGGCTTTTGCTCATCACCGTAACCAGTAATACTAGCAGCAAAGGGCAATTCCTGTACGTTCACGCGACCTGAGGCATATAGTGCTCATGTACATGCCCTTTAGCTAACTTGTTTGGTAACAGAAGATGACTGTCTAGGCAGACTAGTTACAATATTCGTAGCTAGGATACATATCGTGGCCTCCATTTCGTGGCGTGGTGCAGGTCGCTCTACCCGCTCAAAGAACATCCCCACACGCCTGCAGGATGTGGATGTATGGGATAAGTAATAGTTGGTATTGTTGAAAGAAATTCGTCGCATTAGTCGATTGGAGGCACGGAGCTGCGCGCTGATGGTTTATCGAGCGGGCGAGCTGGCTGATTCTATTTCCTCATCGTCCGCAAGAGTGGAGCAACCCTTGCTCGTTTGCTAAGCCCTACGCGATAAGGTATTTTACCTTTGCCGCTTGCCGATTGATCTCGCTTTACAGATTTGACCGTTCGTTCGGGGGTAATTGGCGATGCCTCTGGGCGCGTTGGTAATGGTGGAGGTTCAGGGGTTGTAGTCGAAACAGCGGCAGTGATAACTGCTTCCTGAGGAGAGACAGCAGCCTCCAGTATTTCGGAGGGCACACTAAAATCGACCTGATTGGATTCAAGGTTTTCAAGCGTTGAACCTAGTGATGTCTTCTGCTCGTCTTCCTGCACGACGTCGGTGGATGCAGCCGTATGCACGGTCTTTTTGGGACGACCTCGGCCTCGCTTCCTCTCTGGCACCGGCGTGACCACATCGCTATACTCTAGCACTGCCTCAGGCTGATCTAGAGTCGTCTTCCTGCGCTTTGCTTTCCGGCTCGGGACTGCAAAAGACGGGCTGTCTGCAGCAGCTTTCATTGGCTTTGTCGGAATAATGACTTGTACTTTTAGAGGACTTCTAGTTTCGCTAGCCGGGGACCTTGGCTCTGGGTTGGGTAAAGCTGGAGCGTTGTTCATAGTGTCGTGTGTCGTGGAGGCGCCATTTGACACTTCAGAAATGAATTCGCCACTGGTGTTGCCAGACGTACAATCTTGTCCACGTGTGTTGAGTTCCTTCTGACTGTCATCAGCGTCCGCTTTTGCCGGCTGACTATCGATTGTTAACGCAGTGGATTTGACGCTCAAGTGATTTGGCGATGCGAGCTCATCGGCAGTAAGCTTATTAGAAACGAGCCAATCAATGGTTTGAGTGACGTCGCCATTGTTCCGCTCCAGAACCTCCTTCGTGGTAGATGGCGTGAAGCCCATGTCACATATTTGCTGTATTTTCTGCGGTGTGGAAACTGCGTACCCGTGAATAGAAGCGGTGACTGGTGTCGTTTTTCGTCGTTTGGAAGCTCTGACGGCCTTCTCAGGTCGGACAGAGTAATCGACCTTCTTGATGTTATCAACTTTGAGCGATCTTGAACGACTCGGGCGCGGGTTATATCTGACAGTATGATGTCAGTAAATCATTCGTCGATCTCACATACAAAGCTACGTACCTTTCTTCTGGAACCCCTATATCTGCCAGATCATCATCGGAATACGGCGTTGAATCTTTCGGAATTTTGCGCGACTGACGATGCGGTGTCGAGTGCAGGATCTGACTGCTCTTACGAGATCTCGACGATGCCGCAAATGACTGGCTTGGTTCTTTTGCATACTTTGTGCCTTGCGAGTGAACAACGACCCCGCTGATATCAGCGTCGCCCCGAGATGTCTGTTTCTGAACAGGAGTGTTATCCGCAGTAGGAATATCACCAACAAGCGACAGACTTTGCTGGCTCAACTGTGGCGTTAGAAATTCCTGGGTCTTCTCTACCTCTGGCGAGGGGCGGTTAACTGAAGCATGCTCCGAGATCCGTCTTTGCCCATCAGATGACGGTTGTTCGTTGTGGTTGTCGTCGTTGTTATTGTTGTCTGCAGGAGATGTTGTCAGGTAATCTGACCAGGGAATGGACGGCTGCGGTTGGTAGTAGTTCTTGTTGAGTCCGTTCTCTAATTCGGAGATCTGGCCCGCGGTATCGATGATGCGCTGTTGAGTGAGGGTCGCGTTAGGTACCGTGCTTGAAGCATCGGGGAACAGCTGGACCGGCTCATGCTGAACATAGTCATGGCGTAGAGTACCCTCTAGCATCCAAGACGCCTCCCTGGTAGGTTCTAATTCTTGCAATATAGGGTTGCTTGCCGTTCGCTCTTCCGCGAGCTTAACGGGAAAATTAGTGGCAGTCATTTCAGACGCGTCTCTGCCCCCTAGACCCAAAAATGAACAAGGAGTAGCGCCATCGGGAAGTCTCATAATATCGCTACCAGGCTCAGGTAGAGACACAGACGAGTCCGGTTCTTTTTGGTCAGTTTGGAAGTGAGCCCGATGGGCTGTTTCAAATGCTCGCTTTAAAGATTCTTGGAGGCTGTCAACCAACAGGCAAATAAAGGGGACGGTAGTATGTCTACCTGTGGAGCCTTCGCTTTGCTCTGTAGTGACATTGCTAGTGAATCGCTTCGGCGACGCGTCGGCTTTTGGCTGGAATAGTTCGAGCTCAAGATCTCCATCTGATTCACCGTCTGAGTCCTGAACAACCCGCATACTTTCACCTCATGCTCTGATAAGCCGATTCGACGTGCCGAATAGTCAATGCGCTCTGTGGGAGGTGACACTGGTCAACAGGATCTGTGGGAGGTGGCACTGGTCAACAGGGTCTTTGCGCGCATTCGCGACGCGAAGTCACGGGGACGTCTTTCCTTTTTCAGTTAGTCCGTCCAAGCTTCTTCGCAATCGTCCCCGGTTTGCCTGCCGCTCCGCGTCACTTATCGTCGCATTTGATCCGCGCGGAAAATACACAAACCCTCCGCAATCATGGATAAATTCCAGTCAGGCTTAACCGACAACTCGAACATTGCCAATTCTGGGAATGGCCGCTTCACGTCTCAAGCAGCGACTGCCGAGGACCTTCTGAAGGCGCAGACTGTCGGCCTGGTCAATCTCAACGACTACCGCAAGCGACGCGCAGAAGCTATAGAACTGAAGGAGCGAGGCGCTGCTGATGTCAGCTCAGGTGCAAGCACGCCTCTTGATGGGTATGAGCTCTGAAGGATCCTCTTGCAGTGCGCAAGCTAATTTGCCAAGTACAGAGCATCTACGCCAAAGCCCGTCTTCAAAAAGAAGCGCAAAATCGCTGGCAAAGGGAAGTTGTCCTTTGGAGTAGATGAAGATGAAGACACCGACTCTGCGATATCCAAAGCGCCCACGCCGCGCGAAAGCACGCCCGCCGACTCCTCCGCCGTGAATTCGGAAACAGATAGCAAGTTCACCAAGAAGAAGCTGGGTGCCAACACAAGCATTGGACTCAAGCCCCGTGTTATGACCAAGTCTGCACTACAGCGCGAGGCGCAGCAGGCCGACATCGCACGGCAAGACTTCCTGGCCATGCGCGAGGGTGTCAAGGCCACGGAGATGGCCATACCTTTTGTGTTCTACGACGGCACCAATGTTCCAGGTGGACTATGTAGAGTGAAGAAGGGTGACCATATTTGGTTGTTCCTCGATAAGGCTAGGAAAGTTGGTGCCGAGTTGGGCGTGGGTGGCGACCGAAGCCGAAGGGATTGGGCGCGGGTCAGTGTAGATGACCTGATGCTTGTCAGGGGAGAAATCATTTTACCACATGTACGTTTGGCCGCCTCCGACTGTATCAGAATATCTATTGACCAGAATCTCCAGCATCTCGAGTTCTACCACTTCCTGTTCAATAAGGTCATGGGATTCAACGGACCTATCTTCGACTACTCTGCACAGCCTACCAAGACGACTCCAAGCGCGACTGGAGAGGCGGCCGAAGCCGATCTTGCCGACTATGATCCACTGAACCCCCAGAAGAACAAGAGTAAAGAATCGGCTGTGCCAGACAGTGAGCTGGAGGGCTTCAGCGATGATCCCACGATAACCAAGGTGGTAGACCGACGGTGGTATGAGCGTAACAAGCACATCTTCCCTGCAAGCGTATGGGAGGAATACAGCGCTGAGAAGAAGTTCTCGAAGGGCGAACGCAAAGACGCAGAGGGCAACCGGTTTTTCTTCTCTTAGTTGATTCGAGGGACAAGCAGGCTGCGTTGTGCAACGAGATGGTTTAGTAATAGATTAGACATGGGTGTCCGGCCGCTGATATCGCCTAAATGCACAGGGTGCAGTGCAGCTAAGAGTGCATGCAGGCATGCGAAAACGTGGGGATCGAGTTTCTCCACTCTGGTACATGCAAGAAATGCTGCACGACACCCGCCACCGGGGTGGTAGGTAATGAGAGAGGCTCCACATGCGGGGTCGTCCAGCTCAAGGCCAAACTTAAGCTCCCAGCCTGTACGCTAGAAGCTCTGCGTGATTCGAAGCGGTGTAGCCTTGTCAGTGCAGCGGCGGCTTGATCGCCGTCTAGCTGCTCCCCGCTGGTCACGGTACTTGAAGGTGGGGACAATCCAGGTACCAAGATCTGTCGCGTGAGCATTTTCCTTTGTGAGAAAGCCACAAATGACCTCGCATGCGTTTCGTCTGCGGCAGCATAACCTGACGCTGCACTGCGACGCCCACCTGATCCACCATACCATGCCCTTCGCAGGCCCGGTTCCAGGGTCAACGTGCGGCCTCCACAAATATCAGGGTCTAACAGCATAGCCAAGTCGAATTGTGGCTCGCGCCGCAACAGCCCGTGATGGCCAACATGATACACGACGCAGGTTGGCCGAGACGGCCGACGGCCCGGAGCAGTCTGCAAAGCCTTCACAAGCTTTTCCATGGGGAGCGGTGGACAGTCGCCAAGATTGACAAGTGGTATAGAAAGTGAAAGGGCCCGTTGGCACCCCGTCGCGCAAAACATCGTCATCGCTGCGCGACGCGCCAACCACCACCCACACCTCTCTTATCGCAAGCCGGAACCCCACGACCTCACCACCGCTCTCCAACGGCCGTCCCGCTCCCGTGTGCTTCCCCTTGCTTCAGGCCGCTGCGGCTTCCACATTTGACCGACGGTTTAACCATGTCACAGGAACGGCCTGCACGAGCCAATAATATTGGCAAGCTCGTGCACACCCTGGATTACCAGCTTTCAACGCGTCAGTTGCCCGTTTGAATAGAGCTCGCGCTTTCATCTCTGCCCACTCAATCACGAATCTGTTCTTCTTCCTGTCCAACCTGCGCAACTTTGGATGACACCTCTCCGCTATCTTTTCAAACCCGCTTTACAACTATACCGAGTCGCTCATATCATCCCGCTGGCCGCTGGTATACGCTCGACATGAAGTTTGGGCACGACCTGCCGCGTAACCAAGTCCCCGAATGGGCATCGTCATATATCAACTATAAAGGCTTGAAAAAACTGATCAAGACCGCCGCCGAGGCCTCCAAGCATGGTTTAGATCCAGATCTAGCAGGTGGGCAGCTTCCCTTGCTCGACGGTGGAGCAACCGACGCCTGGCGGCTTGCTAACCAGCGTTCGTAGAGTTTTTCTTCACGCTCGATCGCAATCTTGAAGATGTCGATAGCTTCTACAACAAAAAGTACCTTGAGTATTCTCGCCGATTGAAGCTCCTCCAGAATCGCTACGGAAGAATCGCACAAATTCCCGAGGGAATCGATAAAGACGAAGCCCAGGACCTTGTAGATGCGTTGCTTGAGCTTCGCAGCCAACTGCGCAAGCTACAGTGGTATGGCGAAGTAAATCGCAAAGGCTTCGTCAAGATCACAAAGAAGCTGGACAAGAAGATACCTACGGTATGCACACAGGAACGGTACCTGGTATCGAGAGTCAACCCGCGGCCGTTTGCGCGCAACCTTTCCGTCACCCAGGACACAAAGACGGTCAACGAATGGCTCTCTGGTCTTGGCGACATCAAAACTTTTGACGACAGTGGCTCCACATATTCTGCAGCATCGTTGGGAAGGGTACCAGGTCGTTCGCTCAATCTGCCTTCGACCCTTCTAGACGCTGTGGAAGAAGCTATTCGTAACGACAACGCGGATGATGTCGGACGCCTACTCGACGAAGCATCCACGGCCAGTGATGCTGCAAGTGCGGCATTCCAGCAGGTTCTCTTGAACTTTCTTCAACGAGCAATTTCCCACCGAGCCAAGTCGTGCATCGATCGAGTGTTGCAAAGCGTCCTCAACTTGGACGAGGAAGATGACATCAACAAGCGTAATTGCATACATCGCCTCGTTATAAGTATTGGTCGCTCCAAGAGCGGCGAGGTGCTCGGAACCGAGGGAAGCGTACTGCAGAATGTGTTCGATGCACGAAACGTTATCGTACCCGCTGCAGCCCCTAGTCGCCAGCCTCGGCCATGTACAACCACCGAAGAGGAATCAGCAAAACTGCTGAGCACAAACGACGAATCGGTGTCTCTTCTTGTCTATCTGTTGGATCATCTCCATCCCCATCAACGCGCTGCGCTTCGATCACGAGACTCTTTCGGACGATTGCCTTTGCATTACGCTGCCGGTTATGGCTTTGTGGTCATATGCCAAACGGTTATCAAGCACATGCAAGATTGGGGACAGTTTGATGTCGCTCAAGGAATTGACTCGCCGTATTGGCAGGATGGCGATGGCGATTCTCCGCTCCATCTCAGTGTGAAGGGAGGACACCCGTTGACCACAAAAGTTCTCCTTGAAGCCGAGAACTGGCATGGGTCCAGCCAAGAGAAGCTAACCTCCAGGAAGACTGTCTCGCAATCGGGCGAGTCATTGGCACTCGCGACAAAGTCGAACTTTGTAGTTATTGTCAAGCTCCTCGTGGAGGCTGGTGTAGATGTGAACTACCAGAACAAGCAGGGTGAAACAGCCCTCCACATTGCTGCACAGTACGGCTACGATGAGTGTGCCAAAGCTTTACTGGAAGGCTCTAGCGGCAACACGATTGACGTCGATATCCCAGAACATACGTTTGCGTGGACTCCTCTGTTCCACGCTTGCATAGACGACCATCTCTCTATTGTGGAGCTTCTGGCAGCTGCTGGCGCAGATCTGCAACGATACGACAACTCTGGCTGGACTGCCAAAGAGCAAGCTGCACTTCGAGGACACATGGCGATTGCAAACAGACTTGCTGAGCTATGCCCAACACCAAGCTCACCACCTGTAGTAGCTACCGATGCGAAAATTGCTCGAGCTGGATCGCCCCCTCAGTCCTCGCTTGACGAGCGCTCCTCCAAGAATAAGGCACGGGATACTGCAGTAGTACAAAAAGCACCTGAACCTGTCAAGAGTTTTGGTCACCGGTATCTGGAAAACGAAACCATGGTGCTGGTCAGTCTCGGCTCCATGGACATCAGGAAAGACATTCCTGCTGTTAAGCTTGACGATATTCCCATGTCCGATGCACACATGACGCAACTCGACACAGCTCTGTCCTTGTTTGTGTCAGCATCAGGTGCTACAGGCGAGCCTACAGCAATCGACTTGCCTATCCAAGGAAGCATTGCTACCGAGCCTATCACTTTCAAGACCAAAGACATCAGCAAAGTGCAGATCCTGTTCGACATTTGCCCGACGTATGCGGGATCGAAAGACCGTGTCATTGGCCGTGGTGTTGCTCTGCTGTCTACAATCAAGACCAGCATCGGCTCCAAGCGCATTTCTCTTCAAGGCGACGTGAAAGTCCCCATCATGGCAGCGTCGACCTTGCAAGTTATCGGCACTGTCAACTTCAACTTCTTGATCATCACACCGTTCCAACATCCAAACATGTCCATCACCGAAGAACATACGTATTGGAAGAAGTTGGCTTCCACTATTATCATTGGTCATCGTGGACTCGGAAAGAACACGGACAAACGCACATCACTGCAGCTTGGAGAGAACACGATCCAGTCTTTCATCTCTGCAGCCAACCTCGGTGCCGAGTACGTTGAGTTTGACGTGCAACTGACTAAGGACCACGTGCCTGTCATCTACCACGATTTCCTTGTCAGCGAGACGGGAATCGATGCTCCTGTCCACACGCTCACGCTGGACCAATTCCTTCACATTGGAGAGGGCCACAAACCACGCCAATCTCGTCCGTCGTCGCCAGAGACGACGGCTCCGTCGAACGGGGTCAATGGTTCTGAAGAGCGCCCCTTTGCGAAGAGAATGCGATCATACTCTGTAGACAACTCGAAGCAGCGCAACATCCACATGGATCGCGAAGCGGAGATCAAGGAGCGCATGAAGCATACACGTGATTTCAAGAAGAAGGGGTACAAGGGCAACAGTCGTGGCATATCGATCCAGTCCGATTTTACGACACTGGAGCGGATGTTTAAGAGCAAGGACATTCCACAGACAGCAGGGTTCAACATTGAGATGAAGTACCCCATGCTCCACGAATCCGAGGAGGAGGAGATGGACCAGTACGCGGTTGAGCTGAACTCGTTTGTCGACACAGTGTTGCAGGTCGTGTACGATCACTCGAACAAGCGGCGGGTCATTTTCTCTTCATTCAACCCTGACATCTGCCTGATGCTCTCGTTCAAGCAGCCCTCGATTCCAGTTCTCTTCCTCACGGACGCGGGTACATCTCCTGTGGGCGATGTACGGGCTGCCAGCGTGCGAGAAGCGATTCGATTTGCCAGTCGATGGAACCTGTTCGGTATCGTGAGCGCTGCAGAGCCACTCGTCATGTGCCCGCGGATTATCAAGATGGTCAAGGAGAATGGACTGGTGTGCATGACATATGGAACGCTGAACAACGACCCCAAGAACGTCCGAGTAAGTATATCGCGTGAGAGATGGGAGAAAGCAAGAAACGGTGACTGACTGGTGCGTAGTTGCAAGAAAAGGAAGGCATTGACGCTGTGATTGTGGATAGTGTTCTCAGCATCCGACAAGGTCTCCAGGCTCCGTTGGAAGGTGTAGAGGTGGAGGGTGCCGACGGGTCATTGTCGATAGCTCGTATTGACGAGTCTGGTGAGTCGCCGCCGAGCGAGCCGACAAACGGGCACATGGTGCTGAAGTCGGAGGCAGGGCAAGCAGTGTGATTGCGGACTGGATGGCAAGGAGGCGAATGTGAGTTGGATGGCGAGAGTGAGTTGAATGATTAGCAGGGTTGCAAAGTGAAGGGCGCTTTGGTGTTTGGAAAGGCTGCCCCTCAACGGGTATGTCTGTGTTTGGGTTTACGAGGTTGATGTCTTGACGGCCGCGCGTGTGTGTGTGCTGACACGAGACGGGGCTTGCCCATGTGTGCGCAATAATGGAACAGTAACGAGGCAAAGAAAGACATGGATGGTGCTGGTGATGCGACTGATGGGACTCGACACGCAGCCCTCACTACTGACGAGCCCTCAGTCAGCAACTACCAACCTCGCAGGCAGGCAAAGGCGCCAAATGTCGCGTCGCATGACGGGCGTGTGGGCGCGCGGGCGCGACAAGGGCAGGGGCGGGTGCTGGCTGGCGCTGCAGGAGCATCCAGATGCGTCGACGGACAGACAGGTAGGCTACTTTGACGTATCCTCTACGGAGGTAGGTAGGTATCTAGTGCGCAACTACCTGCGTGACTACAGCGCCTTGTTGATTGCTTGGGATGCGTCGAGGTGTCTAGTGCATGACTTGGTGTCAGGTGCTTCTGGCAATCAAGGACACGTGAAGGTATTCAGTTGGGGTAGAACTGGTCACGTCTATTTTTCCCCTCCTGCAGCTCGCGAGATATCGTCAGGCACAGGTAGGGGCATGACGTTGAGGCGTGGGTATAAGCGGACGCTGTATAGGCGATGGGGGCAGGGGTGCGGAAATGGTGTTATAGAGGATGGATGGATGTTGTCGTCAAAAGCGACATGTACAACGAGAACAGAAGATGAAAGGGTGCCGTCGAACGGGGGCCTGGCTGGGTGTCTGACTGACCAGACTGTTGCCACGCCGAGTCGAGACGGTTGCTTGGTCATACAGCATATGCGGTTGTAGAGAGACGGCCGGGTCAACAAGCAAGGCAAGGCAAGGCAGGGTAGACTAAGCGGGCTTCGTCGGTCTCCACCGTACGCCCGGGTAAGACGCTTAGCGGGGAGAAGCTTGGAGGCTTAGACGGGTGCTGAGCGAGCGGCGGTTGAGCTTGTCTCGGGGGGATAGGGGTTTCTTAGTCGAGGCTGGCCTCGTCTGACGGGGCAATTAATCAGACGTGTTAGTGGTGGCTACACGGTGTGACTGTCCTGTCGCCGTGAGCGTGTGGTGACATTTGGAGGCGAGGAGGTCGGGAGACAAGAGGCTGAAGTTGCCGCATAGGGCCGAGGGCGCAGGCTAGGCACCTAACGCAAGTGCGGCAGCGCCACAGGCTAGGTACCATTCTAGGTAAACGGGAGCCCCACAGGCATGAAGGGCGTGGTTGTCGTCGTCGTGGGCGTCGTCGTGGCAGGCGTGGGCTTGGTAGTATTTTTAGGGAGGTGGGTGGCTAGCGGTGCGGAGCCGCGAGTATTGGGCCGCGTAAGTGCGTGCACGGGACATTTTTGGTTTCCGGGGCAGGCTGAGGCTAGCCAGGCCGTGTTATCGATTGCAGCAGAGGGCATTGCGCATTATGGCGCGGGAAATTGCGAACAGCGCATTGGAACGAGGGTGCTGGGGGTGCTGGGGGTGCTGGGGGATGCGAGGAGCGAGATTGAGCGGCGCGAGGGTGGCAGGGGCAGCAGCAAGCGAGGACGACTCGACTCGATCAGATCATGACATCAAACCACCGGGCCAGCCTCCATGTCTCCATAGAAACATTTGGGGGGGGGGGGGGGGGGGGGGCCC